>JARHVA010000383.1:3587500-4172500 GCA_037957365.1 Torreya grandis
TATATATATATATATGCATATGTCTGTGTGTGTGTTTGTGTATACATACATATACATATATGTATGTGTGTGTGTGTGTGCACGCGCATATATATATATATATATATATATATATATATATATATATATATATATATATATATATATATATATATATATATATAACATAGTTGGAATCATTCAAGGTAAAATGGAAAGAGGAATTGTTTTATAGGATGAAGAATTGTTTGTTTGGCTTGAAGGAATCACAAAGAATGTGGAATCATAATTTCAATGATTATTTGATTGGATTGTGATTATGCACAATAATTTTGATCCTTGTGATTACTACAAGGAAATTATTGGTCACTTCATCATCATAGTCCTCTATGTGGATCACATATTACTTACAAAAAATGATAAATACATGATCAAGAATGTAAATTCTCAACTATATGCACAATTCAACATGAAAGATCCCAATGTAACAAGATTCATCCTAGGCATCGAAATTAGATAGGATCAGGTGAACAAGAATCTATAGCTAGAACATAGGAAGAAGTTGAAATGAAATTGGAAAATTCGAAGATGTAATAATGTAAACCTATGTGTACACTTTTTATAATGGGTCAAAAGCTATCAACTACACAATGTCCAAAGACATAGGAGGATTTTTACAAAATTAACCATGTTCTGTATGTGATTGTAGTGGGATTTCCTATGTATGTGAAGGTCTATATGAGACCTAACATTATGAAAGTGGTGTTAGTAGTCAAAATATGTATTCCCAATCTAGGAAAGGAGCATTGGACCACAATGAATGTTAAGGTGTGGAGCCTAAAAGCTTCACCAAGGAGCAGATTTGGTAGTTTGTAGGTTTACACAGTCATCAGCGTCGGTCAGGAGCGACTGACGTCGGTCAGGTGCAGTTCAAGAGACGTCAGCGTTGGCATGTATCAGCCGACGTCGATCACAGGCAAGCAGGTAGGAATTGGCGTCGATTACCTGTGTGTCCAGAAAGTGATTTTCGTGGACAAAACCGAGTGTTTGCATGATGAGATTAAGTTGTAGTCTTAAGTCCGCGTCTCTATTATTAGTAAGACTATTTTTTAGAGCCCTTGTTCAAGAGGCTTAACTGTTGGTTGTAAGTGCATGCTCAAGTTTCCTAATTCTATATTATAATTAGATCTTCTTAGCTTATTGTAAGTGTTGAACAATACAGAATTGTATAGGTGAATCAATCCAGGTTGTTGGAGTTTATTGTACTTGAGAGAGAGAGAGCTCTTGAGGGAAAGAGATCTAGAGAGAGATCTTTACATCTGAGAGAGGTGTGGAAGAAAGAAGTTTCTTCAATTGTATTCCTTCTGTAAAGAGTTTAGTACAAGTTTTCAGGGTGGTTTCTTGTATCTCTTGTTCTTTGCTATTTATCATTCTAGTTACTTTTCTATCTGATTTAATTCCGTGGTTTATTACTTTCATAAGTGTAATCAAATTGTTGGTTGATCCCCAACAAGCAGTATCAGAGCCAGGTTGTAGGTTCAGAGCTTGATATCCAATAAGTGGTATCAGAGCTTAGGTTCACTAACAGGTGGTTCAGATCTGTGTAGTGTGTATTGATTACAGGTTGCTCACAGGGGTTTCTGTAGGGATTTCTATTTGAGTGGGAGAAGCAATGGCAAAAGAAAGTAAACTGAGAATGGAGAAGTTTAATGGCAAAAATTATCAACATTGGAGAATGCAGATAGAGGACTATCTATATTAGAAAGATCTATACTTACCGTTAGTTGGGATTGCAAAGAAGCCCACAGACATGGATGATGAAGAATGGGAATTTATTGATAGAAAGGCTCTGGGGTCTATAAGACTGAGTCTAGCATCTACTGTGATATCTAATTTATCACAAGCAAAGTCTACGGTAGAGTTGATGACTACATTAGCAAATTTGTATGAAAAACCCTCAGCTTCTAATAAGGTATATCTTATGAAGTAGTTATTTAATTTGCGTATGCAGGAAGGTGGATCTGTATCTAATCGCCTGAATGATTTCCATGGAATTGTAAATCAATTAAGTTCAGTCAATATTGTGTTTGATGATGAAATAAAAGCTCTTTTAATATTATGTTCTTTGCGTGAAAGCTGGCATAGCTTAGTAATGGCAGTTAGTAATACTGCATCTGCTTCAAATATTTTAAAAGTAGAGGATGTTGTTAGTGTTATCTTGAATGAGGAAATTCACAGGAAAAGCACAGAGGAAACATCAGGGAACGCTTTAATTTTTGAGAGCAGGGGAAGGCAAAAAGAGAAGAGCAAGAGGAGATCAAGATCTAAGTCTAAGGTGAGAGGTAGATCCAAATCCAGAAATGGCAGGAAGACACAATGCTGGAATTGTGGAAAGATGGGGCACATAAGCAGAGATTGTTGGTCAAAGCCTAAGGAGGACAATCAACACGAAGGAAAGGAAGAAGCAAAGGTTGCAGGTATTGCACAAGATGCTTTAATATTCTCTCTGCATAATAATATAGAATCTTGGGTGTTAGATTCTGGTGCATCTTTTCATGCTACCCCTAATAGAGAATATTTTAGTGACTATATCCATGGAGATTTTGGAATAGTGTATTTAGGGGATGATGAGCCTTGTAAAATTATTGGCAAAGGTAAAGTGCAGCTGAAAATGCAGAATGACAACACATGGGTGTTGAGAGATGTTATGCATGTTCCTACCTTGAAGAGGAATTTGATTTCTATAGGAAAGTTAGGGGATGAGGGTTGTACAGTAACTCTCATAGCTGAATCTTGGAAGGTGACCAAGGGTGCACTTGTAATGGCCAGAGGTAAGAGAGTAGGTACTCTCTATTTATGTAATTGTGTTACTAATATTTCTCCTTCTGTATTATCTACTTCAGATGTGGATGCTAAATTGTGGCACTCAAGGCTTGGCCACATGAGTGAGAAGGGGATGTCAATTCTTAAGTCTAAAGGTAAGCTTTCAGATTTGAAAAGCATAGATCTAGAATTTTGTGAGCATTGTGTGTTTGGAAAACAAAAGAGGGTGAGTTTTCTTAAGACTGGGTCAACAAAGAAGAAGCATAAGTTGCATCTTGTTCACACAGACGTGTGGGGACCGGCTCAAGTTGCTTCTATTGGAGGATCACAGTACTATGTTATGTTCATAGATGATGCTACAAGAAAGGTATGGATCTATTGTATTAAGAAGAAATATGATGTATTTGAGACTTTTAAGATTTAGAATGCTATGGTTGACAATGAAACAGGCAGAAAATTGAAGTGCCTGAGATCTGACAATAGTGGTGAGTTCTACAGCTATAAGTTCAGAGATTATTGTTATATGCATGGAATCCGCAGGCAAAGGATGGTTCCAAGGACACCTCAGTAGAATGGAATTACTGAAAGGATGAACAGAACAATAATGGAGCGTGCAAGGTGTATGAGATTGCATGCTGGTTTGCCCTTAGAGTTTTGGGCAGCAGCTGTTGACACTGCAGTGTACCTGATTAACAGAGGACCCTCTACAGCTCTAGATGGTGGAATTCTAGAAGAGGCATGGACAGGTAAAAAGGTAGATCTCTCTTTTCTCAAAGTTTTTAGTTGTGAAGCCTTTGTGCACATTGATAAAGAAAATAGAAAGAAGCTGGATGCTAAGTCTATGAGGTACACATTTATTGGCTATGGCTCAGATGATTTTGGTTTCATATTTTAGAATCTAGGAACTAACAAGGTAATTAGGAGCCGTGATGTTGTTTTCAATGAAAAAGTGATGTATAGTGATCAGCTGAAGAAGCTGAATCAATCTGTGCAGAGCAATGGAGAATTGGATGAGGTGACGGTCCAAAATGAGCTCACGGGAAAAAGAAATAATCACTTGCAGGAAAACACAAAGACCGATGTCGGCAAGTTAGGAATCGACGTCGGCAGAACAGAAACTGATGTCGGTCATACAGAGACTGACGTCGGCAAGACAAGCATCGACGTCGGTCAGGCAAAACTGGCGTCGGCCAGTAACAAGCCTGGAGGTGACCGAGGTCGGTCACTGTCAGAGAATTTGGGCAGACAACGTGTTGTGGATGAGTCTCAGACGCCCATCAGGAGGTCAGAAAGGGTAAGTAAGCCTCCAATTCGATATTCCCCTTCATTATTCTATTTATTGCTAACTGATGGTGGAGAACCAGAGAGTTTTGAAGAAGCATTATAGGTGGAGTCCAAGAGTCAGTGGGAGCGTGGCATGGTTGAGGAAATGGAGTCCTTGAGAGAGAACCAAACATGGGATTTGGTTGAGTTGCCAGCTGGTAAGAGGACACTGAAGAATAGATGGACCTATAGGTTGAAGGAAGGTGAGAATGGATAGATGAGATATAAGGCCAGATTGGTAGTGAAAGGATTTGCACAAAAGCCAGGTATTGATTTTGGTGAGATTTTTTCTCCTGTTGTTAAAATGACTTCTATACGGATTGTACTGTCTTTAGTTGCTATTGAGGATTTGCATCTTGAGCAGCTTGATGTTAAGACAGTGTTTCTTCATGGAGATTTGGATGAGGAAATATACATGGAACAGCCGGAAGGATTTGAGGTCAAAGGTGAGGAGAAGTTAGTGTGCAGATTGAAGAAAAGCTTGTATGGCCTCAAGCAAGCTCCTAGACAGTGGTATTTGAGATTTGACAGGTTTATGACTGAGCATGGCTATAGTAGGTGTCAATTTGACCATTGCATGTATTTTAAGAGATTGGATAATGGTAGATATATTATCTTGTTGTTGTATGTAGATGATATGCTGGTTGCAGGATCACACATGCATGATATCTCTGAGCTTAAGGTGAAATTAGCTCAAACATTTGCCATGAAGGATTTGGGAGCAGCAAAGAAAATCCTTGGCATGAGCATTAAGAGAGACAGGAAAAATCACAGGTTGATTTTGTCTCAAGAGGATTATGTGAACAAGGTGTTGAAACGGTTTAACATGCAGGATGCAAAACCGGTAAGCACACCTTTGGCTGGACATTTTAAGTTGAGTAAAGAACAATGTCCTAATTCACATGATGAGGTAGAGTACATGAGTAAAGTTCCATATTCTTCCGTAGTAGGGAGTTTAATGTATGCAATGGTGTGTACTAGACCGGATATTGCCCAAGCAGTGGGAGTTGTAAGTATATGGCCAATCTAGGAAAGGAACATTGGAAAGCAGTTCAATGGATCCTTAGATATCTGAGAGGAACCAGCAGTAGGCATTTGTGATATGGAGGTTCAGATACTTCTCTACATGGTTATGTAGATTCAGATATGGCAGGTGATTTGGATGGCAGGAGGAGCACCACAGGATATGTTTTCACTGTTGGTGGAACAACAGTTAGCTAGATATCAAAGTTACAGAAGGTTGTTGCCTTGTCAACTACAGAAGCAGAGTATATTGCAGCCACGGAGGCTAGCAAAGAGATGATATGGATGACATGGTTCATGGAAGAGCTTGGAAAGGAGCAAGAGAGTTGCAAACTATACAGTGATAGTCAGAGTGCCATTCATTTGGCTAAGAATTCAGCGTTTCATTCAAGAAAAAAGCATATACATCTTAGGTACCACTTCATAAGACAGGTATTGGAGGATGGTGAGTTGAAGCTGGAGAAGATCCATACAGATAAGAATCCTGCTGATATGTTAACTAAGCCGGTTACAAAGGAGAAGTTGAATCTTCATTCAACTTCTGTTGGTCTTCATGATTGAGTTGAAGATGGAGGAGCTAGAAGATGTTGTTGTACAGGTACTGGTGCAGCTGTTTATCTCCAAGTGGGAGATTGTTAAGGTGTGGAGCCTAAAAGCTTCACCAAGGAGCAGATTTGGCAGTTTACAGGTTTACACAGTCACCGGCGTCGGTCAGGAGCGACCGACGTCAGTCAGGTGCAGTTCAAGAGACGCCGGCGTCGGCATGTATCGGCCGACGTCGGTCACAGGCAAACAAGAAGGAACCGGCGTCGGTTACCTGTGCGTCCAAAAAGTGATTTCTGTGGACAGAACCGAGTGTTTGCATGATGAGATTAAGTTGTAGTTTTAAGTCCGCGTCTCTATTATTAGTAAGACTATTTTTTAGAGCCCTTGTTCAAGAGGCTTAACTGTTGGTTGTAAGTGCATGCTCAAGTTTCCTAATTCTATATTATAATTAGATCTTCTTACCTTATTGTAAGTGTTGAATAGTACATAATTGTATAGGTGAATCAATCTAGGTTGTTGGAGTTGATTGTACTTGAGAGAGAGAGCTCTTGAGGGAAAGAGATCTAGAAAGAGATTTGTACATCTGAGAGAGGTGTGGAAGAAAGAAGTTTCTTCAATTGTATTCCTTCTGTAAAGAGTTTAATACAAGTTTTCAGGGTGGTTTCTTGTATCTCTTGTTCTTTGCTATTTATCATTCTAGTTACTTTTCTATCTGATTTAATTCCGCGGTTTATTGCTTTCATAAGTGTAATCAAATTGTTGGTTGATCCCCAACAATGAAGAGGATATTTAGGTATTTGCATAGAACATATAACTATCCAATCTGAAGGTTTACCTAGTGAAATCAAGGAATTGGATCTATAGGGCTTTGTGAATTTTGATTGGGCTAGAGATCTTGATTATTTTAGGTCTACCAATGCATATGTGTTCAACTTGTTTGTTAGAGTTATAATTTAGATGAGCAAAGGACATGCTAATGTTGTGATATCTACCACTGAAGCTAAAACACATTGTAGGTATTCATGTAAGCAAGGAAGTTGTGTGGCTTCAAAATTTGTGTTCTTCTTGTAGGTTCATATAGAAGGGTGTAAAGATAAATTGTGATTGTCAAAGCACAATTTTATTAGGAAAGAACACTAATTATCATTATCGGGTGAAGCAAATTAATGTTAGATTTCATTTGGTGAGGGAAATGGGGGAAGAGGGAGATATATCTCTGGAGAAGTAGACTCAAAGGAAAAAAATGTGAATTCGTTGACCAATGGAGTGAATACAGATAAGTTCACTTGATGTAGGGAAGAGATGGGCATGGTTTTTAGAAGTCTATCAAGGATGGATGTGTGCTCTCTTATAAAAATTTGCAACAAGTGAGATATTGTTAGGAAATGTCTCAATTTCACATTAATTTTCACAATGCCATTTATGTGTGAGCTAGTTGCTAAGCATAGTATTTTACATAAGATTTAGTGGCATAGGTTGATCATGCAACTTGGGATGGTTACACAGTCTTGCATGGATACTAACTTTGGTACTTTGCAAGGTTTTCAGTGTGCAAAAATGATCATAGAGCCACACCATTTATTTTGTTTAGTTTCATTGCACTTTAGAAGATTGAGAAGTGATGCACAGTAGTAAAATTGCAATAAAACGCTGAAAAGAATTGTGCAATATGCAAAACAATAAAAAATTATTTAAAGGCATTTTTATATCTATTAAATTGAAGAAGTGTTAACAATATTTTAATGATGCTCTAACACGAAAGAAAAAAACAAACAAACGAACGAACGAACGAACAAACAAACTTTATATTATAAAATGGTCGAGTTTATATTATAATCGAGAAGATAACTTTGCTAGAACTTTTGGTCAAAACGGGGTTTTCGGAAGTGAAAATGTGTGTTAGTATTTGCGTGTCATCATCTCGGGAGAACTAAATTTATCGTGAAAAGTCTATTACCACACTTTGCACCTTAGCGACAATTGCGAGTCCGTATTTTAGAGAGAAAGGGTTTTCGGCTGCAGCCTTTGTTTCGAATTAGCCTCCATAGAAAGGAGGCTTGGAATTTTGGGTAGAGGTACTGCGATATTTCCGCAAGAGTGGAGGCTTAAAAATTGAGGGCGGAAAATGTGTTTATCCGTCATCGAATTTCCAGTTGACGGGAAATTCTTACCCGGTGAGATGCAGTGCCTTAAAATGTGATAAGGTGTTTCTGGCCACCATTTAATCCTCCATAAATCAATAATTGAAATCCATTTAATAAGAAAAACAGCTTCTAAAATGACAGCATTTGCGAATCTCGCACACAAGGTCCACATCGTCTCCGTACATGCACGAATTTATCAAAACAAAAACGCTATTCATATCTGAGAGTGAGCGCAGACAATTAATTGTACTCAGTGAAGAAATGCCTGAAGCGAAACCAGAATGGAATGCAACAACTACATATGGATATCGCGGTCGTCGTCAGGCCAAAGCGAAGAATCCCAATGTATTTCCATGTCGTGGATGCTCCATGGAGGCAACTCAAATGCATCGTTAATAGTCTCGAAAAAATAATCACCAGCAATACTATTGCTGTTTTCCGTTTCGAGTCCCATACATCTACTTTCATCAAATACTACCATCTCTTCCTCCTGCGCATCTGCAACCGTAACATCATCTCTTGCCTGCAACAAATCTATATCAGTGGTGGAATTGGAATTCTCTAGAATTAGAGTGAGGAGGCATAATATTACCATGTCTAATTCGTCCTTCCTCTGTTTAACCTCAGCATCTGCAAAACTAACCTGCAATAAATCTATTATAGCTGGGGTATAATTAGAATTAGGATTAGGGTTTGAGGGAGGAGGCATAATATTAACGAAAGCAGAGTTCTGAGCTTCGGTTCGCTGAGGGCGCGCGTTCGATTCCTGCGCAGTAAAGCTTTGCACCACACTTTTAAAATTGGCTACGTCGGTCTCTACAAAATGTGTTTCTATGATACGCACAGCTGTCACTCTGGTTTCCCCAGATGATGATTTTGGTGCCATCAATAATAATATATTCCATTATGCTGCTTTTGTTCCTATTTATGGATACACACTTTACATTGACCAAGTGCCATTTCTGCTGCGTTGCCTGTGTTTGAACTTGGCCAAAGCGGTTCAGCTTGACTTAGCGGTTCAGCTTGACTTTGCGGTTGTGTGATCCTCACAAAGACTCTTTGGTTCCACTATGCTTAACGAACGCGGCTTTTACTTGTGCATCCTCATTAAATATGACATTAATATGGTGGACCCTATTTACTAATTATTTTATTAAAATATAAAACATTTTAAGATAACAGGAATAAAAATTGATGCTATTGGTTATTTTAGATTCATTTTGGATAATTTGAATTCATTAAAATTGTATATTCTTAATGAGAATATTAACTTTTCAACTTGTTCAAAGGTGGTGGCTCTTTTTGATTCAACTTGTTTAAAGGCGGTGGCTCTTTTTGATTCACTTTGACTTTTCGGTTATGGGTTCTCATTAAAAGTAGGGTCCACTCTCTCCTTGGATCACATAAATTATATCAAAAAGTGTTAACATAAAAAAAATTTACGATTAGTTCTCTGAATAAAATATAATTATTAATGTGTGCTCGTTAAGCTCCATCGAGCCTCATTAAATGTGACATTAAAATAGTGGGACCTTATTTACAGATTTTTCTATTAAAAACAAAACACTCTAGGATAATGAAGTCATACATTATGCATTCCTAAGATTGACTTCGCAAGAGTTTGATGAAGTTTTTTTGGAAGGAATGTAGGGTCAAAATCTGAGTTGTAAAGAGAATAAAGATTTTAAAAAAAAATTATATAAATATTTTATTGATCAATAAATTTTACTTATTGTTTTCCTTAAAACCTCATTTTATCAAATAGATTGTAAAAATATTAGATCTCCAATAGAATTTATGCATAATTTTAGTCCATCATATCAACTGTCTAGTGTTATTTTTTTGTTTGGGTCTTCTTGAATGCCTATAGAGACCTGCACTTTAGTGGATAACATTGTAAATTATTATCTTTATAGTTACATTTTAGTATTATTTTCAATATCATACTACATTTTAGTATTATTTTCACCATTTAATTTTAATAATATGTGAATGGGGATTTAACCTAAATTATATTTGATAAAGATATCAACGATGAAAAAATGATCAACATGAAGAATTGTAAATAAAAAATGATCATTTATTTCATTTTTTTAATCCATAACAACTAACAATGTATATTATTAAATATGATGAACATACTAAATACAAATAAATTAGGTGATGGTCGAGGACCACATTTGATAAGAGAATGTTGTGAAATAGAATATAACTTCTTAGAGACTATACCAACCTTACAACTAAGAAAATGATTTTAATTAATGATATTATAAAATATTATACTTAATCAAATTTAATGTAATGGAAAGGAAAATAAGACATAGATGAATGTAAATCATATTATATAATAAAAACTAAATGACAAAAGAGGGGTTTAAAAGAATATTTGTTTTGTTGAAAATTGAGGGATATATATATATATATGCAAATATTGAAATCCCTATTCAATTATTCTTGAATGATATTTTTATCTATAGCCATAACTAGGAAGAGAGTTTGCTACATTTGGAACAAACCTTACAAAATAATTACAAATAACCATTTATGTGCCAAATGATTGAAGTGCGATTTTAGAAAAAAAAGACAATAATTATCTTAAATATATGATCTCTAGGGAAGGTGTTAAGTGGATCCTTAAAAAAATTGAGTTATGAAAATCATAGTTTTTGAGCTTGATTAGGTATTATCAAAAGTTTGTCTAGGATTACAAGAAAATTGTATTGCCATTGATAGACATGTTAAAAAAATATGACTTTCAGTGGTCTGAGGTAGCCTAAAAATCCTTCAAAATACTAAAGCCCATAATGTTTACTATGTTATTTTTGGTTATACTCGACTTCTAAATCTCGGGTCATTGAAAATTAAGCCTTAGGAAGTGGCATTGGATATTTTCCAATGAAAGAAGGTCAACACAAGGCACTTATGGGTAAAAACATTGATATATCTACATATGAGAATGATATGCTATCCATCCTTCATGTCATCCTACCTAGGCAAAAAGCACATTTGTATCAAAATTAATCACCATATCCTCAATTAATTCTTGGAGAAAAGAGTCTTTAGACCTAAAATGGGTAACCAAATTTATGGGATATGACTATGAAGTTACCTAAAAGAAAGATAAGGAAAATGTTTCTACAAATGTATTGTCTCACTAGTATGAAGAATATACAACCTTGTGTACTCTTTGCATTCCCTTGCCATAGTGGGTGTATAAACCATAACAACAATGATCCTAAAACACCAAAATTGAGTGAATCATCTAGGTAGTGACCACTGACACTTTATACTAACTAAATTAATCTTCATATTTTCACTATTTATGCCACAAAGGACATTTCATATTGGCACCCAAATCAACACTGTGTGTTTGTGTGTGTGTGTGTGTGTGTGTGTGTGTGTGTGTGTGTGTGTGTGTGTGTGTGTGTGTGTGTGTGTGTGTGTGTGTGTGTGTGTGTGTGAGAGAGAGAGAGAGAGAGAGAGAGAGAGAGAGAGGAGAGAGAGAGAGAGAGAGAGAGAGAGAGAGAGAGAGAGAGAGAGAGAGAGAGAGAGAGAGAGAGAGAGAGAGAGAGAGAATTACACTAGAACTGCACACCTACTTATTAGCTAACCACCTAGGTTTTGTAAAACCATATGTAAGGATCCATATTTTTTTGAGAGAGAATTAAACATGACATCAAATAGTATTTGGTAGAATATGGGACTTTTCATCACAAGAAATGGCAATTTGTCTCCACCCTAGGCATGCCCCAACCCTTACTTATCCACATTCAGGTATGGTTAGATATTTGTATGAAATTTACTAAAGGACTACCATTTAGTTAGTTATAAAATTATTAATTATAGTGGTGGTGGATGAATTCTCCAAATATCCTAATTTATGCACCCTTGACCATCCTTTTACAATCTCATTTTTTTGTCTAACCTTTCCTAATCAAATCTTCCACCTCCGTAGGATACCTAATTCAATTTTTTTTTACCAAGATTCCAATTTTATTAGTCACTTATATAAGGAGCTTTTACACCACTCTAGAACCTTATTTAAACTTAGTTCCACATACAGTCTATAAACTAACAATGAAATATAAATTATCAATAAATGTTTGGACACCTATCTACATTATTTTTCCTTTGATCAACAAACTCACTGGGTTAACTAGTTTCCACTTGTTGAATGGTGGTAAAACTCTACTTACCACACTACCACCAAGATGACACCATATGAAGTTTTTTATGGTCAATGATTACCCTCTCTTCAAACATAAATTCTAAGTAGTTTAAATGTGTAGTAATTTTAATTTCAAACTCAACACATTTGAAATAATCCTTCAAACTCTCAAGGATAACATCCATCTAGCACAGAACTATATGAAGTAAGATTCTAATCAATGTCACTTGGAACTAGATTTTGATGTATGTGACATGGTTTTTCTCTATCTCCAACCATATTAAAAGTCCTCTTTAAATATAAAGGGTCATAAAAAACTCACACCTAAGTTTTACGGTCCTTATAAGTGCTTCAAAATATTGGTCCCATTGTGTACAAGTTGGATCTTCCATCCTCCTCTAAGATCCATCTAGTTTTCCATGTCTAATGTTTGAATAAGGTCATTTGTCAACATGTTCAAGCCTAAAAAACACTCTCATAGATCAAAAATAAAAGCTCCATCCTCCTAGACTTGAGTCTATTCTAGACATGTGCTCTAGTTCCACAACCATACTGTTAGGATTGTGGAGCTAAAAGCTTCACTGATGCAAACAGGAGAGGAGGTTGCTGAAGGTTGCTGAGTTGCAGAAGAAGTTGGGGTCGGTCTGATCAGCCGACGTCGGCGGGAGAGCACAGAGAAGCAACCGACGTCGGTCATATATCAGCCGACGTCGGTCACCTCCAGGCAGATAGGGACCGACGTCGGTCGCCTGTGTGGTTCGACTGCGAGCTATTTACAGGCAGTTAGCTAACGAACCAAGTGTTTGCATGATCAGGGCTAATTATAGACTGAGAGCTGCGGATCTAATTATGGTAATTAGATGTCTAATCATTGTTTGGATGAGATCTATATAATAGACTCATGGTTGTATTGGAAAAGTGTGCTAGGGAGTAAGAGAGCATAATTATAAGCTCCTTCTGTGTGTGAGGTAGAGCTATGGTGCGTTCCTCCTAGTGCCACAGTACCAGGTGTGTTGGTGCTGGATTGGAGAGCCACCTGGGTTCTTCAAGAGTGTAGGATCTTGGTCACAGTTGCATGGCCTATATAGGAGATCTACATGGTAAGTAAGATCGTTGATCTGCAGGTGTATGTGTGTGTAAGGTCGAGGTTCACAGGTGAATAGAACCATTGTTTGATTTGCAAGTGTGCAAGGTCATACAGACAGCAACACAACAGGGAGCAGTATCAGGCATGATCTACTTGGAGTACAGGTGTGTACTCGTATAGAGCAAGAGGAAGGCAAGGGAGTTCCTTCCATAAGTATGGTCTGTTGAATTGCAGGTTGTTGCAGATTCATGGGAGATCTACTTGAAGTACCTTGAGTACTTGTGGAGCACGTGGAGTGCTTGTGGAGTGCGTGGAGCACTTGTGGTGTGCGTGGAGCACGGGAGGTGAACACCAACTCTGTATTTGAGTTGGGTGTTGGGACCTGTGAGAGGGAGAGCTTTGGGGAGAAGAATTACTATTTACTTGAGGTGTGGGAAACCTCTGTAAGGTGGTGGAGAAGAAGTGGCATCTTCTTTATTGTATTCTTTTCTGTATAAAGTGTTAATACAATTCGGTATTGTCTCTCATATGCTGTGTTATTCTGAATTCTAGTTACTTGGTGAATCTGGTTAATTTCCGCATATTAAGTTGCTTGGTTTGGTAATCAAATTGGGTGCTTCCGGTTTATCCACCCCTCCTCCCAACAAGTGGTATCAGAGCCTTGGTTGTAGGTTCTTGAGCTTGATACCAACAAGTGGTATCTGAGCTGAGGTTGGAGGAAGCAGGTTTTGTGTTTGGCTACAGGTCACTCTCAGGGGTTTCTGATCGAGTGGGAGTAGAGCAACAGCAGATCAAAGTAAGCTAAGAATGGAGGAGTTGAAAAGCACAGATGGTCACTCACGGTCCTATGGAAAGAAAGAGCAGGTAAAAGATTATTGTTGGTTGGTAACAGATCAGCATGAAGAAACTAAAGATACAGATGTAGCAGGTGTTGTTGCACAGGATGTGTTTGCAGGTTTCTTGGATAAAGTTGAATCTTGGATAAAAGATTTGGTTGCCTCTTTCCATGCAGTTCCAGGTAGAGGAGCTGGTGAGCCTTGCCAAAGAATTGGCAAAGGGGAAGTGAAGCTGAAATTGCAGGCGGCCAACACACAGGTGTTGATGAATGTCATGCAGGTCCCAGGTTTGGAGATATGGCTAATTTCTTCAGAAAGATTGGGTGATGAGAGATGCACAAGAACTCTCACAGCGGATGCACTTGAATTAGCTGGTGGTAAGAAAATAGGTATCCTTTATCTACTTGTTTATATTACTGATTCTTCTTTTGTTGCGGAGACGTGGCTTCGTAGGCTTGGTCACATGAGCAGGAAGGAGATGCATGTTCTTAAGCGGAAGACAGATATATTTGACAGGCTTAAGAACTGGAAAGCCTTGGTGTTTATGGAGGAGATGGCAGACAGAACCCAGTGGATGTGGCTGGATACTTCTGAGCAGGGCAGTTTGGACATGGATTTTGATTCAAAGAAGCTCGCGGGTAAAAAGTCATCACTCACAGGCGAACACAGATACCGATGTCGGTCAGGAGGAACCGGCGTCGAACAGACAGGTGCCGATGTCGGTCATGTGCAGACCGAAGCCGGCGATGTCGGGCAGGGTAAGACCGATGTCGGTCATGGGACCGACGTCGGCAGTATGTAAGACCGATGTCGGTTATCAGGACCGACGTCGGCAGAAGGGACACCAGCGCAGGCAGGTTGGTAGTCAGGTACAGACGCATGGAACCGACGTCGGTCGGATGCAGACTGTGGAGTGATCGAGGTCGGTCACTGTAAACGGATTTTGGGTGGACAGCAAGCTGTCAAGGAGTCTCAAACACCCATACGGAGGACTGAAGGTGTAAGTAGGCCCTCAAATTCGTTGTTCCTCTTTTTCATACTTGTTGCTGATTGTAGAGCAGGAAGGATCCAGGAAACAGGTGTGAGCTTGGCATGGATGAGGATGTGATTCCTTGGAGGAGAACCAGTACAGGTGTGTTTTGGTAGGGTTGCCAGCAGGTATGAAAGCACAGAGACGAATGGATACCTTAGTAGAAGAATAGAGAGAACGGATGCGTGAGACGGAAGACCAGGTTATATGGTCTTGTGGAGCTGCAGGATAGTGGTACAGGTTTTTGACAGGTGGAGGACGGAGCATGGCTTCAGTCAGTGTCAGGTAACTACTGTGATTTGACTTACCAGGGGGATGGTGATTGCAACATCATTCTGTTGCTGTATGTGGATAGTATGCTAGCTAGCAAGTTTGTACATACAGGGTTTTGCTGAGCTAAGGGTAATATTAGTTCAGTGGCATGTCATGAGGAGTTTGGAGCAGCGGAATTCTTTGACATGGGAGGCATGGAGATCACAGGTTGATTTTGTCTCGAGTGGGAGCTGATGTGAATCAGGTGTTGGCGAGGTTCGGGATGCAGAACCAGAGCACACTAAGGGCTGGACAGGTATAGTGTCTGAAATCACATGAGGTCTAGTATATAGACCTGAGTATTCCCATGCAGTGGGAGCTGTCAGAGAGTTAGGAGCCAATTCGGGGAAGTGGGTTCTCAGGTTTTTCTGAGAGGGACCGGCAGCAGGTGTTGCTATGCAGGGTCAGGACTTCACTACATGTATTTGTAGGTTCGGATGTGGCAGGTTACTCGGATGACAGGTGGTACACCACGGGATGTGTGGTGGGTTGTCTTCAGGTGGGAGCTTGAAGAGGGATACAAACCAGGAAACAGATTAGACGGAGTACAGGTACAGGTACAGTGCAGCTGTTTATCTCCAAGTGGGAGATTGTTAGGATTGTGGAGCTAAAAGCTTCACTGATGCAAACAGGAGAGGAGGTTGCTGAAGGTTGCTGAGTTGCAGAAGAAGTTGGGGTTGGTCTGATCAGCCGACGTCGGCGGGAGAGCACAGAGAAGCAACCGACGTCAGTCATATATCGGCCGACGTTGGTCACCTCTAGGCAGACAGGGACCGACGTCGGTCGCCTGTGTGGTTCGACTGTGAGCTATTTACGGGCAGTTAGCTAACGAACCAAGTGTTTGCATGATCAGGGCTAATTATAGACTGAGAGCTATGGATCTAATTATGGTAATTAGATGTCTAATCATTGTTTGGATGAGATCTATATAATAGACTCATGGTTGTATTGGAAAAGTGTGCTAGGGAGTAAGAGAGCATAATTATAAGCTCCTTCTGTGTGTGAGGTAGAGCTATGGTGCGTTCCTCCTAGTGCCACAGTACCAGGTGTGTTGGTGCTGGATTGGAGAGCCAGCTGGGTTCTTCAAGAGTGTAGGATCTTGGTCACAGTTGCATGGCCTATATAGGAGATCTACATGGTAAGTAATATCGTTGATCTGCAGGTGTATGTGTGTGCAAGGTCGAGGTTCACAGGTGAATAGAACCATTGTTTGATTTGCAGGTGTGCAAGGTCATACAGACAGCAACACAACAGGGAGTAGTATCAGGCATGATCTACTTGGAGTACAGGTGTGTACTCGTATAGAGCAAGAGGAAGGCAAGGGAGTTCCTTCCATAAGTATGGTCTGTTGAATTGCAGGTTGTTGCAGATTCATGGGAGATCTACTTGAAGTACCTTGAGTACTTGTGGAGCACGTGGAGTGCTTGTGGAGTGCGTGGAGCACTTGTGGTGTGCGTGGAGCACGGGAGGTGAACACCAACTCTGTATTTGAGTTGGGTGTTGGGACCTGTGAGAGGGAGAGCTTTGGGGAGAAGAATTACTGTTCACTTGAGGTGTGGGAAACCTCTGTAAGGTGGTGGAGAAGAAGTGGCATCTTCTTTATTGTATTCTTTTCTGTATAAAGTGTTAATACAATTCGGTATTGTCTCTCATATGCTGTGTTATTCTGAATTCTAGTTACTTGGTGAATCTGGTTAATTTCCGCATATTAAGTTGCTTGGTTTGGTAATCAAATTGGGTGCTTCCGGTTTATCCACCCCTCCTCCCAACACATACTATCACATAGATTCTAGTAGAGTGGCTTGGCATTGAACTTAAAGATGTAACATGGTAACCCTTACTCTAGTTACAATAAAAATTTCCTCATCTCAAGATTTGAGTACAAAGTTTTTTTAAGTAGGATGCCATGTCAGGACCTCTTCCATCCTATTTAATTTAGATTGTATTAGGTTTTATTAAAAAAGCTCATGTGCATATGTTTTGTAAGTCATCCCATTTTTTAATTATAATTAACCCACATGTATGGGAGGCAGTAGTCATCTTGAGTAGAATAACTTAAATACATAACTTATGTAAGAGGAAAAACATCTAGTGAATATTTTGTATTGAGTTATGCTCTAATGAGGTTTCCCCTTAGAGAGGCATGTATTATTTTTTAGTGAGATTTTGTTATTTCAATACAATATTGTTATTTTCTTTCCATCTAGTGCATATTGGTTATATTTCTATCATTGGATTACTTTTTATACAAGTACATTCCTAACATAAAATCATGGCTCTTCAAAGGAGTATATAAAATGCATAAATGAAAAATCACTGCAATTAAAGTGAATAATATATATCAAAACATATGTGGAAAAGAGTTTATTGAATCTTGAATACACATGGTTAAGTGTGTTAATTGTAATATATATTAAAAAATTATATAAAATTTTAAGAACCTTGAAGCTTGGTTTTAGCATTATAAAATGGTCAACTTCATATGTTATAATAAAAAAGTGATTGTGTTTGTTTTTTTAACTTGAAAGGGTTTTCTCATGTGAAAATTTATGTTTATATTTGTGATTTCCATCATCTTTTACTGTGTTATATTTTCATAACCGGTATGCGCACATAGTTGGGGGACATTTTCATGGATATTTTTGATAATGCAATCATGTTATTAAATAAAATGATCATGTTATTTAATTAACGTGATCATGTTATTGAAATTATGGATTGGTAATTACTGAGCCATAACACATACACATTATTTAAAAAACAATAATGCATATTGTTATTGTAAATTTAAATAACACGTATGTATTGTATAATGCACACAAATTATATAGTGTACTATACAACACATATATGTTATATAATGTGTATGTATTTCTTTGTTATAAGTTCAAAACCAACTCCATAAGCATTTAGAAGTTGCATGTGAAGACAACTTTGTCCATAATTTATTATACTTTATATTTATTTTAGTAAATATAATAAATTAGAGTCACTCAGCTTCTGATAGAGTTGGTCTCATATTTTCATGCCTTATGATGTGGAAAATAGTTTTTCAAAATCCAATCAGGTCAGTACTTAGGCATTTTCAGGGTCTAAGTATTAAAGCTAGGGATTTTAGGACAAATTTAACTATTAATCTCCATTTTTTTTTAAACATATAGTCATTTTTTAGGTTTTTGTGCCTTCTAAATTGATTCTTGACATTTTTAGGAGTCTTAGGTTTATCAAAATTAAAGTTTTAAAACCACTCAATTTTAAATTAATGCAAAGTGGTTTGATTGGGCTAGTATAGGTCACATTGATGACCTACACACATCAAACAACCACTTTGTGTTAATTTTTCTTGTTAATCATCCTTCCCTTATCCTTTATCACTTCCTACTCATGCCTCATCACCCTTAATCACTCTCTCATCATTATTAATTGTCCCTAATCACTCCTTCATTGACTCTCACTATCCCTAGTCATTTATAATTACTCTCTCATGATCCCTAATTACTCACTAATTGACCCTCACTATGCCTTATCATCCATAATAACTCACTCCTTATCACTCCTCATCCCTCATCACTCCCTCATTGACCCTCACAATCTGTCATCATATTTAATCACTCCCTCATCATCCCTAATCACTCCCTCATTGGCTCTCACCATCCCTCATCATCCCTAATCACTCCCTCATTGGCCTTTACCATCCCTAATCACTCCCTCCTCATCCCTCATCATCTCTAATCACTCCCTTATTAAACCTCACCATTCCTCATCATTTATAATCACTCCTTGTTTTCCCCTCACCATCCCTCATGATATAGAGTCCTATTGCATACTTTGCTTGTCCAAGCTCTTTGCCAATAACCACATAGCTTTCACTTTGTCTTTTATTTCTTAATCTCCATATTTGGGCTCTACACACATTTAAAATTCACGTATAAATTTTATTCATTTCATTTATTCTCCACCATTATTTGGATGGTCTCACTAAACTCTTCATTTTATTCTCCTTACTCCATGCATTCAATCTCTCTTACTTTGAGACTATCCCCCTTACTAGTCTTTATGATTTATAATAACTTGGATCAAATATTGTCTTTGGTTCCTTAGGATTTAATAGGGATCTATATAAATTCCTTCCACTCTTTTGAGTTCTCTCTAACTTCTTCTCAACCCTACTTAACTTCTCAACACAATCCTCATATCATATACTACCTCTTACTCTGTCATAGAATCTTATTGTACAAACTCAAATCATCAAATCAACCTCATTTATGGATACCCTATAATATATCCCATTTATTCAAAAATTTCCAAGATTTTGTTTAACTATTTTATAACTTCTTTTGGATCTTTATACTCTTGAATTAGGTCTTTAGGTTTCCTTCTGCCCTGTCTACCACACAGTCCTTCCCCATCCTTAATTATCCATACTTACACAACTTAAAAAAAATATTATCTTTGTGCATGTGAAATAAAAGTTTTCATGAAATTTCATGAATTATTGATAGTTATAACTCCTAAAAACTCACTTTGAAATTAGAAACCCTAATACAAGGTTTGGACTAGTTTCACATACTTGAGAAGGGTCAAAATAAGATTTCAATCTTCCAAAGGTGTTATAATGACTTTAACTATTGTATTAGGTTTTAATTTAGCCTATTCACATTTTAAAAGTGATATATTTACCTTTTTAAGCTATAGTAGATTGTATTAACCAATTTTGAATAAATTGTGTACTCAGTCATAGGTCTGTAGTAATCCAAGAATAGGTTATTTGTTATAATTCATTCCAAAAAGGGTTATAAATAAAAATTAAAGTTTAAAATCCTTTAAATAATGTTTATAAACTTTAAAAAATCAATTCCTTCCATATATAACACTCAATTTTCCAATTTCCACAAGATACCACTTTGACTATGTTAAGTTTCTTGATGACTATAGGACTGTGTTAGTTTTATTTTTTCTCATCCAAATATATGAAATCCACTTGAAAGTATATATAATTAATGATCATATTATAATAAAATCACCAAAATATACATTTTAATTTTCACTCCAATACACACATATACCTTCTCACACATATGTATACTCAAAACATTTGCTCATAGAAGACAAGGTTGTGTTGTTTAGAATAAAAAAATACAATATTTAAATAATATTAAGTAATTATTATTTCAAGTTAGTAATTAATTATAAATTCTAAAATCCCACAAAATATAATATCCTCTTCCATAAGACTCTGACCTTCACTTATATTTCAAGGCATAGTTTGTAAAATCACAGGGTTTATAGTTTGTAATTTGAAAATTCAAAATATTTGAAATTCAAATGGAAAATGATATAATAAAAATTAAATAAAGGGTATTATCAACTTACCACTCACACAAATATCATAAATAACTTGTTACTAATCATGTTTCATGATCATGCACATTGTCAACTATCTTCCAACATATTCAAGAAGATGCAGGGTCTATTTACTTTCTTGTCTACAAATAATCAAAACTTGTATTTATTAACTTGTTTGGGGTTATTTAAATTAATCATTTTTAATCCTACCCCCTCCAAATCTCTTTAATATTACTTTGAATACAAAATAATACATGGACAAGATTCTTATTACCAAATAACCATCAACTGAATTCTAACTTCTTTTGTATGTTGAGAGTGTCCTCAACTAACTTGAATACTAACATATTTATCAAATATGAATTTAGTTATATGTGTTTTAACATCCTAAAGTACTCAATAAAGTCTAACCTCACCAAATTCAATGTTGGAATTCTTGAAACAAGATTGAATTCTCTATGAAATTTCAAAAATTCAAATGAAAGATCTGGTGGGAAAGTCCAATACAACTCTAATTCAAAATTGTCAAAAAAAATAGAAACTTATAAAGAATCCTACATACTTATTATGAGCTTGACCACTTATAAGGACTCTAAACATGTAAACTATATCACTATTTATATTGGGTAGTGTTGCTCCTACATCACCTCATCATCCCTAATCATTGCTTCATCATACCTCATCATCTCTAATCACTAATTCCTCATCCCTCATCTCCAATAATAACTCACTCATTAATCCTCACCATCACTCATCTACCCTAATCACTCCTTCATCTTCCTTAATCACTCCCTCATTGACCATCATCATATCTACTCAATTCCTCTTCATCCCTCCTTATCCTTAATCATTCCATCCAATACCTTGATGGTGGTATTTTTTTGGAGTTTAAAAATGTTAGGAGACATAAGTGGAGAGTTGATTTCCAGCATAAAATGTAATAAATAGTGATCAAAATGATGTGGAGGCAAATTTGAAACACAAATATTTAAAACCTATGAAAAAAATTGGTCTATTATAAGTTATGTAATTCATAATTAAAAATTTGCCAGAAAAAAACAAGCAAGTAAAACCACCATAGAAACAAAAATGGGTAGTAAATATATGAGGATCACCAAGCTATATGATTTCCTCAAACTAATCAATTGATTTTCATATGATGAAATTTTATGATCTGAATAATTATATTTAAGGCCTTCTATTTGTATGTATATTAATTGAGTCATCATACCAGAGAATGGAAAATAATTTTCAAATGATTAGAAAAATTATTCCAAGATTGGAAAGTGGTTCTTAATTCATAACTTCAATATTTAATCCAATGAAGAGTGTCACACTATGGACTCTCTACTTGCACATATTGAGAAGGGGGTACAATTTATCTATCACTATAAAAACTTAAGTAGATAATAGATTATGAACCCAATGATATGTTTGGTACTAAAAATATATATACTTCCCCTAATAAGAAATTATATGAATTAAAAATATTGTTTCATTAACAAATGTAGATCAATGGTGATACAATACACTTCATCATTTTTAATGGAAGTTAGAAGAATTTAATTTCTCCTAAATCATATTTTCAAAAATTTAACTTGAAATTGATACATCATCCATAACCATACACTAGTGTATGGTCTAGTGTAGGCCTTGAGAAATGGATCACCTAGTAATGTCACATGGTGTACAAAATCAAACTTTTTAAAGATGCAATCCTTTGAGACATCTCACCATTATAGGTGTGTGATGTTTTACATATGTTAAACCATGTTTTTACCATTGAAATGTAGTATATAAAGTAAATCCTTGAAATTTTGTGATAGATTGTCTAGATCTAAAATACCATATATCACAGTTAGTTCATAAGCTTTCAATCATTAGTACTAGGAAGTGCAAGAATATTGTCAATTCTAGTAAGAAGTATAATATTAATGGTAAGAATTAAATGTTTAATAGAATCCTTATGTCACCATATCATATTGTGGTTTATCCAACAATAACAAAGCTCAAATAATTGAACCATAAACTAGATGAATACAAGGATATCTTTTAGTCACCTAAATAAGTTCCCACATAATATACACTAAACAATACTATTTATTTGATCACTTAACTAACCCTACCTTAAACCTCTTTATACAACATATCATTTCTAGAGAATGAATAGATCAAGTGGTAGATCCATGAAGTCATGGATAATGGACACATCATGCCCAAATCATTGCCTTGTAAAAACCTAATTATGTTTGTGCCAAAGTTGTGAATCAATTAAAAAAATCTTAACAAGATTCATGTGAAGAACTATTATCCTCATCTAAATATTAAGGTATTTTTCTGTCATATACATGGTGTATAAGTATTTTCCAAAATTGATCTTAAGTTTGGGTATCGTCATATTCATGTTAAACCTTTAGACATTTGGAATATGATCTTAAAAACAAAGGATTGATTGACTAGTTAATTATGCCTTTTAGGTTAACTCATATAATGAATTCATTAATTTCAAGATGTTGAATGATATCCTCAGGCCCTTTACCTATGCCATTTTTTAAATCTACCTTTATGACATCTTAATCTTTAAAAAACATGGGATGAACATCTACAACATATTAAACTAGTGTTTCACATTTTGCAGAAATACATTTTTGTGTTAACATGAATAAATGTTCATTTTTCATTCAAGAGATAACATATTTGGGACACATTACACACACAAGGAGTGCATGTGTGAACATAATGAAGATTCAAGCTATACAGGAATGGAAAACATTAAATAACTTTGCATCTAATTCAAATATTCTTAGAATTAGAAAATTATACAAGAGATTTGTGATTAAGTTTTATCTTTTGAAGCAAAATACCAAAGGTGGAACCAAATAAAGTTTGATTTAGTCACCTGAAAAATAAATACAATTAGATGAACTAAAATTTAGACTCTATTTTGTGTTACTACTTATGTTACTTGATTATAAATTTGGTATATCATCCCATTCATTCAGTAATAAAATTGACTGTCAAAAATGGGTAGTGACAACACAAGTATTATAAAAGAGTTAAATATATATTATAATGGATTAAATAATATATGATTGGAATCAAAGATATCTTTAGAGTATATAATTATGTTAGATGATGAAGGAGTTATTAGGGATGGTGATTTAACTCTTTTGAGAATATTTGAGTCTTATTCCTAATTTAGTTAAGGTTATAAGTTAATTAAATCAATAAATAATATTGGAATAATTAAGCTACTAATTTGTATAATTTTATTGTAATTTAAAATTTTCTAAAAATAGTAATAATTAAGGATAAATGTAACTTAGCTTAAATAAGACTAAGAGGATTGAGAAAAAAGCCGAACCTGGCTATGTAGGACTAGGACAATGTTGCATATCAAGATCTAGCTTTCATTTGGTGAAATGATAGGAGTAATAAAAAAATGACACTTTGAGATTAAGAACTATAGTTTAGGTCCTACTTATATTGTCCAAATTGGTCACATAGATCTAAGTTTTTTGGGTTTTGTCTACTGTCCCTGTATTAGACCACTTATGAAATTTCAAGTCTTGATTGTCAATGAAGCTCCTTGTAGAGATGATTTAATCTCTAACCGTAGGTCTTCTTTATGCATGAAATTGATTGAAAACTTGGAGAAGGAGGGGGGTTAGTGTGTGTAAGATGCATTGAATGTGTATCTAAAACCCTTGTATGGGTACTTTGCCTACATACCAATACTCTGAAGAGGGATCAAGCCATATGTAGCTCTCTCACTTGATGTGCTTTGTGCAATCATGTAATGAAGATGTAAAAATGCTAAACTAGGTGTGCTTGAGGTGGCTAGGGATTGGTGTGACATTTTGAATATGCTGATAACTGAATTGAATGGTTGTATACAGAGAATACGAAAATTTGCCTTAGTGGTTTTACTTATATTATATGCTTTACTTTGTGATAATTTCCAACCCTTATAAATGAACTTTGAATAAGATTTTATAGAGATATATTGGTCATGGTTTAGATGATTTCATTCTAGGATAACATAATGACAAAGAGGAATCAAGAGAAAATGGTCATTTGAGATCAAAATTTGATTGGATAGGAGTGCTAAAAAGGTGACATCCTAGGGTCCAACACTATAGTCCAACTTTGGAACTATTGTCTTGAGTGTATGGGACCTAGGAGGATGGAATAAGCATGAAAAAAGGGTCCTGGTTGAGCCAAAATGAGGTCTCAAAATCCTATGGATGACTAGAAACCAATTAAAATATGCCTAAAATGGTCATGAGAGCATGCAAGATGGACCTATGGATTGGGTTTCATAATCCACACTCAAGCTACCAAATTTAACATTTTATATGAATACATTTGTCCAACCTTTATTCTAATGATGCAACAAAGTGAAATACTAGAATAAAATAAAAATAGAAAGCATACCTGAACTTACCTACAAGAGTGAAGCCCATGAAGTTATGTGATGTTGTGTGTACATAGAGAGAGCACATTATGAAGTATAAATCTGTAAAAAAAAAAGAGTATATTAGTTCTTACTAGATACACTATATCTAAAATAAGAATGTGCTAAACTGGGTAAGAGAAAAAGGAAGAGAAAGGAATGACTACACCTCATCAAGATGTGAACTAATACAAAACTTATTGTGATGATGAGTGATGATGGATGTGTTAGATATACTGGGTATATGTTGTACCAAAATTAATATCATGAATGAAGCTAATTGATCAATTCCTCAAGAGTGGATCAAGAATGCAAAGCTATACCTTTGGCTCTATCATTTCCCACTAAGTGAAGCTATGTGATCATGCATGTGTTAATTGATGTTTGAAATGTATGTCCAATTCCTTTGAGTAAGTGGCTCAAGAATACAAAGGCTAACTAGTCTTTTGGCTCCATCATTTCCACATAAAGTGAAGCTAAGAACTAATATTGGTATGAAATGTGTGTTGTATGAGATGGCCCTTGAATCCCATGATTGTACTATAATTTGAAAATGTTGACATGGATAGCTAAATGTATTCTAGAAACTAAGCCACTTTTGGCCACTCAAAAAAGGTGGAGATTAGGCTTGTATGAAAGCTACTCAAAAATTGAGCAATAAGCTTATATATAAGCCACTCAAAAAAAGTGGAGATTAGGCTTGTATGAAAGCCACTCCAAAATTATGCCAACCACCTACATATGAAATAAGGCATGTAACTACTAATACCTGGGTAATATGTTGAACTTGGAAAGAAAAGAAGACTAGTGTGCCATGCACATTTCCCCTAATCACTGGTGTTTGTAATATGGATTATGATATAGAAGTTATACCAAATTCCCTATCTAAAATTATAATAAAGACCCATCTTTCCATGAATGATGCCTCTTATATCTAGATTCTTTGAGAAAAACTATATTGAAACCATTGAATTTGAACTGGTCTGTATGTGCAAAAACTATAGTTGAACCTACTTTTTTGCCTATTTATAGAAAGTCTAGTTTTTTGTTATTTGGATAGGAGTACAAAAAATAGGGCACCTTAGTGTCTATTTCTATTTTCCTTTACTGAAACTTATGACCATTTTGTAATCATCACCATTTTTCTAGTTTGTTCTACCTAGTTTGACCTCTGATTGTTGTTCTGAGTGTTTTGAAAGTTGATTTTTTGACTGGTAGGAGTTTTGATCTTTGTGACAAAACCCCTATTTATTTCCCCCTCTTCTGAGTTTAGGATTGAATAACCTAAAATGACTATCTTCAAAATAAAGGGACCTAAAAGTGTGTTATGCTACGAAAAAATATGATATAACAATGATAATCAATAAGATGTCTCAAGATATAGCATGGTTTGTATTGGAGATTGTTAGATCAAATAGGGGTATGCCTAGATAGATATAATAATATAATATAATGTGAAATGTACTAAATTAAAACTATAAATTTTAGTTGTTAGTTGTTAGTTGTCAACGAGGGATGGAGTATGATGTCCATCATGGATTCCAAGAAAGCAAGATAATGCATGATGTGAATTATGGCATTGAAAATAGTGAGAAGCAAATAAGTAACATGCACACAAGGCAAAAATCAAGAAGCATACTAGAGTGGCCAAGGGGCCAAAAAAACAAGGGACATGGGCACATGTCACTCAAACTAAAAATCAATCATACAAGTTATGTTATAATGCCACATACACATTCAATTGAAAACAAGCAAGGTTGGCACAAGGGACACAATCACATATAAGTGTATAGGCAAAAGACATTGGTAAATTTCATAAGGCACACACAAGAGTAGAAGCAAAGGACATTGGAAAATATCCTAAGGCATATACAAGAGACAAAACATGAACTGAGAAATATAATCACATCTAGCTATGTAAAGTAAGAAAGAAAGACATGTAATATGCTAGAAATACAATCGCATATAACTAATCAAAGTAAGAAGTGAAAGTATGCAAAACATGTGGTACAGGACTAGGTATGTGCTAAGACATACATAAGTGATATATAATAGTGAATGTCGATAGAGTAATCTATGTAAGCTAGTAAGTAATGTATATCAACATAATAACTAGAGTGTGTGGTGTAGGAATGACATAACCTAGATGGTGTAGTCATGTAGAAGATGCCCCTAGTGGGTAAATATATTGATGTATGTCTAGAATATAGAAGTAGGATACCCCCTCAATGGGTAAAGTGAAGAAATCAAGGATCTAGATGGCACTTGACACACTCAAAGAAGATTAAGTGAAACATGGTAATGTAGATAAATTGATAAACAATAACATAGAATAATAAATGTACGTCTAGCATGGTGGTAGAAATGTAAAGCATGGATGATGCATATAAGTAAACTATTTTTAGTATTTTAAGTTATTTAAATTTTTTTAGATTTTAAAATTTTGTATTATTTTTGGTATTTTTGGTATATTTGAATGTTTTTGGTATTTTAAGTATAAGCTATGTACAATCAATAATGAGAATACTAAGTATAATAAATTGAAATAAAGCTATGTATAAATAAGGCTGAGAAGAGATGATACTAACTGATGAGTCTCATGAGAGACTCCTTATCATGGTGTTTTATATCAAACAAAGGAATCATACATGATTGTGAAGCATGAGGGAATGGCTGTGAATGTGACTCTAAATATTTAGATTCATTATTGGTATCTTAGAAATCATAATAACTTGTATTATTCCATTCATCATTATCATCTTGATTTTAAACTAATGGAATGCTAGTGTTGAATTTTGTTGTATCTATATCTTTTCCTTTGATAAATTATGTCTGTGAATGATTTTCCTTAGGATGTTCAATAAATCCTAGACCTTGGTGATAAACATTATCAACTACTAGAATAAGAGTAGTGATGCCTTGAGCCTGCTTGCCCAAACCCTTGTCTTTGAAAATCAAACTATTGTAGATATTTTGACCAAACCCATACTACTTTGAAAGTTGAACCTCATTTTGGAGAGATAGATTTTCATCTTTTTCATGTTTTAATTGTGCTTTTGGTGCTATTTCCTACTCTGATTTTACTTTTTGATCCTTTTGTTGTTCTGAGTTATGCTTTGGTAACCACTATTATATTGTTTCTAAATTTGACCTTTTGTGAATGTGTTCCTATGTCACTATGGATTGCTTGAATGATTTACCTTGTATAAGGTCTTCATTATAAATTATCTATTGTATATGTTTTTTTAATTCTAAACATGAATCTATGTAATGCCCATGTATTTTATGATATGCACAATAATATTTGGATCTTCACATTAGATGTAGAGGAGGTAGTTTGATCAATTTATATTTAATCATTTCCCTTAGTACCTCACTTGAACTCTTTTTTTATTTTTGAATGCTTTTTGATCACTAGTTGTAGATTTAATTTTTTGTGATTTCTTGTTTTGATATGTAACATTGCTTACAACCAATTAACTAGGTGAAGGTGCATATACATGATTGACACTAGGGTGCCTTTAAGGGTTTTGTATTATAATCTAATTTTATAATATTGTGATCTTTTCATGTAATAGTTGATTTTTCATTTGTAAATCTAGAATTAACGTGGTCATACTAGTGATTTGATCTTTTTGAGTCTCACAAGTGTAAACCCTAATTGCTCTCAATTAAACATTTAAACACATATACTGAAAAGGATTTGAAGAAGCTATAGGCTGGATGCATGCTTTATGAACAATATTATAGGATGCCTCACTTTTTGGAGAGGTGATAACATGGACCTAGTTAGAGGGAAAGTAGCTATTACCCTCTTGGGGGAGAGGAGGAGAAGGAATTTCTTTCCTGTTCATAAGATATGATATTAAAACTTGATAGGTGGTTGTTAGCTTATGTAGATATTTAAAATTAGCCAAATAATTAGATACATCTAGGTAAAAACCATGTATATGAGATGAAATGCATGTAATATGAGTTATAAGTTATATAACAATATTATTATAAAGAACATTCCACATGAGAGATAGAAATCAAGTGATAGAGAGCATTGAATTATGCATTAATGCATAAAGAACTTTGATAAGTGATATGATATTCCAATATGTTTAGCAAGATAAAATTGGAAAATTTTCCATATGAGAGATAGAAAGAAAGGTATTGAGAGCATGAATGCATAAAAAACTTTGATATGTGATATGAAATTTCTAATATGTTTAGAAAGATAAACTTTAAAAATTTCCATATGATAGATAGAAAGTAAGTAATGAAACCTTGTATTAAATACAAGTAGACATTTCTTTGAAGGAGAGGGATATTACTATGTTTAACAATAACTTTCTTAATATCATCCCATATTATGAAAAGTAAGCATGAAATGTAAAGAATGAAGCTTTGTACTAACATATGGTAAACTTCATCATTCATGTACATGATAAACTAAGTATGGTATCCTTATTATTTGCAGTAAATACAAGAAATATGTGTAAATAAGTGAGATCCATTTTTATTTTTATTTGGAATCTAATTTTTTAGATATAAGGTGATACCTCAAGCAAACAAAGGGACCTGCTATATGTAACTAGGGTTTTGAAAAATGATATTTTAAAAATTATTCAGGAATTTTAAAATTTAATGTGAATTTTTTATTTAAATATGTAGGTAAAAAATACATTTTTTTTGGAAAAATTAGGAAATAATTTACCCTAGGATTTCTAGGGTTTTTATGCACAAATGAAGTAAGTCAATTTCACCAAATTATTTAACTCTTTTATAAATATTTGAGTCTTTTCTTAATTTAGTTAAAAATTTAAGTTAATTGAATTGGTAAATAATATTGGGATAATTAAGCTACTGATTTATATAATTTTATTATAATTTAAACTTTTTTAAAAATATTAATAAGTGAGGAGAAATGTAACTTAACTTAAACAACACTAAGATAGCTGAGACAAAAGCTAGTACTAACTATGCAAGATTAGGACACTATCATAAATCAAGATCTAGATTTCATTTAGTGAAAGGATAAGAGAACAAAAATAGGAAACTTTGAGGGTTGGTGCTATAGTCTAGGTCCGGAAGTTATTGTCCAAACTAGTTCTCTAGATCTAAGTTTTTTGGGTTTTGTCTGTTGTTCTTGTATTAGTCCACCTATGAAATTTAAAGTCTTGACTGTCAATGAAGCTCCTTGCAGAGATGATTTAATATCCAACCCTTGGTATTCTTTATACTTGACCTTGAATGAAAAATTGAAAAAAAAGGGAGGGGGTTTAGTGTGTGTAATATGCACTAAACTTGTATTCACACCCATTATATGGGCACATTGCCTACATACTAATACTTCGAAGAGGGATCAAGCCATATGTAGTTCTCCCAGTTGATGTGCTTTGTAAAATTTTGTAATAAAAATGCAAAAATTCTAAATTGGGTGTGCTTGAGGTGGCTAGGGACTAACGTGAGGGTTTGAATATGTTGATAGCTATATTGGATGGCTATATGCAGAGAATAGGGAAATTTGCCTTAGTGTTTTTACTTATATTCTATGCTTTGCTTTGTGATAATTTCCAAACCTTCTAAATAAACTTTGAATGGGATTTTATATAGATCTATTGCTCATGGGTTAGATGCATTCATGATAGTCTAACATAATGATGAAAAGGAATAAGGTAAAATGGTCATTTGAGCTCAAAAGGTAATTGGATAGGAGTGCTAGAAAGGGGACACCTTAGGGTCCAGTGCTATAGTCTAACTTGGCCACTATTGTCCTGAGAGTATAGGACCTAATGGGATGGAATAATCATGGAAAAAGGGTCTTGGCTGAGCTAGAATGAGGTCTTGAAAGCCTATGGATGCCTAGAAATTAACAAAAAGATGCCTAGAAGGGTCATGAGAGCATGCAAGATGGACCTATGGATTGGGTGTCATAATCCACACAAAATTTAACATTTTATATGAATACAGATGGTAAGGGATGGTGAGGGTCAATTATGGAGTGGTGAAGGATGGTAGGGGATGGTGAGGGTCAAGAAAGGAGTGATTAGTGATGATGAGGGATGAAGAAAGATTGATTAGGTATTATGAGGGATGATAAGTGAGCGATTAGGGATGATGAGAGGTGGTGATAATTAATGAAAGAGTGATTAGGGATGATAAACCCAAGTAATTAAAGATGATGAGAGATAACTAAGGTTAATTAAAGAGTTATTATGGATGAGGAGGGATGAGGAGGGAGTGATTATGGATGAGGAAGTGATTAGGTATGATGAGGGATGAGGAAAGAGTGATTAGGGATGATGAAGGATAGTGAGGGTCAATGGAGGAGTGATTATGTACGATAAGGGAGTGATTAGATATGACTAAGGATAGTGAGGGTCAATGAGGGAGTGATTAGGGATAATCAAGAATGATGAGAGAGTGATGAGGGGTGATGAGACATGAGTAAGAAGTGATCAAGGATGAGGGAAGGACAATGAACAAGTGATATTAATGAAAATTGGTTGTTTGATGTGTGTAGGTCATCAATGTGACTTATTCTACCCTAATCACACCACTTTTCATCAATTTTAAAGTGAGTGGTTTGAAAACTTCAATTTTGACAAACTTAAGACTCTTAGAAATGCTAGGAATCAATTAGAAATGCATAAAAACTGAAAAAATGACTATATGTTTACCAAAAATGGATATCAATTGTAAAATTTATGTCTTGAAATCCCTAGGTTAAATAATTAAACCCTAAAAATGCCTAAGTACTAACCTGATTGGATTTTGGGAAACTATTTTTCACATTGTAAGGTGTGCAACTATGAGACCAACTCTATCAGATGTTGAGTGACCCTAATTTCTTATTTTTACTAAAATAAATTTAAAGTATAAGTTTAAATTTATATTATTAAATTAAATATAAATGTAAACTTATACTTAACATTTAGAGTAGTAAATATAATATTATGGACAAAGTTGGCTTCATGTGAAACTACCAAATTCTCATGGAGTTGGTTCTGGACTCATAAAAAAGCCACATGTATGCATTATATAGTAATATATATAATGCACACACATTATATAACTCATATGTGTTATTTGAATTTGAATTCAAAAATGAGCCTTTAGGCTTGAAAATGGCTTGAATTTCTGAGCCAAAAGCTTGGGATTGTGCATTTACAGTCAAGATCGAGAGTTTTATGAAAAGTAACAAATTTCAACTTCAATCACCAAATATTATATGGATTTCAACATCAAAATTTTAAAAATTATTATTGTTATGATGAGCATGTTGTCCTCTTTATAAATGTATGATTTTTATAATTTTTGTCTATTTTAAGGGTTCGAACTATATTTATTTCTAACAACACCATTTTTAAGCCACTACATACCTCAACCATACATGCCTATTCATTTTTATCTAATTTTTTTTTCATTGATCCAAATGCAAAAAAAAATATATGGTAACAAACTAGGCCAAATTCTACACACATTGATAAAAAATCAAATTTCTTTTTTTTGAGGTAGTTAGGGTGGGTCGTGTTTCTATCGCTAATTCGCTTTTCAGATTATAAAGGAGAGAAGAAACTAAAGAGATAATGGACAAGGCATGGGAAGTACCTGGATATAGACTGCGCACCGTAAATCCAGACGCTTGTGAGCACCCCTCTTTGGCTGTGGAGGAATGACACCTGCAAAGAAGAAAACTTGGACAAGAAAATGTGTTAGATGGATAGGCGGTGGGTTGCCAAGCCAAAGCTTGTTCCCAGAAGTATGAGAACTTCCTTAAGGGAGGTCAACCCACTATTTGATAAAAGATAAATGATTGATAAAAAGACAGAATGCTAAAATAGACTAAAATGATAGCAAACTAAAAGAGAAAAGAAAGCAAAGGCTTACCTGGAAGAAGCTGTCGGCCTGGTTGCAGTCGCCGGCGTCGGTGGTCTCTACCGGCGTCGGTTGTCGGGTCTGCCCACGTCGGCTATGTTGCCGTCGTCGGTCGGGGTAATGACTGGCGTCGGTCAGGGCAATGGCCTCTAGACGGGTCTGGTCAGGTTCCTGGTCAGGGCTTGGTCTGTGGATGGTCCAGGCTTGATCTGTGGACGGGTTTGAGTCTAATTTGAGGCAGTCAGGGGGTCTGTGCAGAGATACAGGAGATTCAAATGGACAGAGAGGGACAGAGAGATAGAGGAAGCCAATCAGGGAGATAGGAATTCGGGTCTGCCTGGCTTGGTTAGCAGTCTGGGTTGGGGAAAAGAAGAGCTGAATCTAGTTAAAGCAGATGACTAGAAAGCATAAAGAAGATAAACAGAGTACTTACTTGTGCCCTGCTGAAGAAAGTGTTGTTGTTGCCGCTTGTTGAAGACCTGTTGCTGATGAAGAATCCCTGTTGTTCACTTGCAAAAACTTGCTATGTACCTGAGGGAGAGAGTCAGATTGATTGGCAGAGAGGTCAAGTGAAAGGACTAATACAAGGCTCTGATACGAAGGTTCAAGAGTCGGGATGCCAGAGAGAAAATGCAGAGAGACGAAGAGAAGCCAAGAGGACCCGAGGGAAAGATAACGGTGCAGAAGCCGTTATGAAAGGTGCCGAAGCCGGCAATATTGCTGATGTCGGTCGACGTTTGACCGACGTCGGCGGCTAAAAGGCCGGAAAAAGGCTAAAAATAGCCTTCTATCTGTTTTCCAGCCACCGGGTTAAATGAATGCGAGGATGAAACAGTCGACGGGGTTAAATGGGCGAGTGAAGAGATTGGAATGGGAGACTTAGGCATTAAATGGCCATGTGGGGAATGAAGGGGATCCAAGGAGGGTATCCTAGGGTGGTGAGGTGGTAAAGAGAGAGAAAAAATGGACTTATTTAATTAAAAATAGATGATTATTTTTAATTAATAAGACCTAGGTAGGTTAGGGATAGTCGAAGTGGCAAGGGACCAAGGGGAGAGAGGAAGACCAAGGGTTAGACACTTTTTAGGTGTCTACATTTGCCCCTTTTTGTCTTGTTGGTTGTTTGAGATGAACTGCAAGACAAAAATAGGGAGTGGTTGCCCCAGGTGAAGGATGATGTGGATTGCCCCGAAGTAGGATGAGGTATTCCCCCTCAAAGCAGGAGTCGAGGGAAGGAAACCTGATGTCGGGTGCTGATTTGACAAAAGGTGGATGGGAAAGAGAGAAGTGAGTGAAAACGCTGTAAAAGTCATGATTGTGCGCATACCACTGCACAAGATGGTCGGGTCAAAAGTGTCGCAGGTCAAGGGTCGAGGAGTGCCAAAATTGAAGTAATCGGGCCCCAGCATTTAGTCGTCTGCTGATCGGGTCACTCAATCTAAGCTGAAGCTCCAAATGGTCATCGTGTTCCAGGTATCCCAGGCTCAGGAAGTGCTCCCAAAAAACATGAAAAAGTCACAAGTAGTGCGGATCAACCGGCTTGCGATCCTATACTTGTGAGGGTCCAAAAATAAGGTCTGCGCACAATTCTGCTAACCAGTCATGAGGTAGCATACATGCAAAAACAACCAAGGCAACAGTGTCTTGGAAGTGGTCGAGGTCGGAGGAGAGAGACGTGATCTCCAATGGTTGGTGGTCGATGGGATGGATGGACGAAAAGATGCGGCCGAGCTAACCTCAGAAAATGCCATGTCAACTGAGTGCTGCCTACATAGCCCTGGTGATAGGGCCTCAGGCCGATGTAGTTCTCCCTAAAAGGGAGGAATGGTCAAAGACAATGATTGGTCTTGGTCAAAGAAAAATGATTGGTCTTGGTCAAAGGAAATGATTGGTCTTGGTCAAAGAAAATGATTGGTCTTGGCCAAAGGTCCTGGTCAAAGGTCGTGGTCAAAGTTGACGGAGTTGGGCATGATCAAAGTCACAGAAGAGAAGGTTTGTCCGTCAAAGAGATGAACAAACAGGGGTGGTCGAGCTAACCTCAGAGGATGTAGTATCTGAGTGTTGCCTACATAGCCCTGGTCATAGGGCCTCAGACCAATGTAGTTCAGACTGTGAGGGTCAAAATGGTCGATGATGAGCTTGGTTGAGTGTTGAAATGATGAGGGTAAGATGATGCTACAGATGTCACATGGGTCAAGAGGCTTTCTAGCAAGTTTCCATAGGCGCAATGGATGTATGCTAAAAATGAATGGAGGTCTATTTATGCTTCAGCAAGTATTGGTTTATGCTTAACATAAATTGGGTTAGGTCGGTAGTTTCCATGTGTATTGGTGTCCATAGAAACTATGTGAAAAGGACAAGGCGACGCCTGATGTCGTGTTGAAAATGTCGAGGTTGGTTTGAAAAATGTTGAAGTTGGTTTGGTTTAATGTGACCAAAGTAAAAGATAAGTGAAAGGCAAATCGCTCTTTCATTGACAAGGACCAGAAAGGAAGCATGGATAGGGGTTGTTAGAACCAAAGCCCCGTTTATGCATTACGTCGTTGACCAGTGTGGTGTTAGAACGGTAATCGAATCACTTTGACATTAAAGTGAGCTCGAAGTCCCCTGAGCAGGTGATAGGAGGAGGATAGGGTAACCCAGTTTAAGAGCAGGAATAACCTTGCCCCTTTTTATAGGAGACCCTGAGACAACTACAAGCCAAGTCCATGACCCATTTTTTTTTTTTTTGGTGCAGGCTGATCGATGCGGGAAGCCTACATAGAGATGTCTTTTGATTTAGTGGTCAGTTTGCGAAGCTGATCAATGCAGGAAGCTTCTAAGAAAGGTGCTGTTTGTAGCAAGATTTAGTCATAGCCATCCTTCGAGGGAGTGGTCTATATTTTTGCTTGATAATGTTTGATAAGTTGGCCTAGCTGTCCTTCAAGGGATCAGTCTAGTAATACAGCAATGATAGTACAGCTGTCCTTCTAGGGAGCAGTCTGTCTTTTTGATTTTGACATTGTGACCATGGATATGTTTTGACATCTTGATTTTGGATTTTTTGATTTGATTTGATTAGAGTCATGGGCAAGGTTGTATAAGTTCAAGGGCTCCCTTTTATTAGGACAAAGCATTACTGCTTGACAAAAAAGGGTTGACAAGGGTTAGGAAGCAGGGTTGAAAGGAAGAGGAATGACAATGACAAGGGGTTGCTCAAGGGATGAGCTCAAGTAAAACGTCAAGTGATCGAGCACTCGACTAACAGAAGAAAGGTCGAAGATGCAAGACATAAAGTGGGGCTCAAGGTCTAATAAGACCCTGGGCCATGCTTGTGTGTTGAGGTCCGAGTCAATTAGGAGCAAGCCTACCCCATTTGCCTCTTTCCAGATTGGTCAGGTGTTGATTGATGGATGTGAAGTTGGTTGACATTGTCGTTGGTCGGTTGAAAAAGGTTGAATGTTTGGTCGAGAGGTCTGGTTGATTGATATTTGGTTGAAGTTGGGTAGAGACTAGTCGAATAATTGGTCAGGGGTTGGGTCGATGGACACTTGGTCGAGATGAGTGATTGATATGTGGTAGAGACTGGGTTGAAGAGTTGGTCGAGGTTTGGATGAAGGATGAGTTCCCCCAGCGGGTAGGGAGAATGTTTGAAAGATTGGTTAAGGTCGGTTGAGGTTTAGTGGTCAGATGGACGGTGTTAATGTCGAATAAGGGGGTCAAAGGTGGCAAAGGGACCATATTCCAGTGTGGAGATCCCGATTTAGGTGATGAGGTTGGAGAGGCATGAGTTGGGATTGATGTTTTGTCGAAAAGGTGGTCAAGAGGATCCTTGATGAGAAGGGAATCCTTTTTCCGGTGTTGACGAGTGACAGCTTTGAGAGCGCAACAACGCTCAGTGTCATGTCCCAGAGTGTGGTGATAATGGCAGAATGTAGAGTTGTCAAACCAAGAGGGTCTTGATCCGAGAGGTGATGGGTGAGGCGGTGTTGAAGGTTTGTTGATAATGTGGTTGAAAAGAGAGGTGTCATTCTCCAAACATTGGCGAATGGCAACCTTGAGGGCATGACAATGCTCCGTGTCGTGTCCAGGCGTGCGATGATACGCACAAATGTAAGTGGGGTCGAACCAAGGTGGTTTAGGTCCGAGAGATTGATATTGTCTAAGAGGCGGGAGGTCGATACGAGAGGATTGCAACAATTGCCGTAAGAGCAAGGCATATGAACCTGCTAACGGGTCAGGATGTTTTATTGCAGTGAGGGTTGGTGACGTTGGTTTGGGAGGTGAAAGAGGCATAGGTCGAGGGTTTGGATGAGAAGTATGTTTGATGGGTTGAGGGAGTAATAGAGGCGATGTGCCTCTGTGAAGTATGGGAGTGGGAAGCACTCCTATTAAAGTGGACGGATGCGGGCCCAAGATTGAAGGTAATGACGAAGGTGGGGGAGGAATCCTCCGATGAGGTCTAGTAGTTTTCGTTGGTTTGGGTCGAGGGCCACTATTGTGTGAGGCGAGGTTAGATATGGGTTTGGGTTTGGATGTGGATGGAGGTGAGTGAGATGTAGAAATCTCAGGCAAAGGGCAGGAGGAAACCGTGACTGGGTCTTCCTCGGTTGAAATGGGTGGAGAGACTGGTTCTTCTCTTGGTGGAGAAGAAATAAGAGAGAGCGGCTCCTCGAGTGGGCAGAGGGCATGGATGATCGTGCCTTCTACTTTTAGTTGAGGAGTAGGCAAGGTAGGGTCTTCGGATGGAGGTGGGCTTAATGGTGTTGATGGGGTCAAAGCGTCTTCCAATACAAGAGAGGTAGATGGAGGACTAGTAGGAGAAGAAGGTTCTTCATCCTTTAATGGAAGAGGTTGGTCAAGGATAAGAGGCAAGATAGTGCTAATCGTGTGAATGCCATGGTCTTGAGGGTCATTGGTCGAAGTCTGGACGTTGTTTTGAGTAGGCGGATGATTTAGAAAATGGTGTTTGAAGATGTCAATATGTTGGTTAGGTGGGGCGTTCGGGTTATCTAAAATAAGATCCCCCTTGTCAATCATGTCTTGGATGATGTTTTTGAAGGTTCGGCAGTTGTCGATGTCATGGCCTTAGACGCGATGAAAGGGACAGAAGTCGGCCTCCTTATACCATGTAGGGATGGCTTTTGAAGGGTCAAATTGAGGTGGTCGGATTGGAGGGAGATTGAGGACCCCCTGCTTGAGTAGTTTTTCCAAGACGGAAGCGTATGGTTCTCCAAGTGGAGTGTAAGAACGCTGAATGTACCATTGTTGGAATTGTTTGGTGATGCTTGGAGATGTTGAAGTTTGAGAGTAATTAGTTGACGTCGATGATGGTGATCTAACGACCACAGTGTTGGCCACTCCTTTAGATTCGGAATTGGCAGAAGAAGAAGGTCTGGAAGAAGAATGGCCATTGGTTTTAGCGTTGGTATGATGCAATTCGACCTTATCTTCTTCAAGGGTGCGGAGTTCAAGCTTTCGAGCCATGATGAAAGCTTCGTCAAAAGTGCGGAATGTCTGAATCCGCAGGGTAGAAGAGATGTGTCTAGCACATGCTCGAGAGAAGAGCTCGATGAGCTCAGGTTGAGGCAAAGGGAAGGAGAGCCGGTTAATCAGGCCCCTCCAATGAGCGACAAAATCGACAATTGATTCGTCGTCAAATTGCCTGATGGAGTAAAGGTCTGTGATTGAGACTTGTTTGGTGATGTTGATTGAGAAATGGTTAAGAAATAGTTGGGCGAGCTGAATGAATGAAAAGATAGAGTGTCTGGTAAGAGAACTATACCAGTCAAGGGCTGGGCCAGAAAGTGACATAGGGAACGTGCGTAAAAGCAACGCATCATCATGGGCAATAAGATAACATACATGTCTAAATGCCCGTAGATGTTGTTCTGGGTCTTCCTTACTCTGAAAGCGAGTGAATTTAGGAAGCTCCCAATGGTTAGGGTATGGTCGAATAGGGACGGAAGGATGGATGGGCTCGCTGCAAATTTGTTCATATGACAAAGTATTGCTTGAACCAGAAATAGAGGTCTCGAGACTGGACATTTTATCCATCAGCACCTTGATAAGATCTGTTGATGGATTGGCGGGTTGAGCACCCCCTAGGTTGTAAGGCACTTGGAAGAGGCTAGAGGAGGCGTGCGACATAGTCGGTTGTACAATGTACGGATGACTAGTCACAGGGGCAGAAGTGGAGGCTAAAGGTGGTTGCGTTATGAAGGTCGAAGGTATAAGTTGACTGGGCACCGCCAAAGGTGGTTGAATGGCGGCACTGGTCGAAAGACAGGTTGGCACTCCTACATTTGTGGGCGCAAGAGTGTGAGGGGTCAGGATAATCAAGTTCTGATATGATGTAGAACTTGGTTGAATTGCAGGTGGTTGAGGGGGTAATGGAACCCCGATGGAGGTCGGTCTAAAAATAGACGGGGAGGCCAAACTTTGCGTATTGGCCATGGTTGGGTTAATAGTTGAGGCGAAAGGCTGAGTCATAAAGGGTTGGGTGGCGAATGGCATGGATGTCGTCACCATGTCACTCGAAAGGTCTCGCGTTGGGTTTCTCACGAGATAGTTTTAGAGGGCTGCGGCATTGAGGTCCAAGAATCTCTCAAAATCCTGGTCCCCTTCAGGGATGATAGGAATTTGAGTCAGGGTCGGGGTCGGGGTCAGTCCTGTAGGAGTTCTTTCAGTCTCCGAGTGGAACTCCATGATAGGACTGGTTAGGGATGGGGTAGACGGAAGCAGTTGTTGGCTAAAGTGGTTAAGAAGAGAGTCCTGGTTCCAAAAACTATGTTCTTGCAGTCTCAGAAAACCAGAATGGAGTCTTTGACAGAGAAGGGACAGGTTTTAGGCTGCTGGTTTTGAAAAAAAAGGACAGTGACAGAGACCGACGTCGGTTGAAAAACTGATGTCGGTAAGTAAGATAGCCGTCGTCGGTCAGATAACTGATGCCGGTAAGAGAGGAAAGCTGACGTCGGTGTCAAAACCGATGCCAGTGACAGGGTAAAGCCGACGTCGGTGGCAGAACCGATGCTGGTGACTGTGTCTTCCAGAGAACAAAAGGATTTTGAGATTCTTTGGAAAAACAATGAAGAAAGTGTCCTCACTCACTCAAACAAACAGATAAGAAGAGAGGAACAGAGAGAGACAGACAAGCCTAAGCGATAAATCCTAGAAATTAACCTTAGAATCTGTGGCTTACACCTTAGATGAATGTTTGGGGAGATTGGCTGTAAGAAGGGTCCTAGAAGAAGGTGGTCTAAAGCTGGTTTCGGGTCTTGTTTTAGGTGCTCAAAGTCTGTGTTAGGGTCTGGTACGTGGCCTGGTGCTAAGGAGCAAGCTCCCCTCACTTCACGATTCCAGTGGTTAGCTGGTCTCGCTTAGCCAAGATATACCTCGCCTAGAGTTTATCCTCCGCCAGAGAATGGAGTGGGCTTCCCCCTTGGCGATGAAATCCAAGTAGGGTCACCGGGATGGGTAAGGTATCCGCTGGGGGATGAAATCCCAGTCGGGCCTTGTCTCAGGTAAGTTTTATGTGTGTTTTAGTGCATATGGTCTGGTAGCGTAACATCAAGTGTCTACGGTTTATTCAATATGCGGATTTAAGTTACTAGATGTGGAATAATGTAAGCACAAGCAGAAATGAAAGTGCAATATGTTTTAATGCCCAAGTCGAAATGTGATGTTTGTTATGAAGACAAGTTTGAGAAAGGGTTGAGAGTATGATGTTTAGACTAGTCTAGAAATGCAAGGAAGAAAGATTCGTTTTAGTCCTGCTTATAGTGTCATTGAGAAGAAAAGGAGGAGAAAAGGTAAGAACCTAATGCTCCTAAATGAATGAAGAAGAAAAGGAACCCAGGAGGAACCTAGGGTCCCACCGGGCGTGCCAGGATGTTTCTATCGCTAATTCGCTTTTCAGATTATAAAGGAGAGAAGAAACTAAAGAGATAATGGACAAGGCATGGGAAGTACCTGGATATAGACTGTGCACCGTAAATCCAGACGCTTGTGAGCACCCCTCTTTGGCTGTGGAGGAATGACACCTGCAAAGAAGAAAACTTGGACAAGAAAATGTGTTAGATGGATAGGCGGTGGGTTGCCAAGCCAAAGCTTGTTCCCAGAAGTATGAGAACTTCCTTAAGGGAGGTCAACCCACTATTTGATAAAAGATAAATGACTGATAAAAAGATAGAATGCTAAAATAGACTAAAATGATAGCAAACTGAAAGAGAAAAGAAAGCAAAGGCTTACCTGGAAGAAGCTGTCGGCCTGGTTGCAGTCGCCTGCGTCGGTGGTCTCTACCGGCGTCGGTTGTCGGGTCTGCCGATGTCGGCTATGTTGCCGTCGTCAGTCGGGGTAATGACTAGCGTCGGTCGGGGCAATGGCCTCTAGACGGGTCTGGTCAGGTTCCTGGTCAGGGCTTGGTCTATGGTGGTCTGCTTGATCTGTGGACGGGTTTGAGTCTGATTTGAGGCAGTTAGGGGGTCTGTGCAGAGATACAAGTGGAGTCAAATGGACAGAGAGGGACAGAGAGAGAGAGGAAGCCAATCAGGGAGATAGGAATCTGGGTCTGCCTGGTTTGGTTAGCAGTCTGGGTTGGGGAAAAGAAGAGCTGAATCTAGTTAAAACATGATAACTAGAAAGCATAAAGTAAGATAAACAGAGTACTTACCTGTGCCCTGCTGAAGAAGGTGTTGATCTTGTTGCCGCTTGTTGAAGACCTGTTGCTGATGAAGAATCCCTGTTGTTCACTTGCATAAGCTTGCTGTGTACCTGAGGGAAAGAGTCAGATTGATTGGCAGAGAGGTCAAGTGAAAGGACTGATACAAGGGTCTGATACGAAGGTTCAAGAGTCGGGATGCCAGAGAGAAATGCAGAGAAGCGAAGAGAAGCCAAGAGAAGAACCGAGATAGAGAAAACGGTGAGGAAACCATTATGAAAGGTGCCGACGCCGGCAATATCGTCGATGTCGGTCGACGGTTGACCGACGTCAGCGGCTAAAAGGTCGGAAAAAGGCTAAAAATAGCCTTCTATCCGTTTTCCAGCCGCCAGGTCAAATGAATGCGAGGATGAAACGGTCGATGGGGGTTAAATGGGCGAGTGAAGAGATTGGAATGGGAGTCTAAGGCATTAAATGGCCATGTGGGGAATGAAGGGGATCCAAGGAGGGTATCCTAGGGCGGCGAGGTGGCAAGGAGAGGAAATAAAGGGACTTATTTAATTAAAAATAGATGATTATTTTTAATTAATAAGACCTAGGTAGGTTAGGGATAGTCGAAGTGGCAAGGGACCAAGGGGAGAGAGGAAGACCAAGGGTTAGACACTTTTTAGGTGTCTACAGGTCGCACATATGACTATCTATTTTTTATCAATTTTTTAGATATAATCAATTAAAATACACACACACACACACACACACACATCAAAAAAATATAATAAAAAGTTTATAACACACTAGAAGGTCTAATCTAAATATTCACCAAAGGGTTTCTAACAATATTCAATGATGCTCAGAAAATGGTGGATCACATGGAATGGTACAATTCAAATTTTCTTAAAAAATAGTATGTCCTCTTCAAATTTTAGATGTTTTACCTATTTATACTTAAGTATTTTATTAAAAAAATAGTTTTTTGGAAACTACACTCAAAATGCTACAATTCATGTTTTTATACCATCTTAAAATTTTGAGTGTAGTCATCTCTAATTATCTATAGAAGTTCACACTATTAAAATTTTAGAAAAATCATGTCCATGGGTAGGCCCTTTTTTTCCCCCCAAGTTAGTGCACTTACCCTAAAATAAGTCTTCTATGTATTCATTTATAATGAACCAAGTCTATTCCCATCATCTAATATTATAGCTAAGTGATTTAACTTTATAGGGTTTTAATATGTAACTCCTAAGTTAGACTAGGGTTGAGTTGTCTAAATTAGTGAAATAATATGAAATAAATAACCAATGATTTATTATAGATTTTGACTTTCTTTGAATTTCAAAAAATATTAATAAATATGTGTAAATAAAGACTTATCTAGAAAAAAATAGTCATAGAACATCTGGGTGATAAAAACTTGGATTACAAATAGGTATGAGTGTTGTCAATAGGGTCCCTAGGTCATATTCTTTACTAGACAATAGTGCCCCACCTGGGCAGTGGCACCACATGGATCTAGTGTCTTGAAAGTGGTGCTAGTGTCCTTTTCACAAGATTGTTCTTATTTTTAGGAACACCTATGCCTATGTTTTTGGGTTCTTCTCTTGCATGTATGAAATCTATAACTCTATATTATGCCTAAAATATTTGATTTATAATGTAAACCCTAATCCTCCTTGCAAGTGTGGCATGACTAGAAAATGTGTGTCCATTATTAGGATAATATGGACATCCTCAACACCCTACTATGAATAGAGTTGTCTACATACCAATACTCTAAGGAAGGATCAATCCCAATGTAGTTCTCCCACCTAGTGCTTGGTGAAAGTATAAGTGAATGCTAGAATGATAGTGGTATTGAATGCCTTGAGTGTGCTTGAATTTGAAAACATCTGAAATATGGGCTTAGGGAAGATATAAATGGTAGTATTCATAATTAGGGTAGAATAAAGATTAATAACCTTGATTTTTCTCAACTTGTTTCTTATTTGAATAATATTTTTACATATATTTTCCATCTAGTGGATAGAGGTATAATAATCTTGTATTTATAGTGATTCATAGCATGTGTAGATAATAAAATGTGCTTAAGCCAACCTTAGGAGGGGAATAATTTTTAAAATATATATGTTAGAAAGAGTTAGGGTAAAGTAAACTAGAACCAAGTTTGGGATATTAGCATCATGTGGCTCTAGTGTCCTTAATGTGGTGCTAGTATCCAAATGGTAAGCTACTGGGCACAATGGGTTAGGATCTAGGAATGCTATTCTAGGACTATGTTTGAATTGATTGGAGATGTTTTTGGTTAGTATAATGGATGAAAAAGTGTGATAAAGGCTCTAGGATAGGTCTATGGCTAAGATATGAAAAGGCTATCTCAAAAAACACTCTTAGCATCCAAATATCACTTTTAGGTGATTATATTTTCTCTCCCTTTATGATAGAAATGTAGCAAAGTGAAATGAATAGTATAAATTAAAAAAAGTGTACTTAGATTTACCTAGGAAGTGAAACCTATGTAGCTCAATATGAGTATGTGAAGCTAGGTTTGTGTATGTGAATCATGATTCAAATCAATGACTTGCACTAAAACATTAGAAAATTAGTCCTTAAGAGATTATCAGAAGAAAAATATTATGATGAATAAAGTAACTAGGTAAAGCTAAGTAAAGAGATAGTAAAGAGGAAAAGAATAAATACACCTCATTAGTTACATGAATCAGTACATGAACATGGTGAAAAATTGTGTGTGTGACTATACATAGTGATTAAATAGTTAAATAACTTAGATTGAGCTAATAGCTTGCTCAATACTCATATGTGGGTGGCTCAAGAACTCAGTTTAGTTTTGACTCCATTATTACCCACCCCTACTTAGTGTATCATGACTTGTGAATAACTTGGATAAGACTATAAGTGTGTCTAACCTTCTCATGTGGGTGGCTCAAGAACTCAAGTAGGCTATGAATCCATCATTACCCACTTATGTGTAGTAGTAGTAGATGCATCTAAGACTAAATTGTGCAACATGATGAAAGTATCTAACTAGGTATATCTTACTATGTATGTCAACTCTGTGGCCACTTAGGTACATTAAGTAGCTCTAGGCCACTCAAGAATGCCAACCACTATACATGGAGTAAGGCATGAAACTAGTGACAACCTAGAATATGATAGAAAGTGTATACAATTTAGAGAATGACATGATGTTTGCCATTCCATCCAATCAAACTGTGTGTAATTGATCATATAAAAACTATGTGTTACACACATATCCCAATCTGATATCTGAGTATAGTGATTCTAGAATAAATATGTAATAACTATATCTGTGTATCTAAACTAAATGTGAGAGTGATCATGCCATGCATGATGCCCCCAATCTAAGTAAATGGTATGAATCTAAGATGAATGTGAGTGTATTTGAGAAAAATCTACACATAAATATCAAACTTGTGATCATATATGTTTAAATATGTATTGTACATGGTGTATTATTTTAGTTAATCTATTTTGCCCTAAAGTTGGGGCTACTAGACAATAGAACCATGTAGTGGATAGTAATGCCCTATAGTGCTAGTGTCATAGTCTATGAACTAATATTTGTCTAGTCTAAAATCTAGGTGACTTAACTACTTTCTAATTCCTTATTTTATTTTGTGTTTGACCTATGTTTGATTTATAAAACTAAGCCTATGTGCTGAAAATGATCTTTGAATAACAATATATGATATTGATCTTTGTGACAAACCCCTATGAATGGCCCCTCTTTTAAGGGTAGTTATTGACTTGTGCAAAAACTATCCTCAAAATAAAATAACTCTGTAAATGTGTTAGTTAGGGTATATATGATAGCTGTGTGATATTAAAAAAGAATGTGCAAACCTAACATACAAATGCAAAATAATTTGATCACAAGTATGTAGTGTGAGATGTATGTTGTATCCAACATTGCATAAGAGCATCAAGATAGATGTAATCAATGCATGTAAAAACAAATCTAAGTATCTATTTATGAGGATGGGGCATGATGTCCATCATGAAACCCAAATAGGAAGGGTAGATTCATGATGTCCCTCATAGAATTGAAAATTAGTGTGTGTAACAAGCAAAGACAAGTGTCACGGTGAAGACCCATACAAGAAAGAATACATAAAAAACATGAGGCATGTAAAAGTAGGCCAAGGAGGCTTAATACAAGGGACATAAGGCACATATCATGAAATCTAAGAAATAATAAATATAAGGATGTGTTCAAATGTCCACATATGCAAGCAACAAGTAATTTGGCTTATATATACATAGGCCATGTTCAAATGTATACATATACAATTAGGAAAGCACACATAAGGGACATGGGAACATGTCCAAGGCATACATGAATAGAAGTGGCATAGAGCCAAAAAACAATGGCATATTAAAATCACCTTGAAATGGAAGAAGCATAGGAAGCACAATCAATTCTAAACTAATAAATCTAAAAATGAAAACATGTATAACTATGTGGTACAAATTTGTGTAAATTATAGGATGCACATATGTTGAGTCTAAACTACTGATAGTTGGTAAAACTTGAGCATGAGTAGAAATGATCCATATCAATATATATCAATGCATAAATTGGAATATATAAAATGTAAGAATATACTCTAGAAGTAGAAACTATGTATAAGATGCCCCCAAGTGGGTGGATGTATCAAATGAGTAAACCTAGATTGGTGTATGTACTAATAGTGGGTAGATGTTATCAAGTCTGGATCAGTGTAGTGGACTAGATTCCTATATGTAATCTACAAGCACTTGATAAATAAAAGAATTTCCAAGATCTCTGGATCAATGAATGGTCATGGTGGAGTGATCAGTGAGTCAAGCAAGCACACATCACATAATTGAAAGTAATTGAAACCATCAAGTGATAATAACGACACAGAGTTAGTCTCCATGAGAATAATGTAAATTCTTCTAAATTAAAATAATATTATAAGAATGCAAAGGCAAGATACAAAATATAAGCTAAGTAGCATGTTTAAATAGAAAAGAGAGAGGGAGGAGGTGGAAACATCAACTAATAGTTAGGTGACACCTCATAACCTACTCACCTAATTAAACCTAATTTATTAACCTAAGCAATATTAATAAAAATTGTAAGTAAAACCGAGTGGGAAAAAGGCCTACACCAATAACCCCCCCTTAAGTGCAACTTAGGTGGGTGAAAATATGGGTCCTAGTAATTGAATCCTGATGAGGTACCCATGTACATAGAATCACCCTCAAAATATAAGTATCCCCCCCCCCCAAAAAAAAAGGATACACTCCCCATAGAATAGAGGGAGAAATAAAGAAGGAGCTAAGAATCCCCATCAAAAGATGAGATCTTCCTACGATGATAGTAGATGCTCGACACTAAATGCTGAAGATGATCTAATTACGTCAAACAACATTCGTCCCTTAGAAAGAAATAAAATTATTGAAGAGTGTAAATAATCTCCCAATTACAGAAAGGAATATGAGGGAAGAAATATCATCAAATGTTCCTCTAAAAATTCTCAATTGTTTCCATGTCCATAGGTGAAGATTCCACAATCTAAACAAGTACATGCCTAATCAAAACAGTAGGTGACAAATTAGGACCATGTAGAAATGATTCATGAACAACATCTAGAGATGATGATGACATGACAATGGTTATGATGAGGCTATCATCAAACAAGAGAGATAAGCCCTAAAATGTTTCCTCCATGTCTGCAATATGATTCTCCATAAACAATTTTGAAACACCTATCAAGAGATCATCACTTAATGCTAAAATTGAAAGATAATGTATACCCTGCTGCATAAAATCACTAAAATCTCTCGATGAAGCAAATATGAACTTTGAAATAGTAATAGGTGAAAGAGGATGCAAAGTGTCCTTAATAATTGATAGGGTGTCAATATATGTCAACCATATGAAATGTTTATCTAATGAGGTTGTGTCCAGACAAGAAGAGGCATCGAGAATATCAATAGGTGCTTGGTCATCCAAAGAAGCATCAATTTCAAATGAAGATCCAATATCTCCATACAACTGCTAGATGATGGTCCATGTAATGAAAGGACACTTAGTATACTCAATATGATGCATGATATCCTTAGATATAGTTAGACATATTAGGCCATAGACCATGTCATTATTGTTAAACCATTGACACCTCCAAGAGCATACTTTTTAAGAAATACTCTAGACCTATGAGGAGAAGAGAAAATGAGCAAAGGGGCTTACTAGATTTGTGGACACACAAAAAATTCCAATGCAACTTACTAGATATCTTTTTCTCATGCTGATGCTTTTAGGTAATGTTTCCTAGTTTGGATGTCCCATGCCACTTCTACAATAGATTTTCAATAGAGAAAATATCTCAAATAGATCTTCAATGCAGTTCTATAACAAGAAAAATAATGCCTATTCTCAAGATGAAAAAACTAAATGCCAAAATACAAGCTTTCAATGTCAAACTAAGATTTTAATGCTTGCCTAAAATTAACATTGATCTCATTACAATAAAAGTATAAAATGATGCTAAGATTAGAATTGTAACCCCATAACAGATCGATGATGAGAAGAAGGAATAGAGGGATTCCAAAGGGCCAATAGATGGGCTATAGTAACCCTCAAAAGATGTATTTTAAAACTGAGTCAATGGAATCTATTTGAAAAAACATGAGAGACCAAGCCAAGAAAACATCCCACATCTAAAAACAATAGACCCCATGTGTTTTGAATAGAGAAAGTATTTTAGATTTTGCATAGAAAGACCCATACAAGGTTTTTAAGATTTTTTTTCAAAAAACAACCTCAAAATTTTTTAAAACTTCTAAAAAATTGCCTCACAAATATACAAATAATCTCTAGATATCAAAAATAGCTTAACAACAAAACAAACTAGACAATAAAAGAATTACCAGGATCTCTAGATTAATGAATGGTCATGGTGGAGTGATCATGCGAGTCAATAAAGCACACATCAAATAGTTGGAAGAAATTGAAACCATCAAGTGAGAATAACAACACAGAGTTAGTCTCCATGAGAATAATGCTCTAAAAGCAAAATAACATTATGAGAATGCAAAATTAAGATACCAAATACAAGATAGGTAGCATGTTTAAATAGAAAAGAGAAAGGGAGGAGATAGAAACACCAACCAATAGGAATATGACACCTCATATCCTACTCACCTAATTAAACATGCTTTATTAACCTAAACAATATTAATAAAAGGTGTAAGTAAAACCTAGTGGGAAAAAGGCCTACACCAACAATAAGAACAAGTGAACAATGCATGTATGATAAAACTAACTATACTAAGATAAATAAAATATGTAATATATGGAAAGTATAAGAACTGTGAACATAGTAATGCATACGATATGTAAATTTTATGTTTTCTAAGTGATATTTTAACACAATTTTCAAACCTGTAACTATATATATGTAAATCTATACTGTACCTAGTGTAATGTACTGACTAATCTAAAATACCTTGAAGCTAAGGCTACTAAAAAATAGTGTCATGTAGTGGATAATAACACCCTTTAGTTAGTAACACCCTATAGTGCTAGTGTCTCAATCTAGGCACTAATGTCTGTCTGGGCTGAAATCTAGGTGACTGAACTACTTTCTACGTCATTACTTTTTCCTATGTCTGATTTCTAAAATTGAATGTGTGTGATGAAAATAATCTATGAATAGCGATGTTGGGGCTTGATCTATGTGACAAACCCCTATAAATTCCCCTTATTTTGAGGGTAGTTTTTGACTTGTGTAAGAACTACCCTCAATTTTTTTTTAACCTTTTAAGGTTTTACCAATGTAAATCCTAAGATAGATTAAAGGGATAAGTTGATTAAATTAGTGAAATAATATGTGATAAATAACCACTGATTTGTTATATATTTTGACATATTTATTATTATTTTTTATAAAGTCAAAGCAAGTCAAAATCTATAACAAACGAGTGGTTATTTATTGCATATTATTTCACTAATTTAAACAACTCATCCCTTTAATTTAACTTAGGATTTACTTAGTAAAATCCTAAAAGGTTAAATCATTTGGTGAACCTGACATACTTTGAATATTACTTCAAACCCTAGTTTATCTTTTCCAAAAAAATTTACAATAAATTAGGGTTCCAAACTTCTATTTTTATAATTTTTTTGGCATCACCTAGCTCATTAAATCAATTTTATATTATGTTTTCAATTTATTTAAATATAATTTAATTTTTTTAAAAAAACCATAGATTCAAAAAACCCTAAACTTAGACACACTTAGATTTTGTATCATTTTCCTATATATACTTATATTTTTCTTCCATAATATTTTATTTGCTTCTATACTTATTTTTTACAATTTTTCTTAGATTACCATTATTTAAAAGGCTCAAAATATACAAAACTTGTTTTTATACCTTTCCAACTACAATGGTAGATTTTACAAATAGATTTGATGAAACTGATAAGTAACAATTACAATATGTTGTGTCCAAACATATAGATATACAAGTTGACTTCATCAATATTCTTTAGGAAAACCTCTAAAAAATAAATTATGGTCAACCTTCAACTCCCCTAGTTATTAATGTTGTTACACCTGTAGTGGGGCTAACTCAACTAACTTAAAGTACAACCTAAAATTATAATTCAAAAAATAAATACATCACTTTTGGCTAGTTATTCTAATCCAGATGTACATTCCCTTATGCATGAGATTCATATTATGCAGTTTAAGGTATTACATTGGGTTCACCAAATGATTTAACCTTTCAAAGTTTTACTATGTAAATCCTAAGTTAGATTAAAGGGTTGAGTTGTCTAAATTAGTGAAATATTATGAAATAAATAATCATTGATTTGTTATATATTTTTACTTGCTTTAACTTTTTAAAAATAGTAATAAATATTATCAAATAGAGACTTATATAGAAAATAACTATAATAAAAGATCTGGGTGCTAAAAACTATGTTATGGAAATGTTTGAGTGTCATTAATAGGGTCCCTAGGTTAAATTATTTATTGGAAAATAGTGCCTCACATAGATAGTAGCACCATATGGCTCTAGTATCTTTAAATTGGCACTAGTGTCCTCTTTACAGTAGGGTTCCTATTTTCTAGGAACACTTCCACCTATGTTTCTGGGTTCTATTCCTACATGCATAAAATATAGAAATTTGTATTGTGCTTGAAATATTTTATTTAATATACAAACCCTAATCATCCTTTTAAGTATGGCATGATCTAAAAATGTGTGTTCATTAGTAGGATAAGCTGGACATCCTCAATACCTCACTATGAAGAGTGTGATCATAGGAATCCAAGAAGGGAGGTTAGTATAGTGTTAGTTTAAGCAATAAAACTCAAATAAAAACACTAACACTTACACTCTGATCCTATATACTAGGGAGAGCTTAGTAAAAAACATTAAATGAAAGCACAATAAAAACATAAAAAAAATTACTCTTTTATCTTCTTTGAGAGCTCTTAATGCTTTGTTGAGTGGCTTGCTCAGCTTGTGCATCAAGAATTCTTTGTAAATGGAGGCTATGTATCTCCTTCTCTCCTTGGCACCATGGATTTGATGTGGGTTTTGATTTTTTGGCTTAATATTTTAGCATTATAACAATATTAGTATGAGTCTTATGGAACAGATCCTACATAATAACTCTACAATATCTAAGATTAAAAATGAAGAGGTATGACCTTGTATTTATAGCCTTAAGAATTAACTCTCACCTAAGGTGAGTTAAGGTTGTGTTTAAAATTGAAATGTGTTCAAAATAAACTTATGTGAGTTATATATAACTCCAGTTGAGTTAATAGTTGTCAAGTAATTATGATTTTTAATTACTAGACATGGATCTCACATTAGATATTTTAGTATATTTTCAAACAGCTTGACAACTTGTAAAGACAACAATAAAAGGCTAGGATATTTTGAATTTCATTTTTTAGATATTCATTAATTTCAAATGGATAATTCAACTAAGAATTTACTATGGTTTAACTTGTTAATTGATTTTGATTATCCTTTTAGGTCTTTCAAGATTTGATTAAGTGTGTAAGTGCCCCAATCAATAGGTCCATAAGCCAAATTGATAGTTGTCATGCCACAAGGTGATTAGGGATGAATTAGTGAGAGGTTATCATTGCATATAATACAATACCCCACTTATAAATTTTTTAACATGATTATGAGCTTTGATGAATGATTCTTAAGTAAAATTTGAAAAATCAATGATTCTTATGCTTAATTTTGAATTATTTGTAGGAATCAGTCTAAAGTCTGGGCAAAAGGCCGATTGTGGCCAATTTAGGTGTTTATAGTTTTCCCCTATTTGGAAAGGTATTACAAGATATAGACATAGTAACATCTTTTAAAACAAATAAAAGGTCTTGTATGCCTATGACTTCAATGGTAATGGATGATTTGTAGATGCCACCTCGAGGGAGAAATCAAAAAAAAGGGTTGGCTATCGATTCCTCAAAAGAACAAAACGATGGGGCCAAAAAAGATAAAATGGGTGGAAGAGACTGATTTACCCATAAGAAATTATGATCAGTGGCATATGGAGCTACCCTAATTGGGTAGACAAATAAGATGATTTACCCATAGGTAGTTATAATTATCAACATAGGTGGGACAAAAAAGGTAATGATTTGCCCAAAGGTGGTTATAATCATTGAAAAGAGGATTAGGTTAATAGGAGAATGATTTTCCCAAAGGTGGTTATAATCATGAAAGGGAAAACAATGATTTTCCCACAAATAGTTATAATCATTGGTAGGATAAAAACACGCCCCAGTTGGGCAGATAGAGATAATAATTTTCTCAAATGTGGTTATAAGAATTATTATAATGAAAACATGCCCTAGTTAGGCAGAACAAAGATATTGATTTTCCTAAAGGTGGTTATAATCATGAACCTCTAAATAAATTGAAATACAATGATTTTCCCATAGGTGTTTATAATCATTGGCTCTATCGGTGGGATGATACATAATGATTTGCCCAAAGGTAATTAGAATCATTAGAAGCACAAATGGGATGAGATACAATGATTTTCCTAGAGGCAGTCATAATCATTGATTAAAGGATGGAAATATGATGGAAAAGTGGTATATTAGAGAAAGATAAATTTGGGCAACCTTCTCAGAGATGCATGTCTTAACTAGCAAGGATTAAAATTATTTTGGTTATTAATTAATCTATGCGGGACATGATTTTGGTAGATAGAGAATTTTTTTAAGTGCCAAGGAGATATATGGTGGTTTCATTACTTGTAATACTTCTCAATTTGATTTTTTCTATATCATGAGATGGTAGGCATCACGATATAAAACATCATGAGAACTTAGCTAAAATATGCATAAGGAATAACACAGAATCCAATAAAAAATCAAAAATAATGCACCAATGATAAAAACCATTATGAAAATGTTGACATATCAATATGGATATATTTAATAAAAATGCACAAGGAATCACCCAATGAATACACATAGATTGAATCAAGGCACAACAAGAAAATAAGAAAATAAATAAATAGAAAGATAAAACACCGAAAAATAAAAAGAAATCTAGAATAAAATAAAATAATGAAAACAAAATGAAACAAAAATAAACAATTATTAATCATAATGTTAGTGAAAACAAGATGACACAATGTTTCCCCTAGGTTATAGGGAGGCAACAACACAAATAAACAAGATGGGGAAAATAGAAGAAAAGGAAGGGGGTGGCCTAGCTGATTTTAGATGTACTAGGCAAGTAGATGCTATGTACATAGTTTCAAGGATGTAATATCTAATAAAAACTTTAGGCCAAATTTAGTTCTCCTAGGAAATGGGATAAAATAAAAATGATAAGTGAGAAAAACATGATTGTGTTGTAGAGGAATATGGGAATGGTCTCATAAAATGGTGAGTACATGGGTTGCCAGGATAGTAAGGATGGGGAAACTAAAATAAAAGTGGTTTATTGTGAAATAACTAGGGTTACTAGAATCTTTAAGGCAAAGAAGAGGTTGAGGTTTATGATTTTTTAGATTGTTTTGAAATGTTTTTAGAATTTTCTATGTATCTCAACTCAATCAAGAATGATGAGATACTAAACAGTCTAAGCTCACAAAATAGTAAGAGAATTCAAAATTAAAATTGATCATAAAATGATGAGAGCATAAATTAAGTGCACCTAAATAGTCTTATGATGGGATCTCAAATAACTATAGTTTTGCCTTATAATAGAAGACTCTGACTAGGTATCAACAAATTCATAAATGACTCAAAGTGGGTAAATGGCATAGTACGACATAGGAATGGTAAGGTGGTACTTGAAGGAATGATAAAATTATTATTCTTAATTTGCCCAAAGGTGGTTATAATTAGGAAATAATAACATAGGTTAATGATACTAATTTTCCCATAGGTGGTTATAATTAGTAACAAGATGGTAAGACATTGATTTACCTAAAGGTGGTTATAATCAAGAACACTTAGAATAAAATGAAGCAAGAAATAAAGGATACAACTACCAAACCATGGTCATACTACTCCAAAATATGACAACTACCTAGAATATTGAATCAACTACTAAAAATTTATCTGAATCTTATTTTTGAAAGTATTCATGGAACCAAGTGAATAGAACCAAAGTCAAATGGGTGGGGTAGGGAGTGCATAAAAACTCAATCGATAGAAAAGGTATGGTATAAAGGTATATGGTATGGTGCAAAGAAGAATATCAATATCTTAAAAAATAAAATGTGAATCATAGATAATATTTTAGGTCTCTCAATCAAAATAATTCTTGAGGTGTATGATGTTCAATAGATCATGAAGTTCATCTCCATCTAGTGTAGCAAGCCTGTATGCTCTAGAGCCATGGTTGATAATAATGATGAATGGGCCTATCTAGTTGGGTTTGAACTTGCCCTTGTACTTATTCTTGGCCATGGTATTATGTTGGTTTTCTTTGAGAAAAAGATCACCAAGTTCAAATTCTCTATGTTTAACCCACTGGTTATAGTGGAAATGAAGTTTGTTCTAGTGTGCTTGCAGAGTATTGATTGTGGCCATGTATTTTTGATCTAATATCTTTAGCTCTTGTAGGTGAACTATATTGGGGTGATTAATTCACCATTATAAATAATTGAGTAATATTTAATTACTCATAGTAGATAATAGATAATAAAATACATGAGTAAATTGTCATTACTCACCATAAGAAACTGTAAGTAGGTTAATATGGGTAAATAAATATTTTGTGTAATATTTAGTAGATAGGTGGTTGATAGAATAATCTATTTTTTTATTATTGATACTCCCATATGATTTTGGGAGTATGGTTGTTATAACCAATGATCTATTACAAGCATGTTTTTATGTATAAATCAAAAGTTACTATAATCAGTTATTGGTTAAATAGAATGAAATGAATTTATACTGATTCATGCTCAATTTGGTATTAGATCACAAGATTCTAAACTTGTGAATAATATAAAAGAATATCAGAAACTCCCACTAGGGAATTGTCCTTGATAAAAAAATGTATTCCTTAACCATTGAATGACATAGTAGATAAGAGGAACACTTTTATTTTAACATTGGACTACATTAAATTTGCATTAAAAAATAAAACATTTGTTGTGATTAGTGTGAAGGGGAAACATACAAAACTAAGATTGGTAGCTAGATTTATATCATTGATCTTATAAAGTGAGCTTTTATAAAACTAGCATAATTTTTTTTGACATAATAGTGATCTCTTAGAAGCCATGTAGCATTGGAATAAGCATACATCTGAGCAACATTGGAATATGAAAAATACAATGTTGGAAATCAGGTTGGTGGTTTATTTATTTTTATAAATCACAATCTATCAATTTATGAGATTGAGAATTGAATAGAGGAGCCAAATCAACTTTTAATTATTCAAAATAACCCTTTAATTCCCAAATTGGCATCTAAAATATTTCTTTGCTACAAATTTACCCAAAACTACCTATTTATTTCTCAAAACCACCTAAAAAATAATTCTTTTGTTGCGATTTTTATTTAAAACTACTTATTTGCCAACCCATGGTATTAGGTGGGAGGATGGTTTTAGAGAAACTCAAAATTTTATTCCTTTAAATATTAATTTGTCCCTTTATATTCTTAAAATGATGCATAGGTAAGTTGGTGGGAAGGTTTCTTGGTAGAGGATAGGTGGGATGTTCAAATCCCCAAAAAGTAATTTTTGGTGAAAATTTTTGTAGCCTTTCAAATTTATCAAACCATTAAATTTATTTATAATTAATTAGATCAGTAGAAAAAGTACCATTAAAAAATAAATAAAAGAGAAAAGGCAAAAAAAAGAAATTGCCAAAAAGAGGCCAAAGGGCCTAAAAATGAAAAAAAGAAAAGCAAATTTTCGTTTTTTACAAAGCATTGTAAATTAAATTTTTTGTGTTGTAAAAAATTGTAATTATATTACATAAAATCATAAGTTTTTAAACTTGATGTTATGTTCAGTCATAGCTATGGCTCTGACTCATGTTTATGTGTAATGCCATCACGCTTGAGTTACTACATACACAACCTAACATAGCTATAAAAATGATGTCTGGGCATCAACCCTTTAAATCATTGGGGAAAAATAAATCACATTCACTCGTAGCCTTTCCTTCATCTACCCATTTGTTACAATCAAAAGGTGTAAGTCTTGATTGGTGGAATTTTCAAGTATATAGTGAGATTATGCACATATATGTAGAAATCCATCTAAGTAGGTGTTACTAATTGGATCAACCCTTTTTAATATTATCTAGGTATAACGTATTAGATTTTTTCCCATACATTTATGCCTCTTTCTTGTACCACCAAATATACAAAAATTGTGAGCTTCTTCTTCATACCGATAGGTATAAAGGAAGGGTACATATAAACAAAGGTCAGGTATATTGATTTAACATTATATAGAAATTGATACCTATATAATTGGAGTGATAAGGAACTAATCCATCACCCACATTCTTGATAATGGATGCATAAGCTCTAAAATTATTTTTTATAGATTCACAACTACTCAAAGGTGACAACTACTCTACTTGGAAGACAAAGCTTAGAACTCAACTAGAATTTGAATAAATTTGGTCCGTAGTAGATGGCTCGTATACTTGACATGCAATAGATGTTGATCAAAAATGTAGTTTTTATAAAACCAACCAAAAGGATAAGTTGATGATCATGTATGAAGTATTGGATGAAGTTCAACCACACATCTGTGTAGCTAAAATAGCTAAGGAAGTTTAGGACAAGATCTAAACTATACTTGAGGACAAAAATGAGAGCAAAATTATGCATTTGCAAAGTCAACTCCACTCTCTCAAATTGAAATCATGAGAAATAGTGGAGTCCTTTTTAAGATATGTTATGGTGCTAAGGGCATCACTTTAATCCTTGGGTGAGATAGTTTCAAATGAATCTTTTGTACCTATTGTCTTGAGAGCACTATTACCCTCATACAAGATTTTTGTGACCACTTCGACTGTCATAGATTAGAAACCAATTTTTGAAAAACTAATAAATATGTTACAACATGAAGAGTCATTCAATACTCATAACAAATAGAGAGAACCTATACTAGATTCTTATCAATAAAAAGAAAATAAATCAGTAAAATCTTCTTTAAAACATAATTCAAGGTAGAATTCATAAAGAGGAAAGTCACAAAAATAATGTCTCATTTGTGTTCATCAGGGACATGAACTAAAATATTATTGGTACAATACCTTCAAAAAAGGATCTTCTAGTGGTCAAAATATCACTAACCAACAATCATCCCTTGGCTCATTTAGTAAGAACAAGCATAGAAAAAGGGGACTTGGTAGAAGAAATTAAAAAATAAGGCAATATTATCAAACAAAAAGAACATGATAAGGAAGATGACTACTTGTACTCTATAGAGATCCATGATGTATCCACATCAAAAAGTGACATATGGTATGTTGACTCAGGTGCAACCCAACACATGACAGGTATAATTTTTTTTTTCACTTTGAAGGACACACCTAATAAAAGTCATGTTTGTTCAGGTGATGATACGCCATACAATGTGATAGGAATTGGAAACATTGCCTTACCCCTAGGCACACAAAAATGTAGAATCACAAATGTTATCTATGTACCTGGATTAACCAAAAAAATTATTTTATTAAGTCAACTCTTAGACCATAATTTGAAGATTGAATTTTAATATAAAGGTGGATAGAAATTATGTTTGATTAGAGACAATCTAGAAACTTTAAAATTATTGCATGAGCATCGAATATTAACTATATGTTTCAGCTTAATTTCATTCAAAAAAATAATCAAGCACTCATAACAAAGGACACAAACTCAACACAACTATGGCATATAATATTTGGCCACATTAGTTTTTGATATCTTAACACACTTCACTGAAACAACATGGTAAGAAGCTTACCACCTCTTAAAAAGGGTACAAATAAATGTCATGATTACTTAGAAAGAAAACAACATCATGTTCCATTTCAAAAGAGTACCTATAAATCTAATGATAAAATTGATCTGGTTTACATCGATTTGTGTGAACCAATGACACCTAGCCATGTTGGATTTAAGTACTTCATTCTTTTTGTTGATAATTATTACATAAACATGTGGGTCTATTGTCTCAAAATAAATGATCAAGATTTTTGAAAATTTCAAGAAGTTCAAAGTGGCTATTGAAATAGAATCCAATCAAAAAATAAAGAACCTCCACATAGATTATGAGGGGAAATTCATCAGTAATGAGTTTAAACATTTTGTATAATAAAAAAACATTCATCATCATATGGAACCTCTGCATACACCACAACAAAAGTAGTTGTTGAGTGGAGGAATCATACTATTGTATAAATGGTGTAATGTATGATACATGATTAAGGATTGAAAAAGTCATTTTGGGTAGAAGCTACTAAAAGCAACATATATCTACTCAATAAATTACCCACCATAGCTCTTGATGGAGTAACTCCACATGAATCGTGGTCAGGGAAAAATCCATCTATAACACATCTTTGAGTTTTTGGATCTCAATCTAGTGTGTATATTCTCAAAGTAGAATATAATAAGATTGATATGAAAGATAAAAAATATGTGTTCTTAGGGTACAATGAATAAGCACTTGCCTATAGACTCATGGGTCCAAAAATTAAACAAATCTACATAAGCAGGGATGTTGAATTATTTAAAAAATAAGAAGTAGAAAATCCTTATACAAGTGCACCTGATAAATAAATCAGTCCCATAGAAAATATATAAGATGATAATCTCCTAGATGAATATAGTAATGATGATGGGATTAATGGTGCAGCTCCAACACCCATAAAAACTACTCAACCTATGCCTAAATTATATACAAATACACTCAGAGATGCAAAATTGGATGGTGTTCCAAACACATCCACCACTAGACCAAGGAATCATAGTATGGATTTTTGTGAGGTAAGTCTAGCCTTAATGAGTATAGTTTTTGAATCTATCAATCCCTCTACAATTCAATAAGACCTACAATTGCAACTTTGGAAAGATGCCATAGATGCATAATATAATTCACTACTAAAGAATAAAACATGGTAGTTTATAGATCTTCCACCATAGAAAATGCCAATTGGATGAAAATAAATCTTTAAAAATAAGTGAAAATCATATGGAAGTCTCGACAAGCATAATGCAAGACTGATTGTGAAGGGGTAGGCTTAGAATTAAGGCATTGACTATGAAGAGACATTTGCTCCCACAATAAGGATCCAAATGATCAAGATGATTTTTGATCTATATGCATAGTTTGGATGGAAAGTCTATCAAATGGATGTGAAAATATTCTTCCTTAATGGGGACTTATAGGAAGAAGTCTACATGACTCAACCATAAGGTTCTATCAAATCTAGAAAGGAAGATAAAGTTTGTAGAATTATTAAATCACTGTATCGTCTTAATTAGCCTCCCAGGGCATGGTATGTCAAGATTGATTAACATCTCTTGAAATATGGATTCAAAAGGAGTTCATATGATCTAAATCTCTACCTTAAATATCAAAGGGGAGATAGTAATTATATTTTTTATATCGATAATATAGTCATCACTGGTAGTTTAGTGAAGATGATTGATTCAATAAAAAAAGATCTAAATCGATTATTTGACTTGACAGATGTTGATCCTATACATTATTATCTTGGCTTAGATGTTTGGCAGAGTGAAAATCACATTTTTTTATCTCATCTCAAATATTTTAGGACAACACTCGATAAATTTCAAATGATGGATGTCAAACTAATTGACACACCTATAGAGATAAAACTTCAGTTGTCTTGAGCAAATCCATCACCATAGGTAAATGCAACTTTATATTGGTATTTGATGAGGAGTCTCACTTACTTGACCTACACTAGGCCAGACATTAGCTATATTATCAGTTATGTTCTCAAGGTTTATATAAGAGCCTAGGATTAGTCACTAAAAAGCATCAAAGTGAGTATTGAGGTATATTAGAACTATGGATTTTGACCTTAGAATACAAGAAGAATGATAACTTCTTGATAGGATAGTCTAACTCAAATCATGTAGGGAACATTGATTATAGGAAATACACTTCAATATTTGTATTCTTTTTAGTATCTAGACCAATATCATTGGGGAATAAGAAGAAACATTATGTTTCAAGGTCCTAGATAGATTTAGAATATTGTGCTATAGGAAGAGCTATTTATGAAGTAATTTGGCTCAAATGTATACTTGAATGATTTATATTACCATATGATCAACCAATAATTCTTCATATAGACAGTGAAGGAATAATGAAGCATGTTCACAATCCAATATTTCATGAACATACTTAACACATTGAGGTGCAATTTCATTTCATTCATGAACATGTTTAAAACAACATCTAGTTCTAGTATTTCTCAATAGATCAAAAACATGCAAATATTTTTACCAAAGCACTTGTGTGGGAAAATTTTGAGGCATTCATAGAATTTATCTCCTATTCACTTGAAACAATGCTGAATTAAGGGGGGAATATTAGGGTGATTAATTCACCATTATAAATAAATGTGTAATATTTAATTACTCATAGTAGATAGTATGTAATAAATTACGTGAGTAAATTATCATTACTCACCATAGGAAACCATAATTAGGTTATTATGGGTAAAATAAATATTTCATGTAATATTTATAAGATAGGTGGTTGATAGAATAATCTATTTTTTATTGTTGTTACTGCCATATGATTTTGGGAGTATGGCTATTGTAACCAATGCTCTATTACAATCATGATTCTATGTATAATGTAATCATTTTTTGGTTTAATAGAATGGAATGAATCACATTGATTCATCCTCATGAAGATACTTGATAAGCTTCATTGTCTAGAACATGTTTCGAAGAGATGTGCAAAAAAGGTAACTTGACCTCAATGGGAAGAATGGCCTCAATGCCATAAACAAGGGAATATGGAGTGGCTCCTATTGGGGTATGGTAATTGGTGTGGTATGCCCAGAGGGAATGGAATATTTTGAGGTGTTAATCATGGATATCATCATTGATAATATTTTTAAGGATGTTGACAATGATTTGTTGGAGGCTTCTGTGTAGCCGTTACCTTATGTGTAATAGGTAGTATAAAAATGTTGTGTAGTTTTATAATCAACATAGCTATTTGACATCCTTATTTTTTAATGATCTACCATTATCATATATAATGTTAGATGGGATACCATATTGGAAAATGAGATGGTTAAAAATGAATTTGGAAATTTATTTTCTAATCATGTGAGGGGTATAGCGTTAACCCACTTAGTGAAATATTAGATAGTGATGAGGATGTGTTTATGGCCATTATATGAGGTTGATTTAATATTCCCAATAAGATAAAGGCCCCATGTATAAAATGACCATGGATTAAACATTGATTTTAGAGTCTTGGTTGGGGCATGAATTATATTAGCATGCCATTGACATTTATTGTACTTTTGAACATATGCAGCTGCATCTACATCCATAGTTGGCCAATAATAATTGATACATAGGATATTTTTGGCTAGGATAGTCCCATTGGTGTGGGATCCACATAATCCATGAACTTCTCATAATACTAATGTTGATTCTTATAAAATTAAACAACGAAGTAGATTTATATCAAAGCTATGATGATAAAGGGTTAGTCCAAGTAAGGTATAACATGTAGCTTGATGGGTAAAGGCATTTTGTTATTTGTGGGATAGGTCAGGTGGAATAATGTGATAATGAAGATAGGAAAAAAGGTTTGAGTACATTATAGAGTTAGGACCAACAATATCATAGATCATTGCAAAAGTTGAAGCTTCATGAGTTGGCACTAGAAGATTTTAAACAAGGAATTGGTATTATTTTTCCATGTCTTGATGATGAATCAAATATCCAATGATGGAAATAGAATCCACTATTCTTTTACTATCCCTTAGTATGTGTTCAAATTATATGTCGATAATCTATTGCTTGAGAGTGTCAGTCATGGCCTTGTATGGCACCAACTTGTCATCCTTGGTTTGAAAGTGGTTTATAACCTGATTGATGATTAACTAAAAATCACCATAAAAATTTAGATGATAAATGTTCCATTTTACTACCTAAAAAAGCCCTAAAATGAGTGCTTCATATTTAGCCATGTTGTTAGTACAAGGAAAACATATCTAGAATGACTTAAGAATTAGATCCCCCTAAGGTGTAATAAATAAGAGGCCTACCCCTAATCCATGTGATGTGAATGAGCCATCAAAATATAGCTTCTAGTGTTACTCCTAAAGAGGTGTTTCAATTATGGTCATAATGGACTTATCTAAGAACTAAAAAGTTAGAGGTTTTGTATCTACAAGGGGAGCTTCAACAAGCTAATCTATAAATACTTGTCCCTTGATGGCCTTCTATTTGACGTATTCTATATCAAACTCACTCAATAACATGATACATTTGGTCATGCATCTTGGTAAATATATCTTGGATTGTAGATAGTTGAGCAGATCTAAATTGGAAATGACCATGGTCTTACTGTTTAGCATGTAATGTCATAGTTTTTGAGATACAAAGATCATAACTAAACATGATTTTTTAATGGGTGTATAATTATGCTCAGACACAACCAATGTATGGATTAGATAGCACATGGAATATTATTTTCCATTATCATCATGCTGAGCTAGAAGTGCCCCTGGGGATTTGTCTATGGATAATATGTATATTATGAATGACTTTCCTAGTATAGGTGGTAATAAAATAGGTAGATTTGTAGGATAGTCCTTTAAATACTAAAAGTATTTCTAGAATTTGTTATACAAATTAAATGTAACACATTTATTTAATAGGTGTGTAAATGGATGACATTTTTTAGACAACTAAGAAATTAATCATCTGGTAGACATAATCTTGTCCTATAAATTATGGATTTAATTCAAATTGGAAGGTGGTGACATTTTAGTAATGGCTTATACTTTGGCTGGATCAACTTCAATGCCTCTATGAGACATAATGAAGCAAATAAAATTACATAAATTAACTCCAAAAACACACTTCTTAATATTGAGTCAAACCTTGTATTGATGCAGTATATCAAATATTCTCTATAGTGTTACTAGATGATTAACCCAGAACTTTGATTTTCCTAGTATGTTATCGATGTAGTCTTCAACTATGTCATGCATCATATCATGAAATTTTGAATATAATAGCTCTTTGTTATATGGCCCTAACATTTATGATACCAAATGGTATAATTTGACAACAAAAAATTCCAAATGGAGGGGTAAATGTTATTTTATATTGATCTTATAGTGAAATCTAGATGTAGTTGTATCCTAAAAATCCATCCATCAATGAAAGCATTTGGCATCCCACTATGGAGTCAATAATCATGTAAATTTTTGGTAGATAAAATTCATGCTTGGGATAAGCCTTGTTTATATCTCTAAAATTAGTGTAGATTTTGATTCTTTCTAGCTTCTTACTGATTGGTAAAACATTTGAGATTCACTCTAAATAATTGATTGATAGAATACATCTTGATTTTAAGATTTTTTCCAACTATTTCTTTAATAATATAGTAATATGAGGATGCATATTACACAATTTTTCTTTCAAAAATTTGGAATCAATATGTACCACAAGGTGATGTACAACAAAGGTGGGGTTTAAATCTAGCATGTCTGAATAAGCCTAAGCAAATATGTTAACAAATTCCCTCAAAATGGATGTGAATATTTCATGTTCCTCCTTAGTGAGGGACACACCTAATTTGATCCATTTTGGGTCATATAAAGTTTGGATGTTCACTTCTATAGTGTCCTCTATGAGGAGATTCAAACCATGTTATGGAATTTTTAGAAATGATTGTAATTAAACTACAAGTTCCCCTAAGAAAGATAAATCAAAATATACCAATGGTAAGTATGGACATGTGACAAACACTATTGGAAACTCTTGAATGATTAGGTCAAAGGCATGATGTTATTTAGAATTGAACTTGGACCCATAGGAAAGTTCAACATTGGTGGTCTCTTAATCTATGTTTGAGGAAGGTTGAACACCGCCATCTAATAGCACCTGAAACAAGTTTTCACTAGAAGACTAGCCTTTCTCTTTACTTTTACCCTCGTTCAAAAGTGCCTCAAAGAGGTTTTCACTTTGGGACCTCAATGTTTTATTTAACTATTTGTGGATAAGGTGTTCACCTATTCTCTAAAATAGGTTACAAGATCTAGTTTGATTGAGAACCTCTATTTGTGGTCTCCCAATGAAACATTGTTTCTTAGGCCTAGAAAATTGAAAGAGGCCTCATCATTATCAAGCTCATCTATAGGCACTATGGATTCTTATTGGTCTCGTGTTATAAGTTGAGGGTGATATAGAGGAAGTGAATTATAGTGAATAACTAATCTAAGGGTATAAATAACATGAGTGCCAAATATTTTTTTATTGGCTAGGTATTCATAAGGGATATAATTAGAATATACTTCCCTTTCAACATTATCATCGCTAGTCATTTGCATTAGAACATGAATAAGATATGTGGGGTCACCCCCAGTAGTTTAAATTTGAGACTATAAGTTATTTTATGTTGAGCTATGGATATTTCCTCAAAAATTCCTTGATGAATTGCCCTGAAGCCTTTTCCTTTATAGGCATGATTATCCATGATCCTATTAGGAATGGGCTATTTGGCATTGTTATAGCAATTGACTAGGATGTCAGTGTATAACCATGAATCATCATCTATATTTGGGTCTTGTTCTTGGCTAGTGGTTGGTGTGAAAATGATAGGTGTTTTAATATGAGATTTGCCTTTTCCATTTCACTACCATTCCATGTAAGATGGCTTGACTTTAGGTCTTCCATAGGACATGGAGTTCTATGGAAGCTTGGCAATGTGGAATGTATCATGGGTCAAATATTCTCTTGGGCCATTATTTATGATGGTAAAGTGATTGGACATTTTAGGAGGTGTCATATGGGAAGATGAAGTAAGGGAATTGGGTTGAATGTAATTGGCCTTTGAAAAATCAACAAGAATTTCTTTCCCCTTGTCCTTCTTCATTAGTGGATCCAAGCCAAAATGGTAGTTATAGATTTCATACTCAACCTACAAATGTTTCCAATGTTTGTAGGGTTTTAAATATCCATGAATGGTGACCTCCATGCTTGAATGAGAGAACTTGAGACACTAATGAAATGTTAAAGGGATTGTATGAATCTCATGTATCTAAGGTCTACCCAAAAGTAAATTGTATGATAAATCAAGGTATAACAAATGGCATAGTGTATCATAGGTCAAAGGCCTAATGATAACTAACAGACTGATGGTGCCTTGTGATTCCATATCTTCATTATCATAAGCCTTGATTATGATATTTTCTAGATGAAAATAAGCTTTTATATATTTGAAATTCTTGATGAGTTTTAGTGACACAATATTTAGGCCGGATCCATTGTCTATGAGGACACACTTCACTTTTTGCCACATTATGACAACTTTGATGTATAATGGATTTTTATAAAGAGGGCCAAGGGATTAAAATCACTTTGGTCAAAGGTTAATTATTGGCCTCAGACTAGATGTCCAACCAAAGCTTGGAATTTTTCTAGGGATATGTCGTTTGGAACTTGGGATTGGCCAAAGAAATCTATCAAGATGTTCTTGTGGATAGAATATGTATGAAACAAATCTAAAATGGAAATATGTGCATGTATTTTCTAAATATTCCAAAATATCACACATATTTTCTTTTATAGTGGTATATGGTTTGTCCCTAACCAGAATGGTGGGTTGGCTAGGTGTAGTGGTAGATGGTTGTAGGACTAGAATGGTAATCTTTGACTGCCAAGTTGTGATTACATAATTGGGATTAGTTATAGGACCATTGTTTGTAGCTAATGATGGTAGAGGAGGGATAGATAAGATAATTCTCATTTACTAGTGCACTTGTATATGGTCATAAGGCAATGACACATTATAGGTATAAGGTCCAAAAGTAGTAATCCTTACTTGCTGGTATGCCTGTATGTAGTCCTAGGTCAAGGAAGGGTCACTAGTATAGGTTGGTTGGAATTGGTTAGAAATGGTCCTATTTTATTAGTAATTGGTCATGGATTGATGGATATGGTGGAAACACAACCTCCTACAATATAACCTACAACATTTTTGTAGTCATGTTCAACTACATGGTAAGTTTATTGGGTATTATTGGCATCATTTTGGCCTTAGTTCCATCCATTTGGTTGATGTTATTGGTGTTATTATTGGTATTATTTTATCTATTTATAATATTAATATTATTGTTCTATCCTCTATTATTGTTGTTGTTAGTTGTTATTATGTTGTGGAAAAGGGTTTAGATAAATACCCAGGTTTTGATTGGATGTAGAAGCTCTATTATATAATGTTATTATCTAATTTTCCAACATGTTTTGAATGAGATGCTTGATTTTCACACAACAACATAGGTTACTCCCATTAACCTGATGATATTCATAAAATTTGTTTTATTGGTACCAATTTGGATAAGGAATGCCCTTATGATAGTGCTTTAATATTGGCCAACTAATAAAATTACAATGGATAGCTTGTAAAACATGACTTTAGTTGGTTCTCTAAGGTCACTAAAGATGCGATTAGTAGGCATAGTTCTCCTTGGAGGAGGGGGTTTACAAAGGTAAAGGTTTATATTTTGGTTGAGATGGTTTAGGTTGTTATAAAGGTTGCACTTGTTGAATGGGTTAGTTTGTGGCACTAGTTGAGTAGATGATGTTTGTATCATTTGGACATGTCATGACTTAGTTACTCCATTCATAAAAACATTTTTGTTATGGTTAATCTCTTTGGATTTTTTATAATTACTAGCTTGGGGAAGTGTTAACACTTGTGCTTGGACTTGGTTTTGATTTTGATTTTGGTCATTTCCTTGGTTTTGACTTTGAATTTGATTTGATGAGGTAAGATTGATAATCCCTTTATTAATAAGGGCTTTAGATTAACAAACCTATGTCTATGATTTCCTTAAAAGTGTGTTCACATTGTAGCTTTAGATGGTAAGATATTTTAATGTGAAAGATCTTTGTAAACACAGTGGTTAATTACATGTTTGGTAAGAAATGGGTGAATATTATTGTAAGTGCTCTCCATCACTATAGATAACTAGAAAAGATTTCATCAACATTTTGTTTGGCTTGATTTAGATCTACCAATGAAATCTCATATTTGAGATTGTAGGAGAAATCCTACACAAACTTGTTTGAAAGGTCATCAAAACTACATATTAAGTTCTTTGGAAAGTTTAGGAAGCACTCTAAAGCCAATCCTAATAGAATTTGAGGGAAAAAAAGTAGGAGGTATATGTCACTATAAGCCACTGACTAGAAAGCAATAAAGAATTATATTAAATGGGATTTTGGGTCTCCTTTACTCTTGTGTTTATTAGACTTTGGTGGTTCATACCTTGGAAGAAATGGTATTTTAAAATACTCCATGCTGAATGGGTAAGAACAAACATCATCCAACTTAAAATTCTTGGTTTACTTTCTAGTTTGGATGGTGGCAATTACATCTTTCATTTGTTATAGTTCTTATCCTAGGAAATTAGATGGAACATTGGCTTGAGGTGAAGGTTGGGTGGTCAAAGGTGGATTACCTTGATTAGGGTATAATGGAGGCATGGTTTGATATGTAAGGTTGGTTTGGCTAGGGAATTGACTAGGAATATGCATATGCAGATTAGGATGTGATTGTTGGAATTACATGCATTACAGTGTGATATTCTAGTTAGGATTTGGCATATAAGCTTAGATTTGAGGGAATTATGGCTGGGATGGAAGGATATAGATTTGAGTGATGTATTGTGCATGATGTGATTGAATAAATAATTGTTGTTGACTAGTCAAACTTGAATAAATAAGGGGAACTTGTTGTGAGACAAGGCCCTATCATTGAATTTGTGGCACATTTGGAATAAAAGAAAATTGTTTCCTAATTAGAACTTGAAGGATAAAATTACCTCATTTTTTCATGAACACTTTTAATGAAGTAGACACTTGTTGGTTATTCAACATTTTTCACTAACCAATAGACACACTAATGGCCTTGGTAATTGAAGAAATAACTGTAAACTTATAATTCTAATAAAATATTTGACAATGATATAAAATTTTATTATATAAAGTTGTATTTTCAAGAGGGTGAAAAATATTTATAGGATTTATCAATTAGTTATAGGTCTTAACCAATTCTCATGAACCAATTTTTTATTATAAAAACTAAAAAAACTAAGTAAAAATAAAAAAAATACTTTGGATCGTTAAAATAATCCAATAAACTCCCCTTGATCTAAAGGGGTATAATATATGAGTGAACTAAAGTAATGACTTTGAATTCATCAAAGAATTTTTGTCACAACTGCAAGTGGTGCACTATACCTCTAGCACTGACAAAAAACTATGCCATTCCATAAAGAAGCCCACCCCTATGAGTTGTGGTAAAAAAAGGCTAATGAACATGATCAAATCCTACTCATCCTTGGTGATCATCATACCGTACTATAGTAGAACATGATCTGGCATGCCCAAATACATCAACCCACATAAGGTTCTACATAAGACCCCATAATCTATATGGCACATCTTCATGATGCCTAACAAACACTGATGACCTTTGCTCAACACTATTAGTGATAAAAATCCCTATTAACTCATACTATGACCAATGACTAATCAAATTCTAATAAATGCCTAAATATTATCCCCTAATAGGCAAGAGGTGAGAATTGATGCATTGAGACAAATTAAAAAAACTAATTTGTTTTGATCTATGTCATGAATATCATATACAAAAAGCCAAAAATGGAACTAAAAGCAAGAACACAAGCTAAGATTTACCATTCAAACATTAAAACCAAACACATAGTGAATAACTTTTTGGAGAGGGTAATTATCCTCCAGCCTCCAATGGATCCTCCAAAATCCATTTTTTACTTATATGGTGTCAATAAAAAGGATAATAAGATATGTAATAGATGGTATTATCTCTGAAAGCACAATCATGAGGTGAAATTAGGAAAAAAAACCGTTTTTGAGGTGTCAGTTTCAATTGAAAATACACCTTTATACATTAGTTGAAATATAATTATTGTAAAAATAATATAATGATACTTAAAATTAAAAATATAACCATTAAAATGTGTCCAAAATGTCTAAAAACCTATAAATTACTTGGTCACATGACCACCTTTACACAAAATAAAAACTAGTCAAAAAAATTGCCATAATATAATGTTCACAATGACGAACATGACAAAATGAAATGCTTTGATGAATTAAACTATTGAAATATTTTATTTTATATGACATAAAAATATCTTTTCACCAATTTATAGATAATCATTTAGAAGTCATAAATAGAATATTTACTATTTAAGATTGATTGCTCCCTGTGGAGAAACTAACAAAAGTACTTTGTCATGGTTTTTTTACCATCCATGGAAATTATAAAAAATAAAAAAATGTGTTGATACTATGGGGCCCATGAAACCCTAATATTTATCAATCCTTTATTTAAACTTTATATGTGTGTAATATATTATTTTTAGTTGTTGCTATGCCATAGGTTAAACTACTACACCATTGCATAGAGGATGTCATATAATGCTTAGAACTTGTGGCTAATCTCTATGAATGTTGGATAGAAGTTTATTTCTATAGATATAGATAGAAAATAATAAAAAATAGTAAATATTTATTTCTTTTCAAGTGATTTAATCCTGTACTTTGCATCTTTGGGGGAGTCCACAAAAAAAAACAAATGTACACTATTATATCATCTATGCAATATTGAATTTAAAATTCAAAGTAAGGCTTGTATATACTCTACTACATTATACCACTTCAAAATTTTGAAAAAAATACAAATTATCCCATTTTAATTCATACAATTGGTTTTGATAGATATGCATGCATTCACCTAGTATTCTTGGCTTTGGAGAAAATTTTGAATGTAGATATTCCTCATTGGTGTGAGCAGTTGGGAAAATAAAATAAAATTGAAAGAGGATGAGGAATGAATTTAGGAATCCACGTAATTTTTGTTAGGAGTGACTTGATTTAACTTTTTGATAAGGAAATCCATGTGTGGAAGTAAATTTGTGTCTCTTTTCTTTCTAGTTAGGGCTTGTCATTTGGATGTAGGCACAAATGAGTAAATTTTAGTGAATTGGCAATTGATCAAACTTATGAAAATTAGAAGTGCAGTATTCTTTCCTTGTGATGTGGTATACTTAAAAAAAATATGAAGTTAAGGTTTTAAAAATTCATTCTTTGCTCTCTCCTCCATATGTTTAATTCTCTAGCTCTGATACCACTGATGGCTTGGGTAATTGAAGAAATAACTATAAACTTTCATTGCTAATTAAATATTTTAAAATAATATAAAATTGTATTATATCAAGTTGTATTTACAAGAATGGGAAAAATATTTATAGGATTTATCAATTATTTATGGGTCTCAACTAATTCTCAAGAACCTATTTTTTATTATAAACATTAAAACAAAATAACTAAAAATAAACAAAATACTTTAAATCATTAAAATATTCCAACATATACATTGTTGATTAGACAACATTTGTGATTTTAAAGGCATGTTGGTCTATGACTAAAGAGGTATGTTTTTCACTATACGATGAGGTGGAAATTTGGTTGCCACCTATTGAGGTTGCATAATGTTCAATCTTTGCTGCATTGGTATACTAGATTATGCCTATTATTGTGGAATATTAGTCATCACCTATTATGGTGGAGTAACATTCATCACATTTTGTTGAGGAAAGGCACTAGTTATTGCTTGAATACTTAATCCTTGTGGTTGCATGCTTAAAGAAATAGATGGTTTGGGATTAGAAGTAGCTTACTATGGTTGGGAGGTATGAGTTTTTTCCCCTACTATTACACACCATTCATGATATTAACTAAAGGCACTTATTTTAGACTAGTTATTTGTGTAGTTAAACCACTTTGGCTTGGATTGGATAAAAATTTCATATTTTCCACTATATTTATCACATTTGTCTATGTATAAATAGTAGACACTTATTTGATAGCTGGGGTATTAAAGATATTGTAAACTAAAATGATGTGTGAATAGGACTATACCTAAATTATCTTGGCATGTCAATTTGATAAGATTCCCATTGAAGGTGTAATGTACCTAGAGAGGGGTATAATAGTATAATAACTAGTAGAATTAGTATCATAAATAGTGGAATGTAATAATAGTAATAGTAATGCATTAGAATAATAATTCCACATACATTAGAATGAGAACTAGGGTAGTTGATAACTAGTATAAATAAAGGGGCATATGATGTTTTAAAGCAACCAAAAATTTATTTATAATTAGAGCTTGCTAAAATAGGAGGTTGTTACCTTGAAGAGGCCAATGATATAGAGTTATTCCTTGCATAAAACCAATTGTGTGTAATCATCATTTTATATGTAGTTTGGACTATTGTTATGTGAGACACGAGCCCTAGGTTCCTAACATCTAGTATCAAAGTGTTTTTTAGGGCCATTTTTATCACATAACAACAATCCAAACTACATATATTGAACTCAAAATTTTGATTGCACATAATTTATTTTATGGAATAAATAAATTTGTATCACTGGCCTCTTTGAGGGGGAAACCTATTATTAGAGCAAGCTCTAGTTGCAAATAACTTCTTGGATGCTTTAAAACATCATATGCCCCTTTATTTATACTAGTTCTCAACTACCCCAGTCCTCATTCTAATGCATATGAGACTATTATTCTAATGAACTACTATTACTACTATTACATTCAATTATTTATGATACTATTTCTACTAGCTATTCTACTATTATACCCTTATCTAGGTAAATTACATTCCATCCCCCTAAAATATGTTTCACCCTTGAAACATGATAATAAATAGGAGGAAGACAAAAATAAGGCCAAACCATACATATGAAAAATGGGTTAAAAACCAAATAGAGGCTCATCCATGTGTCCTTTTCTACTTCCATTACTTTTACTTATGATTGGATATGAATATGTACATCAACAGGGTGAACATGAGCACTATAACTAAGGTTGAAGTGTAATTTGAACTATGACAATCATATCCTCAAAGTGAGAACAAATATGCTAAAAATAGTCATCCTGATAAATGAATTTAGGATACATGACATCCCCCTTAACATTTTTATTTAAAATATTTGAAGACTCGATTCCGTACTTGGGATCTATGACTGTTAGCTTGGGCTCATCAGGGGCCCACTTTAGCATGGTGAATTTCTGAATGGGCTCATATGGAACCTATTGAGGTGCATCTAAAAGGGAATAAATTTTTGGTTTATTGATTTCCTGAAGAGGTGGTGTTGTGCGAGGATGCAAAAATAAAGGTGTCTCACCATCATTATAGTAGATGTGGCCTTATAAAAGGTTAGTTAAGCTTCATTCTTCCATCATAGATTACAATTACCATATTTAAACATCTAATTTAATCTCATCTTGAATTCTACTAATGAATTAATGAATGAAGAATGTAGTAGAGGTGTCATTGGTTAATGTCTCAAATTCAGTCTAATATTCCATAATAGTACTAGTCTATCAAAGTTGAGTTAATGCACTAGTGAGATTACCACTAGATAAAATGGGTAACCCCATGAGAGCTAGAAGAGTGGATGTTAGTTTCAACTGAAAGTATGTCCTTTGTAATATGACCAATATTTTGAATTTTTTTAATGTTTTGACACTAACACATGGCAACACAACTAGATGAAAAATATTATGAATAATGAATTAAAATTAACACATGGCCAAAAAAAGACATAAATAAACTAAAGACTAGGACATAACACACATATACGATGGAGATATGAGATAGAATAATGACAATAATAAAAGAACACAAATACTTAATAACATATAAACCATACTACATATAATTGAAGACTAAATAACTAATAACTTTACCAAAGTATTTTAAAACAATGACACCTAATATCATGCCAAACCTAATATGTAAAAGAATACATAAAACCACATGACAAAATAAAATACCACTAAAAATAAATATAAACAAATAAAAACTAATGAATCTAAAGTGAAGCTTAATTTAACCATATTTATCTACTTAAATAAAACACAAACATAAATGAAAACCTAAAGTGAAAATAGTATTAGGATTTAGAATTCTAAAAATGATGATACGTAGGCATGAATCGATACCTAAAAAATGTATTAATGATAAACAACCAAAAATACATACAAAAAAGAAAATGAAATACCACATAAAAAATACCATGAATAAATAGAAATAAAGCTAGTGAAATTGAAACCTAATATCATGAGCTTGTTTTGAGAAAACCATGGCTAATTGAATACAACATGAGGTGTTTTGGATGATGGGAAATGAGTGACTAAAATTTTCATTTGTTACCAAGAGAGGATCCATGAGTGTTGGCCAAAAGAAGGAAATAGCCACCATGATGGAGTCACTGATGTGAAGGTAGAAACATGAATAAATAGAATGGAAGAGCATGAAATAAGGACTAAGGTATAGGGGAGCTTAACTTAGAGTGAAGTTAATCTATGGATGGAGCCATGGAGGGAGAATGGAGAGTGTGGATAAGCTAGATACAAGGACAATAGGTTTGATCCAAAACTAAGCTAAGTGAGTTGAAGTGAGGGTTATGGTGTTGAGGTAAATGGTGTATGAGTGGTGATGTTAAATATCCTATTATGGAGGATTTATAGTGGAGTTTATGCAAGTAGATTCAAACACATCAATCATAAAAGGTAGTAGATCTCAACTTTTTTATTGGTGGACAACATGGAGCTAATAAGGTAGAATTTATAATAGATATCTAATAGAGCCAAAGCTTGATTGAGAAAGGTAGATCCAAGGCCAAGAATAGATCAAAGTCCATTGGTGTTGAGGAGGATGTGGAAAATAGTGGTGTGGCTGTGAGGAGGATGTTAAGGAGAAGGTAATCATGCCCATGTAGATCTCATCAATACAAATGGTATATCAATGATGCATGATCTATAGGGCCCAAAAATATGTGAATGTGAATGGAATTTACTTATAAAAAATTCAAGTCGATGTAGAAATCCACCCCTAAAATAGTATATGTACTAGAAATATGGAAAACTATAATATGATAGACTAACAATACTGCCAGACTATAATACCCCAAATGGCTACAATCATTACAATAACTTAATCAAAAATAAAATGAAATGAAAAAAACTCTCTCTCGAACCTCACATTCTATTGTAGTAGGAAAAAAAATGGTGGTAGAAATTGATTTGATACCAAATGTTAGGAACCTAGGGATCGTGTCTCACATAAAAACAATCTAAATTTCATCTATTGAAATCAAAATTATGATTACATACAGTTCCTTTTATGGAAATAATAACTCCATATCATTGGCCTCTTCAAGGTGGCAACCTTTTATTAAAGCAAGCTCTAATTACAAATAACTTCTTGGATGCTTTACAACATTATATGCCCCTTTATTTATACTAGTTCTCAACTACCTCACTCCTAATTCTAAAGCATTTGGGATTAAACTTCTAATGCATTATTATTACTACTATTACATTCCACTATTTATGGTACTATTTATACTATCTATTCTAATTTTATACCCCTATCTAGGTAGATTATAGAAGGATATAGATCAATAAGTAGAGAATTTAACATGGTCATGTTATTGAAATTATGTGCTAATTTTAAATATGTTTGATGTGTTTTCTACATTTGTATAAAATGGTCCTCCATGAGGGTTTTTATTATGAAAATCATATGTGGATCTTGATATGGCATCAACACTAGATATTTATGATTTATAGAAGAGGTATATTCAATGTTTTGATTATATAATATGTTGTAGGGCACTCTTACTAAACTAGGAAAATTTTCATGGGGGAAGTCTACTAGAAACTTGGCCCCTACCTCTACAACTTTGATTAAAATTTGTCCTTATTTTCAAGCAAGTGATGATAAAATAAATAGGGATCATATGTTTATGACATAGTAACATAGTATGGTTGTTGTTGAACTTGGTCTATAACTGATGGTATGATAGCTAGGTACTATGTTGTTTATTCTTGGTCTTACTCTGAGTATGGAGGTATGTTAACCAAATAGTGAGCTAAAATATCTAAGATTTTTTCCCCTAACTGAGTATTGTAAGGTGGATAAAGATCCATCTCACAAACTACATCATCACCATAGGGGTCTTGAATAAAGTCATCTTATGCATCCAAATTATCATATCTTGGATTGTACATGGATCCAATATAAGTATAGTTCAATCTTGAATCTGGTTGAAGATATTAATTATCAACTAAACATATAAATGAAGCTGAACACAAAGAATACTATAAAAACACAAAATAATCTTACACATTATATTTATTCTAATTTATATCTTATATAAACATAATACAACTATATACGACTCAAATTCCTATAACAAGGGATTCTATATCCCTACAAACTCTCTCTTAAAAAACATTCAAATCTCCTAAATATTAATCATAATATCTTGTTTACTATTAACAATATATTTTATTAAGATAATAAACTATACCTATTAGTAAATTAGTACTTATGTAATAATTTACATTACAATAATTAATAATGTTTCATATTATACCTTAAAATTCACCCCTTGTGAACATTATTAATCCTATCTACACCACCTTAATATGAGCATGTAGACAATATACATCTTTAAGAATTGGCAAAAAAAAAATTATATGAGAATGCATATTTTTAGGTTTACATACTACTGACATGATCTTGTTGCATATGACCACTACTATGCAAAGGAATGCATCCTTCATTTACTTTACATGATTATACATATGTGTCATTGGGGGTCATCTCCATAAATAAGTAAGGCAATTGTGGGATCTCTGTTATTAGCTACCCTCCTATACAATTATTTTCCACATTCCATTATATCCACACTCTCCTTTATCTCTAAATAGTAGAGGTGTTTTAAACAAGTAGGGTAATGAAAACACACAACTAAAAAAAGATAAAATCACATCACACATGTGAATAGAAATTCTCTTCTATTTTTATTCAAACACACACACATAAGTCACCAAAACATCTGAGCCTTATTGTTAGTGACTTGGTAGATAGGAATCAGTCCTCTAGACTCCCATCAGCATTGGCCAAATTTAGTGTACCAAATGGCAACATTTTCACCCATTAGGTAGGACTATGACATCCTATGACTTCAAGTAGGCACCCTATAGGAAGTGTTATCCAAGGAAAAGTGTTAGGAACCACTTGAATAAAGTTAGAGCTAGGGTGAAGATTTACTATGGCCATGTGTCATATCCACATGATGAGGTATTCATGGATGCTTTAAATGATGCAAAGGTTCAGACAAGGATGAACAAAGTAAATATGTCCATAATGGTGGCCAGACATATTCAATACAATCCAAATACCACCAAGAAGGATGCTCATAAATTGATAAAGAGCACTAGATTTCAAAGCCCCCTTTAAGACACCTCTGATATGTTCAAATTTAGGGACAAGAGTAGTTGGTCTATTTGGGAAAGCATTTATGATGGTAGAAAAAGATATTATACAGGCTCCTCCTCAACATCCCACCCTAATGATCATTGTTTCACTAACCATGGTGGTATCCACTCCTCCTCTCCTGATTTCCACTACATTGAGTATTACAAGTGTAACTTAGTCTACTAGACCATTCTCCATGTTACCATTTCCCCCGCTCACTATGGCACATTAAATAACTCTCCCATATATCCTTCCCCTATTTATGGTTTGGTCCCATCACTATCAATTTTCCAAACCCTTGCACCACCTCCTTCATTAATTCCTCCATCCCATTGACCAATGTCCACTCCTTCAGGTTCTCCTCCAACAAACATTGCTTCCCTCACCTTATCACTACCCATTATCCACTTGGATTCTCTTAATGTTTCTTAACCCCTTTCATCACCAAATTATACTCCCACTAGACCCCCTCTTATGTAAAAGAAGAAATAAAAGGCCCCTTTAGTTTATCTTTAGGGCACACTAACAAAGGAAACCCAAGAGGAAAAATTAGGGGAGGAAATGAATAAGGAAAAAGGTTCCAAAGAATCAAATCTCTTGTAGATACTGAATAGTGATGAAGAGTGGTCTACTAAATAAGAATGAGAATATTAGATAGAAACATCATTATCTAAGACTATTAGTGAGACTACCAAAAGTAATCATACAAATGAATTCTTAATAGAATAAACTCAATCGAAAGACACTAAGATTTTAAAGACTAGTCTAGTCTTCACTAAACTATTACAGAATCTAGATGAATATAAGGGAGTTGAAGTAGAGTCTAAACCTATATTTTAAACATAAGGGTAGTGAGTGAGCATATCTCTAGCATCAAAACTAACTAGAATAATAATTTCATTTATAACAACATCCCCTAGTTATTAATACATAAAGGGTAAGTACTCATGGTCCTCATTCCTCATTTGTTATTACAACTACTATGGTTCTAGTTAGTATTGTGGTAGTTGTTTCCCATATCATGAATTTGAAAATGAACATAACTCAAAGATTCAAAGAGTCTAAAAATATCATTACCAATGTAAAAAATCAATTAGAAGAGTCAAAAAAAATTGAGGAGGTAATAAGAGATCAACTAAAATTAAAAAAGGAAAATCTTTCTAAGCTTGAAACTAAGATTGTTGATTTAAGAAAGGAATTGGAGAAGTTTAGTGTTAAGTTGATAAGCAACTTAAGATTTAAGAATAACACTGAGGTTTTAGATGAGATTCTAGATCGTTAAAGGTCATTATTGGACAAGTCAGGTCTTGGCTATGGATATGAAAAAAATGTTACCAAGGAAGATGTTAAAATTGCTAAACCTGGGAAGATAAAAGAGAAGACTTCCTCAAAGAATGAAGTTTTACAAGTAGAAGACAAAGAAAATAATCATTGGCGTGATTGAAGATCATTCTTGCCAAAACAGTCTGATAGGTACCAAGGATTGTTTCATGGCTATTACTTTAATTACAACATTTTTTGTTATAGAGTAAAGTAGTGTAAGATATATACGAGGAATGGATATGCATGGTATAGTGGAAAAAATGTAGATAAAAGGAATGGGCATGCAAGGAATGAGTATGCATGGAACTATGGTACAAATGAAGGATGTGAGAGAAATGGACATGGTTAGAATGGAAACAAATATTCATATGGTTTCTCAGGTAGAAATTCATTTAATCTATTATCAAAAGACATTATATGTTATAATTTAAATAAGTATGAACATATAATGAGACAATGTGGAAGTAATCCTATAGAACAAAAAAAGAAAGAGGATGCTTGAATTTGTGCAAGTTTGGAAGTGGATGCAATGAAAAGACAATTAAAAGGTGTAATATGTGTTTGTGCAAAAGGCACAAGAACAAATGTTAAGGAGGACATGATGGAACACAAATCATAAGAAGAAATGGTAGTAAAGAAAATGTTGAAGCAAGAGGTATATGATGTGCACAGTGAAAGATGCTACAAAGAGGAATAATAAAAGAAGATATTATAATAAGTGGTATAAAATAATTTTGAGATTGTAATGAAAACAATAGAAGAAGATAATATTTTTTCCTAGTGACTATGAGAGGAAGCATCAACTCAGGGGCAGTAGGTTGTATAACTCTCTGACATTAATGTAAAAGGGGGAGAGAGAGAATAAAATGGGAGCACTACAGCAAGAGAGAACTATGGAAACCCTTTGCTATTGATGTCAAAGGGGGAAAATTAAAGATAGAGGGAGTAAAGGAGGAGAACCACAGCAAGGGAGAGTTCATATACTAATTCATGGGGATTGCCATCAATGACAAAGGGGGAGATTATTGTAATAAATTTCATTGATGTAAAAGGAATTGTAATGGAAATGTCAAATGGAATTATTATTGAAAGTGAATGGAAGTTTCAAATAAAATTATTGCAAAAAGTGAATGGAGATGTCAATGAAAATGTTAATGGAATTATTGACAAAAATGTCAATGGTCACATCTTGTCAATGGTCACATATTTTAGTGAAGAGGTGCCTCTTGGATGGGATGTCTCCTTTGTGAGAAGTTTTTAAAGGCTATATAAGGGAGAAGAGATGTGGAAGTATTACAAGTATTAAATTTTATTGAAGATAATATAAGTGTGAGAAAGAAGGAAGAGAGGAAGAATATAATTTAGTTTATGCATATTATTTGAGCAAAGAAGAGAAGAGAAAAAATGAAATAGACTATCTCTTAAGAAAATAAGTGTGAAGGGCATATTTATTTTAATGAAGAATGTCATTTGAGAATTATGAAAGAGAGGAGAGTAGAAAGTATATAATCAAATTAGTGAGATAAAAAGTGTAATATAAAAAAAACCATAATTCAATTGAAGAAGCAATCATAGATAGTGGAATAAATCTGGCTTAGGGTTAGTGCCTCATAGTCTAGGGGTTGGTACTCCTGTGGGTCGATGCTCATGAATTGGTTAGGTTAGTGCTTGATGAAGGGGATTGGAATCTCTAGTGGGTGGGTGATCACAAATTGACCAAGTTGGTGCTTGGTTTGGGGATTAGTGCCTCCATTAGGTTAGTGCCTACAAACATTGTAAAAGAGTTACATATATTTAAGCAATATTTTATCATGGTTTTCTCTCGAAAGGGTTTACACATAAATCTTGTGTTTTCTTGTGTTATTAATTACAAGATCTTGAATTTTTATGGTTGTTGTGGTTGATTAAAATTAAAGATTAAAATATTGTCTTATACTGATTTACCCCCCTTCTCAGTATAAGCCTATGCTTAATAATTGGTATTAGATTGGTTCCTTTAGAATCAGTCTAATCAATAGAAGATACATCTTGGGAGTACACATGGCTAGTCATCAAGGTTAGGATGGTTTATCTATAAATAAATCACCATTTTTTGATGGAATGAATTATGCCTTTTGGAGTATAAAGATGATAACATATATTATGGCTCTAAGGTTTTTGTCCTTCCTCTAATCAAAGAAGTTGCTCACTCAATAAGAATGTCAATGAAGCTTAGATGATGAGAAACTCCTCCCATAATCTAGACATCATGTATAAGCAAAAATGTATCTATTAGGTAATTTTTTATTTTATTTTTATAATGTTTGAAAATGATGACTCACCAAAAAGACACTTGACAAAATGACAACTTTTTGATTTTTGACATTGACAATGAAAAGACTAATGACTTTTTATGGACAAATATTTTTTTTAACATTATTTTAATGATAGAAAAATCAACCAAATTTAATAATTCAATAATATAACTAAATTTATTAATTGACATTTGATGATTCTACTGACATATTGACGTATTGAATTTTGAATCATCAGGTCACATAACTTATAAAATTACTTTGATCAAGAAAAATAATTAGAATAAAATAAAATTATGGACCCTACTTTAAAACATATGACAAGGACACAATACAAACAAAACTCTAATATTGTATCTAGATAAGAAAACAATTAACATCTTAAAACTATAATCAAACTTTAGACTCCAACTAATATAGATTTACAACAAAGAATTATGTAAAAATCTAAGTCAAAGGCTTAGAAACACATATATTACACGTGATGGAAAATTATGTTGATATTTGGTACTTTAAAAAAATCTAAAATGCATGTGATTGATGCAATAAAACTCACTAGGAGGATGCTTGCATGTATTGACAAGAATGATGCACTGAAAGGACATAGAATAACCAAGCCAAGTTAAGTGAAAATTGATAAATAATTAACTATATTCAAGGAAAATGATGAAATAATTTTTTTTGATGTGAATCTAAAACTAAAGAAAAAAAAGTACCATGCTAATTTATCCAAAAAACTATTACATTACTGGCCCAAACCTAACAGGCTACTTGGTATAATAGCTCTGGCATCATGCAAGGTTTTTGACCTTCGTTAATATGTTGGTCCTATAGAGCTGGTATGATAAACAGAGATAACACATCTATATCAATGTGAAAAATACATACTATTAGACAAGAATGCATCTCAAATGCATGAAGCTACACATAAACCATTGATACTCAAACTAATAGTGAGGATGATTTCATATCACCATCGATACAACCAAAACACTTATTATCAACACTTCATGCATTCTTAACAAACCCCTACTTCTAAATTTTTTTTAGATATATTTATATCCATCAAATTGTTATGCATGGCATAAGGATGCTTAGGTCTATTCAAATATGCACATGAATTGACAAAAAATATCTTCTTTATTGAAAATGGTGCAGTTCTAGAACACTTTAGCATATGACCCATGATCTCCAATGAGTTGATAGCATGAAATAAATAGACCAAATAACTTAATGTGCTCAAAGATGTTAAATTTGAGATGCAAAAATTGATGTATGGCTAAAAAAAACAAACAATTTGCTTTCTTTATTTAATGCTCAAGATCCCATCCCTGCTTTGATACCAAATCTTGAATCTGCTTTAGATCTTTATTATCAACTAAACATAAAAATGAAGTTGAACACAAAGACTAATATAAAAACACAATATAATCTTACACACCATATTTCTTCTACTTTATATCTTATATGAACACAACACAACTATATAGGACACACAACACAACTATATAGGACTCAGATTCCAAATCTCTTAAATATTAATTGTAATATACTATTTACTTTTAACAATATATTAAATTAAGGCAATAATAAACTATACCTATTAGTAAATTAGTACTCATGTAATAATTTAAATTACAATAATTAATAATTCTTCACACTATACCTTAACATTCTAGACATATTCAAATATATGATGAACATTTCACAAAAAGGGGTCTAGAGTTCTATAAACTATTTAAAATAATGTCCAAAGGAAAAATGGTTTGAACTTAGTCTAACTTGGTCTAAAAATGGAGTTGTATCTCCAAAAATGTCTATTATAAAACACGGTAAAAAATAGTCTAATGTCAAATGTCATACACAAAAAGGTCAAGTGGGTGAATAAAAACTAAAATGTCAAACTCTAGGTTCAAAGTGTTTCAAAATAGTCTAATTTAAGAAAACAAAAGTTGATAGGTCTTTTGGAGAAGGCACACAAACTAGGCTCAAAACAAGCATATGCTAGGTCTTTTAGAATAGGCACAAAATATAGACTATAAACAAAATAAGATATGAGATTTAATCTAACAAATTTAAAACACTTTGGCATAAACTAGGCATTTAATTTTAAACATGAACTTGGTCAATTTTTATAAGGCATGAAAATCTAGGTATATGGAAGATAGGGCATTTCTCCCAAATCTAGGCACATACAAATAGTTTTAAAATTGAATAAGAATTTAGGCTAAGTCACACAACCTAAAAGATAAAGATCGATGACTGGGCAAAAATTACAAAAGACATATGTAGAAATCAATCAATGTTTTGATTTTAACTTGTAATCTCAAAATAAATGTAGAAAACTAGGCTTCTTAAAATAGACAACAAGTTAGACATGAATGGACAATATAACAATACTAGATAAATATCCCAAAAGCACACATGGTTTTGGTTTCAAAATGCTAATTTTAACCCAAAGTAAACAAGTATTTGAAATGATTGAAGTACCATAATGACATTATCATTATCTAAAGATATGTTAAACTCTATGTTTTAATACTCAAAGGCACAAAACTTGAAATGAATTGGGCATTGTAACGATACCCTTTTCAATCAAGTTACACACACACACACAAAGGTTGATAAAAATACTAAGACATAGGTATGGTGTCAAATGGGTAGCATAACACGTACTCAAATAAAGGAGTAATGTATAAACAAGACTCATTTTGACAAGGCAAGATAGACTAAAATATATAGTTCAACTTAAGACCATGTAAGAAAGGATAAAATGACACAAACACCTAAGTATAACATCATAAATACTAAAATTGATAAGGTTGCATAGTAATCTTGAATTATGTCAATGTAATCTCTCTTGAGATTATTTTAATTATTAATCCAATAGGTAAAAATGCATGAAAAGTAGGGTTTTTATGCCCCCTCTACTCTCAAGATTTTGTACTATGATATGGAATTTTGGGCTACTCACCCTAGATCAACAATATGTTCATGGCAAGTGGGGTTATTCTAAACTATCAAAATTTTCACATTTTTAGATGGTCCTAAGTGTGGCTAACACAAGATATGCTCATGTCAATTGGATCTATGTTAACTAGATTTTTTTGAAAATGTCTTATCTTTTCACAACCACTACATCTATCACTTAGTGTAGTGTGATGTCCAAGTCACACCTATGATGCAGAGCATATACTAAGCTCACCCACTTAACCTTTGTTTTAAAATAACATTACTTTTTCAATGGTTTCTTGAATCTATTCCTCATGTAATGATTTAAAAATTCATCTAGTAATCTTGTACCTTAATATGATTTGGTCTTGATTACAAAGTCTCTTCACACCTCCTTATTCACTCTTTAATTCATAAACAAGTCATCACCTTCAGGGTAGTATAACTCCTCATCTTTAGCTATACCAACATTTTTCCATTCATCTATTTCTTCTTTTTTATGGACTGCTATCCATTCATCTTCTTCATTCCGTTCATGTACTTGAATTTCTTTTCCTTTATCTATATTCAACAAAGATAAATCAAAGTTAGATTGAAACCTTTGAGGCTCTATTACCTCTCTCTCCTCCTTCATGGTATGTTGTTTTGCCATATTCAACTACCTTTCCAAATGTTCCATCACCTACTAGCTCTCTCTCTCTCTCTCTCTCTCTCTCTCTCTCTCTCTCTCTCTCTCTCTCTCTCTCTCTCTCTCTCATCCTTTCTATAAAACTTCACTTGAATATTTTCTTTATCTTTAGTCCACACTACAAACTATACACATTCCACATCCTCAACAACTCTCTTTCCATTATTACCAATGCATTCTTCATCTCCTTTATCTCTTTTTCCATCTCTCTCTCACACTGTAGTTGTCATATTCAACCCCATCTTTCACTTTTATCTCTACCTATCCTTTCATACTACTCTTGATTACCTAACTTGGGTACATACTCTCTTATTTTATTTTGGTCTCACTTGGACCTCTTCTTTGGTTCACACCTAGAACCTTCTTTTCTAGACCTCACTAGGGCCTTTCAACTTATTATTCTTCACTCTCTCTCTCTCTCTCTCTCTCTCTCTCTCTCTCTCTCTCTCTCAAGATATCTTTATGAGATTGTATCTTCTTTGAGATTTTTAATATCTCTTCTTGTTCAGGGCTGCCACAACTTCATTCACTATTTTCTTTCTTTCACCTATCACTCATCATCAAGAATGCATTCACTCAATAAATCAATCACAAAATGCCTTGTACCATCTATTATCTGTTGTCTTAACTTTGGCTTGAAACAAGACTCCATATAAATTTATTATTTGCCTACTTACCTATAATTTATTATTCAATAATCAACATTTAATATAATAACAACCTTCTTAGAGCATGTAGATGGCTTTGATACCAAATGATGTAGAGCTGATTCTATTAACCTTGTATATGCCAACCTTATCACCCAATATCAAAAATTCATGCATCAAAACTCACAATATCCTTCTTACCTATAAATATGGTTATAATATGAAATTTTATTCTCATCCCAATCTTATGCATTCAATAACTTTAACTCCCTTTTTTCTATTCTTTGAACCCTACACATCTCAATGACACCTCGTGATAATTACACTCAATTAGTATGCTCTCATAACAACACAATTTAGTCTACTAATCATATTCAAGAATTGATTGAATTACTTAAATAAAATATCACCTTAAATTTTTTTATCAAATCTTTATAACTCTATTCATTCCTTCCTCATTCCATTTAGACAAGCTATGTAATTTTCACTACTACTAACCCTGTTTCAGTCCCTTCTTGTAGCCCTATTTTAGGGTTTTATCTATTGTAAAGATTAGTATAGAAGCTTATGGTAAAACCAAATATAAATTCAAGTACCCTCTATTTAATACTAATCATCCAAAAAATATAATGCATTTACTTATTCTTTTAACCTCTTTTCTACACATTTTTTGTTCCCTGTTAAGTGCAAATAATGTCTATTAGGTCTTCATGCACTATCTATGCACACAGTTAGTAACATAAGTATGGATACATACCCATTGTAATATTCCCAACCAATAGGGACTATAGAAAGACAAAAGCTCTGATACCACTGTAATATCCCCTGTTTTTCTTGAATTTTGAAACTAGATATTTTAAATTGCTTTTCTGTGTATTCTAATTTTTTTTTGTATTTTATGCATGTAATAAGAAAAATTGTGAGTTTTGCAAAATAATTCTAGATAAATAAATAAACCACAGTATAATCTCTCAACTAGGAAATCAAATATCTTATTATCCTTCTAGATGATTACAATATTCAATCTCTGTCATGCATATAAAATAATATAAAAATATAGTCTTCAAAACATGGTTTTTCTGCAAACTAGAAATAAAACCCAAATATAGAATGGCTTGGGTTGCTGTGTGAAAACACAGTCACCGACGTCGATTATACTACCATCATCAGTCTATATTCTATTGGCATCGGTCACTATCAGTAGCTTCTCTACCAACGTCGGTATGAAGTCGGCTGATGTCAATCACTGGGATGCCGATGTCGGTCTCTGAGTCCCCTGTGGCGCTGTCTGGCCTATTGCAGAATGGTACAAATTTGCATAGATCTGTACAGATTCTATACAAGAGTAAATAGAATCTAGTGCAGCCTGAATGCTGAACACCTGATCTGAAGATCTCTATCTGTATAATTTTCTAAATCAAAAACTAATGAAATAAATACCTATAAACCTCTGTGATAACTTTTGTATGAAGCTATCTCTCAATTTGGTAATAGATCAACTGATATCTCATAGCTTCTAAATTGCACACAATGAAGAGTGGACGTTCTCCAATGCAAATGGAATCTTAGAACCCTTGGCTCAGTCTTCTCAGAAGAATTCTTAGCAAAAATCAATAATCATAATCTCATATCATAATTCTTTAACTCTCTCCCATGAGAAACCCTTATACCCTCAAAAAGGTATGCTTTCCCTAATTAGGGTTTTCTTAAATCAGAATTAGGGTTTCTTAATTAAAATTAGACCAAATAATTAATATTTAATTAAATCAATCAAATATTAATATCTCCCTTAATACATGTCTGATCCTTGAACTGACTGAAGCTGATGAATCAGGGAGTAATTCTGCACATGACCATACCAAAATAAGGGTGCTCCGCTGCATGTCATAAGTCCCTAAATAATAGGAGCTCAAGCAAACGTGTCTAAAAAAGCTTGAACAAATGCCAATTGGGAAAATTTTGCTAGTCGAAGCCAAGCCAAGCTCCATCATGACCCTCTATCCATCCTATCCACCTATAAATGTCATATAATAGGCTAATCCTCAACTCTGAAGATGTCAACTAAAAAGGGGACATGACAATCTGCCCCTCCTAAAATTGCTTATCCCCAAGCAATCTCGGAACAACAAACTAATCAATCCACCTGGATCCCAAATGTAGTCATGATCTATACTGATGACAATCAATGCAAGATCATAAAATATCCTCTGAAATATAACCAAGAGGAATCCACAATCAAATTGGAAAATGCAACTCAACCAATCTCTAAAATTACAACTGCCCTAGATGTGTCTATACTGCAAGCTGTGTAACTTGCAACTACCAATTCCATCTGCAAAAGATGGTGCCAATCAATTCCATACTGGATGGTAAGAAACATGTGTTGATCTACACCTACATGAAATCAAATATTTGATCTCTGAGTCAAAAAAAGAATAATGAGCATACCCCAACGTATAATGCCGGTAGGAACCCCCAAACTCTGCTACTGGCTCACCATTACTGAACTGGGAATCAGCAAATGGCTCCAATCTCTGACTCTAAGTGGCTATAGGCTAGATAAGACCCTGTGCAATCCACTCAACAAACCCCACCTCAAAATCCTTGTGAGGTAGCATAGTAAAAAGGATCACTATAATCTTCCCACCTAATCTACTAATAGCACTAGTACCTCGGATGAGAACACCTTCTGTCTCTTTATGTGAGTCTAGACAAACACCTGCACTATCCAAAAAATACTCCATGAATGATTTAGTGCAGTAAAAATTATATCAGGAAGCATCAACATACTCCCCCCCACACCACAACTAATCCCTCTGTAAGGGTGGCACAACCAACTGTATCACACTACTGTCTCTATGAGAAGAATCAATCTGGAGACTCGACTCCACTGGTATCCCAAACTCATCAGGACTAGGTACTCCCAAATCCTGAACATGTGTGTCAGCCCCAACAATATGTTCCTCAGCAACAACTGTAGGAATGTACTCACCATCAACACTTAGTGTACTAACCTCTGAGTACACCTCCACACTTTGAATGCAAGCATCAGACTCATCCTCATCTGACTGTGAAGAGGCTACTGCTGAAACTATCTCATCATCACCATCTCCTATGATCTCGACTATGGATATCCTCGAGTCACCAAATACCACATCCTATGATTGTACAGACTCTGATAAACACTCAAGTCACTTTACTCCATGGTCACCTCAGCCAAATGAAACTGTGACTCCTCGAAAGCCAACTGTGTTCTCTCAAGAATCTCAGAAGTCACCTTGAGCTACTGAGTAAGCTCACTCACCTTATCTTCCTTAACCAATAATGCATCATATGCTATGCGGCCCCACTCCATAAGATAATCTCTGTCAGCTACCAACTACATATAACCCTATCTCAAAATCTGGATAACCTCCCATAAAGAGTGGATCTCTATCAAGGACAAATAACTGCCTCCCTACTCAATGCTAATAGGAAAACCCCATCCATAAATTGCTAACAACTGATGAGCAGCATTGAAATGCTTGTAAGTGATAGCAATGTCTCGTTCACTAACTCTCAACTGACTAGACACATGATGGCGCTCGCTAGATTGTCTCCTATAATCCTCCTCTAATGCATGGTCCAAAAGAGTAGACTCAAAATCACTAGCCTCAGTAGTACTACCATCCATACTTTGTGAATCAACTCCAAAGCTCATATCAACATACCGAGTATCAAAAACTATAGCATCACTATCTAACTCCTCCGTACTGAAAGAAACTGCCAGTGAAACTAAGTCCTCAAAATTGTCTACTGCAATAATCAGATCCTGGGACTCTTCTACAATCTCTAAATCTAGAGTGTGAATACCAGACATACTCATATCATCATCAACATGTGACCTGAATGTAAAAGAAAGTTGAGTCCCTGCCACATGTGCTAACTCCTAAAATGAACTCACCTCAAGACATAGCTCATCCACATGTCTCTTAGAATCCTGGAGAGCCAATTGAGTACATACCAAGGAATTTTGAGTATCCTCTAGCTCATGAGAAAATTGGTCAACCTCTTCTTCCTTCTTGTTTTGTGATGTGGACCCTTTAAAAAAGGATGCCATACACTGTATTAATTTGGCTTGGAATGTAGGGTCTGAAAGAAATTCATTCATCCTCCTTTGGGTTTTAACCAACTGGTTCAAACTTTGTTTTAGCTTCTTCATATCCTTGTCCCACTGTGTCTGAGTATGTGGAATAACCATGGTTACTTCACTGATTCAATGTCTAATCTACCCAACAGGATGGCAGAATTTAGCTCTGATCTACCCAACAGGATGGCAAGAATTTGGCTTTGATCTACCCAACTGTAATATTCCCAACCAATAGGGACTATAGAAAGACAAAAGCTCTGATACCATTCTAGTATCCCCCATGTTCACCACATAATAATCAACCTTGAACTCATAGTTGTTTAAGCGCAATGGGAGGTCTCTAATCATCCACTCACACCTAAGAGTGTGACCGTCAACCACCTTAACTCTAATACCCTCAAAATCTTTGGTAGTGAGTCCACACTTCTCCACAAATCTAGCATCTATAAAATTATGTGTGGCTTTTGTATCAAGAAGGGTGATGACCTTATGTCCTGCCAAAAATCCACGGAGTCTAAATGACTCATCTGACTGAATGCTGGATAGGCATGCCTCCTGTATGTGAAGCTCTAACTCTACCTCTGCCTTAGGCTCTAAAGCCTCTACCTCTGCCCCCTCAAAACTATCCTGTTGTTCAGAATCCTCTGAATCCGAATCCTCATAATAAGCCCACATCACTCGATTGGCCTTACCCTTAGGCCTCAAAGGACAATCATGATTGGCATCATAGGGAACTTTGAAATAAAATAAAATCTTCTTCCTACATAGATCATTAAGAACCTCTCGATCCAAAGGTGGTGCTACTAGATTTGCCTTCGAATCATTCTTAACACCCGATTTATCTATGTTAAAATCTGGTCTCTCTCTATTATTATTGAAGCCCTTATTGTCCTTGGATGAAAAAGTACCTCCTGAGTTAGATTTACTAGATGGGGCTGCCATCTCCATACTACGAGCCTTATTCATAGCTATTTGTAATGAAGGAGGATCAAAGGCTTTGATCCAACCTCTTAATGGTTCAGTCAATCCCTCCATGAAGAGAACTACCAATCTATGCTCTGAAATATTTGGCACCATGACTGCCAATCGCTGAAACTCACCAATGAAGGACTCTAAGTTACCTATTTATTTCAACTATGCTAGATCTTGAAAGTAAACCTCAGGATCTTTCCTGTCAAACCTCTCAACCAACCTATCCACAAAGTCCTGGTACTCTGTCACCTAGTTATGCTGAAGTGTTACCATACCATGGTACCACCAATCATGTGCTACTCCATCCAAGTGCAAAGTGGCGTATTTGATGGCCTATATCTCTGTCATTGGCCTTAATGCCAAGAATGTGTCAAGCTTATGAACCCAAGCTTGAGCTATCATCTTGTCACTGCCGTCAAAAGTAGTTAAAGAAAGCTTGCCAGTAGCCTTCTTCAGCTCACTGTGTTGACCTCTAGGCCTCCTATCCTGTCTAACCAATCTATAGTGCTCTCTCCTTTGATTAAAAAAATGATCAAAGGAAATCCTCTCCCAAACCTGAGGAGCTAATAAGTCCCACTCATCATTTACAACCATGAGAACATCTGCAAATAGGGAATCTCCTACCTCCTCCTCTGCTGGAGCCTCTGGTTCCTCTTGAACAAGCGTAGGGCATGTAGGTCTATCAGCGGTTCTAGAGTAGGTCAGCTGTGGTCTCTGATTAATAGTAGCACTCTTGTTATCTCCTTGTTCCCCATTCTATCTAACAAGTGGGTTCATCCTCTCTACCATAGTAGTGAGTGCCTGTATTGCTTGATTCATCTACTGCTGGCCTGTCATCATAACATGGTGGAATTCTTTGGTGTCCTGATCATCATCATACCTGTGGCCCTTGGGTGGGCTACCCTCACGTCTATCACTCATGATGATCGGTAGCTGCTCTAACACCTAGGTACCTTCAAGCAAGGCTCTACTACGTGTGTTATACCTGTGTGGTCCCAATTCTTATGGCTGCATGAGATTACTAAACCCTCAGTATGACAGGAATTTGGCTCTGATACCACTGTAATATTCCCAACCAATAGGGACTATAGAAAGACAAAATATCTGATACCACTGTAATATCCCCTATTTCTCTTGAATTCTAAAACTAGATATTTTAAATTGATTTTCTGTGTTTTCTAATTTTTTTGTATTTTATGCATGCAATAAGAAAAATTACGAGTTTTGTAAAATAATTCTAGATAAATAAATAAACCATAGTATAATCTCTCAACTAGAAAATCAAATATCTTATTATCCTTCTAGACGATTACAATATTCAATCTCTGTCATGCATATAAAATAATGTAAAAATATAGTCTTCAAAACTTGATTTTTTCGCAAACTGGAAATAAAACCTGAATCTGGAATAGCTCGGGTTGCTATGTGAAAACACAGTCACCGATGTCAGTTATACTACCGTTGTCAGTCTATATTTTTTTGACATCGGTCACTATTGGTAGCTTCTCTGCCGATGTTAGTATGAAGTCGGCCGATGTCGGTCACTGGGATGCCGATGTCAGTCTCTGAGTCCCATGCGGTGCTGTCTGGCCTGCTGTAGAATGGTATGGATTTGCATGGATCTGTATGGATTCCATACAAGAGCAAATAGAATCTAGTGCAGCTTGAATGCTGAACACATGATCTGAAGATCTCTATCTGTATAATTTTCTAAATCAAAAACTAATGAAAGAAATACCTGTAAACCTCTGTGATAAAATCTGTATGAAGCTATCTCTCAATTTGGCAATAGATCAGCTGATATCTCACAGCTTCTGAATCACACACAATGAAGAGTGGATGTTCTCCAATGCAAATGAAATCTTGGAACCCTTGGCTTAGTCTTCTTAGAAGAATTCTTAGCAAAAATCAATAATCATAATCTCATATCATAATTCTTTAACTCTCTCCCATGAGAAACCCTTATACCCTCAAAAAGGTATGCTTGCCCTAATTAGGGTTTTCTTAAATTAGAATTAGGGTTTCTTAATTAAAATTATACTAAATAATTAATATTTAATTAAATCAATCAAATATTAATATCTCCCTTAATACATGTCCAATCCTTGAACCGACTGAAGCTGGTGAATTAGGGAGTAATTTTGCACATGACCATACCAAAATAAGGGTGCTCCACTGCATGTCAGAAGTCCCTAAATAATACGAGCTCAAGCAAACATGTCCAAAAAAGCTTGAACGAATGCCAATTGGTAAAATTCTGCTAGTCGAAGCCAAGCCAAGCTCCATCATGACCCTCTATCCATCCTATCAGCCTATGAAGGTCGTATAATAGGCTAATCCTCAACTTTGAAGATGTCAACTAAAAAGGGGACATGACACCCATCTAGTGAAATAACCTCAAAATATGTTATATTATCCTATTACATATCTAATGTCTAATATTTATACCTTTTCACTAGTTACTTTCTCTAGAATATGATTTTATATCTCACTGCTATAAACTAGGGTTTGAGTGCTCTGTTTATAACCTGAGAAGACAAATAATGTTCAAAAAAGATTTTTGATGACTTTAAATCATTAAAATACATTTATAAGGTATATTAAACATAAATATACCTTCCTAAAGGTTTAAATCTACTTTTTTCCCTCTTAAATAATCTCCATTCATGGATTTCATAGTCTAAAATAACACTCAGTCTGCCTATAGGTTATTTAATAGGGTTAACAGTCTTGTTGGCCAAATTGGGATAAAAATCCCAATTGATTAATTTAATATCCTTAATAATACAATATTACTCACCATTTCACTTGAAACTTCAATAATATCACTTTTTCATTACTCTCTTAGAGAAAACTTAGCTCATTCAATCATTATGGAAATAAATAGGGTTTGCATGCAGTCATTACAAGTTTTCACTGTATATAGGGTTTTGTTAAAACTTAAATCAATACCCATTTATTGTATTAAACTCCTATACATATTTTTACATAATGTTGACCAATTATTTTATCATGGTAATATATGCTCAAATTAGTAATTCACTAAACATCTTCATTTAAATAACACAGAATGCAAACATTATCATGTAAATAGGGTTTACAAAATCCTTGAATATCTAAATAAAATAACATAAAAGGTGTATTCATACTAAGTTTTTAATATTGTGGAATTAATAAAAAATTAAATTTATTTCCCTTAAATGAGTCTTTATTCTCTCAACTTTGAGTTTCTATATGTGCACACTCAAAAAATCAGTCTCAGACCTATAGAATAAATTCCTCACTAAACTAAAACATGGAAAACACTTTATTATTTAATATTATAGCTATGTATAAATCATAAAATATAAATGACCATGATTTAAATTCAAATCACCATTTTTATTCCTTTGAATCTACTGATCATTACAAAATAGACTCACACAATCCTGTATAATGTTTTGGCAGACTTTCCTTCTTCCAACATTTGTCTTCCCTCTTTATCCTTATGCTCCTAATTTGAGATAAAAATATATATAAAATTTTTAAATATAAAATAAACTCCAAATCACATATAAGTTCACTTTTTGGGCATTCCTAAGATGCCCCTGCATCACCCTATGTTCCAATGCCAAGTACCACCAATGGAGCTTGTTTTAATCGCTAAAAAAAAGTGCCTTAGTGGGTTACCCTTAATTTATTTATCTCACCATGGATTTGGGAGATTAATTATCAGATGAATGCTTCCCTAAAGAACCTGTGAGGAGGTGACGTACTCCCGCTCATATGCTAAACTGTAGGAAAGTAAAAGATAAGTGAAAAGACTTTAGGGTTATGTTTGGATCATTCAAACCATACAAATTTGGGGAGGGACTTAGTGACATTATTTTCATGATTTGTAATAAATATATAAAGGAAAATAATGTGTATTTTTGGTCACTCGAGTTACCTAAAGGGGATGGGGATAACTTACACACATTAATTATTTTGATAAAATAAACAACTTTCAATAAGAAAGCATAAAATGAACAACTCTTAAGAGTATGTATCTAGTGTGAGAGTTCATTTTAACCACCAAAATTAAATGTGTTGTGAATTTTGGGCCCCTTGGAATTATTTGTTTGAATTTTTTTCAAAAAAGACTTCAAAAATAACTAAGGCATGAAAATAACTAAGTTCATTTTAAACACCAAAGATAAAGTGTGCAAGATTTAACCATATTCAAATTTGGTTTTTCCCCTTAAGACCTATAATTTGTTAGAGGGTTTTGATGATTATAATCCAAAATTGAATGAGAAAACAATATTTAAAAATGAACTCTTAGGTTCCCTATTTTTATATCTTAGAGAGATCCATGTCGATTCACGTAGGGATTGATGTCAATCTATAGAAGCTAAAATTGGTTGATACAAATGGGTTGATGTCGATAAACAAAGATTAATGTAAGTTTTTGAAAAAACACAAGAAAACCATAGGTTATTTTATTTAAAATATTTTTAGTGAAATGAGTTTAAAATCAATAATTATTGTAAGATCCTAATATTAAATTGTCAAACAGACAACATTCAGGGTCTTAAACATAGGATGAAAATTAGAAAATTCTATAAAAATCCTCATGAATCATGTTCCTATCATGCTCTATTCTTCACATAGGGGTCAACATCAGCTCTAATAGGATCAACATTGGTCTTGGAGAATCGATGCCGATATCTACGTAACTTGTGTGTGGCTAAAAAATAGGATTACATGAAAAACAAAGTTAAAACTCAAATTTTAAAGATTTTTAATCATTCATTAGAAAAAATAAGAGCTGCATATTAATCTCCTTGCTTATATGGTATGCTTGAGGTCCTACTAGATGTTCCATTTGTGATCATAAGAATCTAAGAAGGGAGGTTAGTATAATGTTATTTTAAGCAATAAAACTCAAATAAACACACTAACACTTACACTCCTAGCCTAGATACCAAGGAGAGCTTAGTAACACATACTAAATAAAAGCACAACAAAAACATAAAAGACAATAACTCTTTTACCTTCCTTGTGAGATTCAAATGCTTTTTTGAGTGGCTTGTTTGGCTTGTGCATCAAGAAGTCTTTGGAAATGGAGGTTGTGTAGCTCCTTCTCTCCTTGGAATCATGGCTTTGATGTGGCTTGTGATTGTTTGAATTTATATTTTGGCATTATAAAACTAATTGTATGTGTCTCATTGATCAAATCCTACATTATAACTCTAAAATGTCAAAGATTATAAATGAACAAGTATGACCTTGTATTTATATCCTTAGGAATTAACTCTCACCCAAGTGAGTTAAGGTTGAATTTAGGCTTGAAATGGGTTTAAATTAAATTTAGGTGAGTCAAATCTAACTCTAATTGAGTTAATATTTATTAAATAATTATGATTTACAATTACTAGGCATGGATCTCTAATTAGATATTTTAGGATATTTTCAAAGAGTTTGATAACTCATAAAGGCAATGATAAAAGGCTAGGATATTTTGAATTTTTGAATTTCCTTTTTAAGATATCCATTAATTTCAAATGGATAATTCAACTAGGCATTTAATCTAGTTTAACTTGTTAGTTTATTTTGATTACCTTTTAGATTTTTCAATATTTGATTAAGTGTGCAAGTGCCCCACTTAATAGGCCCATAGGCTAAATTGATAGTTGTGATGCCTCAAGGTGATCAGGAATGAATCTATGAGAGATTATTGTTGTATATGATATAATAATCCAATTAAATATGTCTCAACATGATTTTTAGCTTTGATGAATGATGTGAAAGAAAAATTAGAATGTTTAGTGTTTCCTAAGCTTAATTTGTAATGATTGGTAAGAGTTGGTTTGAAGTTTAGGTGAAAGGCTACTTGTGGCCAGTTTTGGGTATCTACAAAGAGAGTTTCTCACATACCAATACTCCAAAAAGGATCAATCCTAATGTATTTATCCCATCTAGTGTTTGGTGTAAGTGCATATGATTTCTATAATTCAAGAATGATAGTGGCCTTGAATGCCTTGAGTGTGATTAATATTGAAAATCTTTGAAATATGGACTTAGGGTAGATGTAGATGGTAGTATGAAAAAGTAGGGAAAAATAGAGAATAATAAAATTTATTTTACTCAAATTATTTCTTATTTTAATAGGATTTTTTCATTTCTTTTCCATCTAATGGATAGAGGTTTAATATTCTTGTATTTATAGTGGTTTGTAGCTTATGAATTTAATAAAATGTGCTTAGTCTAACCTTAGGAGGGGCATAAATTTGAAAATATATCTATTGAAGAGAGTTATGGTAAGGGAAATTAGATCCAAGTTGGGGACACTAGTGTCATGTGGCTCTAGTGTATTTAATGTGGTGGTAGTGTCTAGATGGTAAGTTGTTAGGCATAAAGGGCTAAGATCTGGGAATGCTATTTTGGGACTATGTTTGAGATGACTATAGATGTTTATGGTCTACACAATGGATATAAGAGTGCGATAGAGGCTCTACAATAGGTATAGGGATAATAAAGGAATATGATACCTCAAACAACACTCTTAGCATCCAAATACCACTTTTAGGTGATTATACTTAGTTGTGAGCTTTTTATATGTTGGAATAGATTGTGATAAAAAAATCCTTCAAGTGGGAGTTTTATGTGAGAAAAAATTACTAAAAGCACAAAAAAAAATTGATAAATTAAATAGTCATAATTTTGGGGTATAGAAATTCAAGATGGAGGATATTTTGGTAAATAGAGATCAATGTATTGCTATTGTAAACACAACACCCATTGGAATGAAACCATAATATTGGGAAAATGTTGATAGTAAAGAAAGAATCAATATAATATTATGTGTATCATATTCAATTGTACTAAATGCCTTGAATAAAAATACTATGAAACTTATGTGGAATAGGATTGGAACATTATACAAGGCCAAGTCACTAGTAAATGAGGGTTTTATGTGAAATAATTTGTGTTCATTTTGAATGACTGATGGTGAATTGGTTATATATTTCATAAATTCCTTAAACATTATATTAATTTATTTGTCTTCAATATATGTTGACATGAGTAATGAGATATGGTGTTCCATGTTTATATGGTTTTTTCCAAACTCAGGGGATAATCTAGTGATGGAAATCACTGGTAACACATCATAACTAGAACTAGAAGATGAGGTCATATATTTATGTTAGAGGAGATAAGGAATAATTATTGGTACATATATTATATTAATGACACCCTAAATTTATGAGGTCACTCACATTAAATAGGCAAGAAGAAGACTAGGGATAAGGATTTGAAGTTTAGAGTCTTCAAAGAAGTGTTGGAACTATGGAAAGATGGGGAACTTCAAGAAGGACTAAAAAGAAAAAAATATGGAATAAGTAACCATTAGATATTAAACAATCATTGTGAAATAATTTACATACTGATGGAGATGAAGACTACATATAGTAACCTCATTCTCACATGTATGCAATGATACATGGTTAGCTAACTCTAGAGCCTTCTATAATATGACACTTTCAAGGGATTGTTTATATGAATAAGAATAATATGATGTTGGTGATGTATTTATTTGAGATAACTCAACCTAAGAGGTTTTAGGTAAATTAAGAGTGAATATGAGATTAGGAGATGGGAGGATTTTACACATTCTTGGTCTTGAGAAGAATCTTATCTCTATAAGAAAGATGGATGATATTAGTGTCTATGCATCATTTAGCATATACAAGTGAAAATTTGTGTGTTGAGTTATAGTGTTTACAATGGGTGAATACATGAGTAATTTATTAAGGTTTGATGTGACTTGGTAAGCAGGACATGTAACAACACTATTGTTCTTAATTTTAAGATTGAAGCTAGAACTTGCATGTCTATTCAAATAGAGGAGGTGATGCTCTAACATCAAATGTTGGGATAAATTAGTGACAAATTTATGTTCATGCTAAAAAATAAGGGTATATTGAAAGGGATGGATAATTTTACTTTATACTTCAACATGTGTGAAAATTACATCTACAACATGTGGGGTTATGTGGAACTCCCTACAAGTGTTGTGCAAGTAAGTGAAATCCTGAAAGTGATCCATAATGACATGTTTAGACTGATAGATGTCTCATCACTAAATATATTTTTATTACATGTGTATTTCATATATGAATAGTCTCATAATACTTATATATAATTTATCTAAAATAGATTTGAAGTTTTGAATAAATTCAAGGACTTAAAAACCCTTGTGAATAACTAGATTGAAAGTAGGATCAAAGTATTATGAACATACAATGAGGGTGATTATTAATCAATATAGTTTGATTTTTTTGAAATAATAATTGTATTTAAATGTATAAGATAACTCCATACACAACACAATATAATGGAGTTACAAAGTAGATGAATAAGATGCTGATGAAATAGACTCAGAGTATGTTGAGTTGTGCACATTTGGAGTGGAAGAAATGGCTACTAATTTTTACCTTGTTATTAAATCAACCACATCACTATTTTTCAATATTAATCTAATGAAGCATGGACTTATAATAAGTCATGATTATGATACCTACATATTTTGGTTGTGAAGCTTATTCTCACACCCCGCAAGAAAGGTCAAAACTTGACTTGAAGTCTAATAAGTACATATTTATTAGATATAGGAGTGGTGTAAAAGAGTACAAGCCAAGGAATACAAAGAATAAAAAGGTTTTCTATAGATATAATGTGGTATTCATGGAGGTGTGAAAAATTACTATGTAAGAAGAACCAAATAAGCAGCAAAAAGAAGGAAAAATATGTAGCTTGATGTAGATGTTTAAAATCTTGTATTAGAGTATGGTGTGAAGAATAAAGAGTTGCACAAGTCAAAATAAGAGGATCCGATGCCTCCAAATTTGAGGATATTGGAAAAAGTGTGCAGAATGCCTGAAAGGTATAGCCCATTTGATTTTTATTTTATGTTTTTATTATCAGTAAGTCATAGTTAAGACCCAAAGATTGTTAAGGAGGATCTTGGGTGTGCAAAGATAAAGTCTTGGAAGAATTATATTCATGAAGGAGGAAATGTGTCTATGTATAAGAAAGAGACTTTGGATATGGCATAGTTACATTCTAGATTAAAAAAATATAAGATATGAGTGGAGTTTTAGGAATTATAATGCACAAAAGAATCTAAAGAAGTACATCACTCACCTGGTAGAAAAGGGATTCTCATAGTAGAGGGAACTGAATTTGGTGAGGTCTTCTCTCCTATTGTTAAATTGACTTAAATTATCTATTTGTTATTTTATTTTCATTGCATTTGATTTTGAGTTAGATTAGATGGATGTTATGATAGTTTTCTACCCAAGGAGCTTTAAGAAGAGATATATATGCCACATTTGGAATGATTTGCGATAAAATGGAAATAAGGCTTGGTCTAAATGATGAATCATTTATTTTTTGTCCTGAAGCAATCACCAAGAATGTGGAATCATAAGTTTTATAATTATTTGGTTGGATTTGTGATTACGTACAATAATATTGATCCTTATAATAAAAAATGCTATAATTGATATCTATGAGTGTAGACCCCTGTAGACACTTCATTATACTCAGTGAAAATAATAAAAAATTAACATTGATGTGTCATTTTTAATTTCTAAAAACAAAATTTTTATTGATATATGAGAGTGAGTACAAACACTTAATTTTCTATTTCAAATGCCATAGAGCTTGGTAGACATCTATTTTCATCAAATACAACCATTTCTTTTACATGTCCATCTGTAATAATTACATTATCTCTTGCCAAAAACAAATATATTTAAATTTTAGAATTAGAATTAGAACTAGAGTGAGGAGGCATAATATTACCATTTCTTTGTCCTTCATTTATTTAACGCCAACATCTAAAAAAATTGGCATTATCTCTTATCTGCAACAAATCTATTATAGCTGAGGTATAATTTGAATTAGAGTTTAAGTGAGGAGGCATAATCTTAAAAAATGTAGATATATCTTATGGACATGTTCAATTCTTTCATAGGAAAGATTTGCACCACACTTTTAAAATTGGCTAAGTTGGTCTCTATAAAATGAGTTTCTAAGATATACATAATTGTAACTCTAGTTTCTTTAGATGATGATTTTGGTGCCATAAATATTAATATTATATTAAATTATCCTTATTTTTTTCTTATTTATGTATACACCCTTTACATTGACCAAATGCCATTTCAATTGTGTTACCTTTACTTATAAAGATGACTAACTTTTCAATTTGCTAAAAGTAGTGCCTCCTCTGAGTCTAATTTAAATTTCCATTTTTGGTTCCTTAATAAAAGCTATTTGTTTGCACTGTGTGTAATCAACACACACAAATTAGTGGGGTTCACTCTCTCCATGAATCACATAAATCATATAAAAAACTATTCAAATATATAAAAATTGCTATTAATTGTCTAAATAAAATATAATTATTAATGTGTTTTGGTTAAGCTACATAAGCCTCTAGTTGTGGATCCTCATTAAATGTGACATTAAAATAGTGATACCTTATTTACCAATTATTCTATTAAAAATAAAACATTCTAGGATAATGAATTCATACATTTGTAAGAGTTTGATGAATATTTTTTTTGGAAGGAATGTAGGGTCAAAAGTTCAAGTCCTAAAGAGAATAGAGTTTTTAAAAATATTATATAAATATTTTATGGATCAATAAATTTTACTTATTTTCCCCCTAAAATATCTCTTTATCAAATAGATTGTGAAAATATTAGATCTCTAATAGATTTTATGTATATGTTTAGTCCATTGTATCAACTACCCAATTTTTTTTTGTTTAGGTCTTCTTGAATGTATAGAGAGATTTTTACTTTACTAGATAATATTATAAATTATTATCCTTACCATTAGATATTAATATTATTTTCAATATTATACTACAAAAAAAAATCTATACATATCAACATTTTTTACAACAAAATTATATTATTTCACCATTTAATTTTAATAATATGTGAATGTGGATTTAATCTAAACTATATTTGATAAATGTATCAACAATGAAATAATGGTTAGCATGAAGAATTAGAAATAAAAAATGATCATTTTATTTTTATTTTTTTTATTTAGAATAAATAAAAATTTAGATCACTGAATATGATGAACATTCTAAGTACAAATAAATTAGGGGATGGTCAAAGACCACATTTGTTAAGAGCATGTTGTGGAATAGAATATAAATTCTTATAGACTATGCCAACATTACAACTAAGAGGATGGTTTTAAATAATAATATAATTAAATATTATGCTTAATTATATTTAATGTAATGAGAACTAGTTCAATTTAAATCATATTATATAATAAAAATTCAATAACAAAAGAGGGGTTTATAAGAATATTTGTTTTGTTTAAAATTTAAGGATCGTCGTAGAAAAGAGACAACCTAAAATATGTCCAAAGGTGAGGAGAACAAAACATAGAAAAATTGGGATGAATAATGATAAATTTTTAAATTGGATACTCATAATAACATCAATGTCCACTCTTAGCATCGTTAGGTAATAGTTCTAGATAATTGTGAATTTATAAAATCTTATTTCATGACCCTATTATTTAGAGCTCTGAAAACCTCACTCAATTTTCTTGAATTGTAGGAATGTCTATGGGAAAATGATCCCATTATCCATAAAACTAATAAATCATAAAAGACTAATAAAAATAGGAGAATCAATGGTGTCCCATGCATTATTATCAAGGCCATAGTCTAGAACAAATTTGGAAAAGAACATTTAATATAATTTGTGTAGGTAAGCCCAAATACTATATGAATTTTCATGCTTGAATAAGGAAAATAAATGCTTCAAAATTTAATTCAAATATGCTCTAAATATTGGAATCTTGATAACACAATATACATCTTAAATAAATTCTTGAATCTTTACAATTTTTTCTCATTCATCAGATGTCTTATATGTAATAATGCACTTGTATATTTATAAGAATATTAAATTCAAATTTATACCAAATTAACACACATGAGAACACCCAATAATTAATAGGATGAAAAAATAGGATCACATGACAAGGATATAACTAAAATTAAAATCACTAAGAAGGTGAGAATTATGTAGTTTATGTTTCTAGGTCTTGAGGACTGTACATTGTATGGTTCTAGTAAAAGTAAACAAACTCACCAAAGAAATATATTCAAAGAAATATTAAGAAGGAAATAAGACAATAAAAATGACCAAAAACTTGACAAATGTGCCAATAGGGGCTAAATATGAACCATCAAGTTATAAACACATAATACCTTAAAAAATAAATTTATATGAGAAAAATTACCCCATGGTCAAAATCAGGTTTATACATAATTTACACCCTCTTGATGTAAAAAATAGACAAGCTTACATAATAGGCCTAACTGAATACATACATAAATTTTGTCAAAAGTTATATATGGTCTTTGTACACTTTATATGTCATCAAATCACTAATTAATGGAGATTTAAGATCTTATTTGGTGCCTTCATTAAATTAATTTGTTTCCTCATTGAGTAAGGTGGATTATTATTCAATATATGGTGATTTAGATAAGGAGTCATGACCATCTAATGGAATTTTCTCTTTAATAGATGAGGGATCACACTAACAAAATTATGCATAGTAACTTAAGCTATATGGGAATATATTATTATAATGGAAAAATTTAAAATAGAAATAATATCCCACATATTATTGAAGAGATTCATCTTTTACAAAATTTTCAAGAGTAATAATATTGGGTGAAGCATCTTCATCGATTAGTTCAATATATAAAAATTATTAAATATGTAACATTGAATACTTCATTTTGATGAGATGTTCTATATTTGGAGACATCAATATGTAAAGGTGTACACATTTAAGTGAATAATGATCATAAGAATTAACATATATGTGATCCACTTGGAAGGGTGCCTTTTTAGTTTGATTCATAGCCAAGACCTAATTTTCATTGGTGAAAGATTGGGATAATTAGTTATTAAATACCATGTTCATTTTTTCCTAATGCTTAAACTTTGTATCCCATTTTAATTTCACACGTGTATCTAGTCCCATATTTTTTGAAATTAGTTCTAAGTAGACCAAAGGATTGATTTGTTTTAGTAAATTGAATCAAGTTTTTATCATAAGTTATTTCCATTTATCCTTGGAAGATGGTATATACTTAAGTATAGAGGATGGAAAGGTTAATAAAAATCCTAGGGATTAAAATATAATTGGCCAATATCAAATGTGTGCATGTCATATTTATTTTTCCCATGATCAATAAGAGTAAACTTACTTTGGAATAATTTCATATATACTATGATTACAAGTATCACTATACTGATTGGTCTTACTATTTTCACCCACATCATATGTATGCATTGTTTCTAGGGAGATGTATTATTGAGGCTATGATTTTGGGTTGTGGTATATCAGGGTGTATAATGATAATTTATGTGGGTTCTATAATTTTACGATACTGGAAGGGGACATAATCTAGAGAAAAGTATAAATTTAACCCCCACTTTTATAGTATAAAAATCATATATGCAATGTAGAGGGAACTAAATTCATAACATAGATCAATGGTCTACCAAGTAGAAAAATATAGTTTTAAACATCCTTAGATATCACTTGACATGGTATGGCTAGAATTTTAGGCCCAACAACATATTCAATGTAATAGAACCTAGGAATCTTATTGGTTTATTATCAAAAAAATAATGACAATTTATATAGCCATAAGATGATTATGTTCAACTCCAAGTGTATTAAGAAAGGATTTAATAATAATAATAAAAATCGTTGAACATTATGTATGAGGATTATCTTTATTCTCTTATGCTTATTAAAAAATTGAATGTACAAAGGTAAGCATTGGTTAATGATCTCCTTAGAATTTAATACTTTATATTTAAAAAAGATATCATTTTCACTATCTTGTAGGGTTTTAACAATATAAGGTAAATAGATGATTTTTTTGTCACTTGGAAAAATAATATGATGCAAGGCCTCATAATATATATGTTTTAAAATAATTTATCATTTTAATAATTTTGGGACATAAATTTTAGCATTGGTATTATTAAGTCGATCTAAAATATCATAAATCTTATCCACTTCGATTTGAATGCTAGAAGGAGCTGGGGGAATAGTAGAAGCTTGAGGAGAGGCATTTTTTATAACCTTGTGTTTTAAAAGAGAAGAAATAAGGGAGATAGATGCATTATGTGCCTTACCTCACCAAGTTTTTAGAACACCTCCCTCATAGTGAATCATCATATAGTCATAAATATAAAGGATATTGATAAGAAATTGGAAAAGAAATATATTAATAACAAGTGTATCATCACATCAATAATTACATATAACCATATCATGATCCAATTAATAAGCTAATATTATATGACAAAATAAGTAAATAAACATGATAATATTGACAAACATTTGTATAAAAATCATGTCATCACTCCTACAAACATATATCCTCCATGCCATCTAGAAAAAAATAAAATATATAGATTTGATCTACCCATTAAAAAAAGGGAAGAATCACAAGACTAAGCATAAACATAGAAGGGGAAGTTGAATAAAGCTTAGGAAATCCTATATGATCCGTGTAAAGGTAAGCAAAGATAAGCATAATGACAAGGCACACAGAAAAGGAGAAATATTGTAAAAATTCTAAAACAATGGAACTTGGGAAAATCAAAGAATGTAGTAAATATTTTCACCATACTTTTAAAATTGGCTATGTTGCTCTCTAGAAAGTGTGTTTCTATGAAACACACAAATTTAATTGTTATTTCATTAGATGATTAGTTTGAATATCCTTGTTAATGAATCCCATTTGGTTCCATTAATAATAAAATATTCAAAAATTATGTTTCAATTATCCTGATTTTGTTCCCATTTATGTATACGCCCTTTATATTGACAAAATAAATGCACGTGCCATTTCTACTATGCTACCTTCCTTACACAATTGACTCTATTTGAAAATTTGCATATCTAAATCTTTACAAAGACTAGGGGAATGGGACCAATTATTGAATAGGGTCCAATATTTGGGATTGTAATTGTAACCCCTTTCCCTTATTAAAATTTATTAATAATTATTTAATTATGTACTATTGTTTGTATACTTTTTGTAAAATTTACCTACACATTTTATTCTGGTATTTTCATTTTTTGAATAAATAAGATTAAGAATATGAACTTTTATTTAATATATTATATAATATTAAAAATAAATAAACACTATAATTAAAAATAATATATAATATATTAAAAAAATCAGTATGATATTCATGAACATGAATATCATTTAAAAAATAAATAAATATCATTTAAAAAAAAATGAATATCATTTTCAAAAAAATGAATATCATTTTCAAAAAAATGAATATCATTTTCAAAAAAATGAATATAATTTTCATGATAATAATTATCATTTAAAAAAATGAATATAATTTTCATGATAATAATTATCATTTAAAAAAATGAATATCATTTTCAAAATTGAATACATTATTGAAAATGTTACACCCTTTTGTAATATTTTATAGTGCAAATAATTTAAAAACACCAACTTCATTATATATTTTAGGTCCCAAAAAGTCACTTTTGTACATCTAATTGTAAGTTATATAAGACAACATCTGAGGTTATATAATATTATAACTATCTCATTTACATTTTATTATATCCTATCTTATTCAAAATTTAATCATTATATCCAACAATTGACTCCACCAAATACAACATTAAAATTAAACCTCATCCATTAATTGGTTGCACTTATAAAATTGAATTCAAATATATTTTATATGCCTCACCATTTGTATAAAATTCAAAATTCAAATTATCTTGTTGATATATAATATTTCTATAAATGATTCAAAACTCTAAAGAAAAATATGTTTGATTTGCAGAGAGTGTAACATTAGAATTTATATAATTTGGAAGTATACTGTAACATTTAAGTATCCTTAAGGTTTTCATAGGACTATATTAAATTTAACCTGTATGAACTTTTTGATTAACATAAAAGTAAACGTTAATTATTTTCTATCAAAACAAAAAAAATTATGAATTAAAGTTGTTTTACTATTTATAACTTTGATGCATTCCAATTTCCATGCCTCTTTTCCATGGATTTTGTAGTCATCCACTAAACATTCATTCACACAAGTACTTGTTTGGATGGAAATGGATTTAATCTTGTAATGAAATATTGAATGTTTAATGCTATATGTACAAATGCATGTTTGGATGGAAAGGGATTTCAATTGAGGGTTGGAATAAATTAAAAATAATTTGATAAACACACAAATGCTTATTTGGATGGAAAAGGATTTGAACTTGGGATGGAATAATTAACATCTTAGATGGATGAAATGTTATGCATAGGTGTGTTGCCTACAAATGAAGCCACAACTATGCTATTTTTATTTTCACATGTTTATTATTGTTATTTCACATTTTATATTTAATCAAGGAATATGAAGAAAATGTTAGTTTATGGATTAGTACAGTGAAAAACATTGAAGACTAGAATTCCAAGCCTAGATACTTGGGGGATAATATAACAAGAAAACAAAAAAATAATGTAACGACAAAAAAAACACTCTTTACTTTCCTTATAAATTGAAATTACCAATTGGCCTAGGGGGATTGTGCTTGACTTTTTGGGTAAAGAGTATTTATCAATGGTGCACGTACATCATCTCTCATTTTTTACCTTGACATTTGACTATGGCATGTGTTAATTATTGAATCTTTCTATAGGTATTTATACATAATAAAATTTAACCAAAAATCTCTCTTTGAAGTATGTGAGGATCCTCCTATTTATAGGTTTTTAGAAATGAGGAGACTAATTTGTGACCATCCATCTCAAGATCAATATGTGTGGCCACAAATAAATTTAATTTTAGAGGCCCAAGGTGATAAATGAGGCAATTAATTTTACACATATGAGGCATGGCTTACATAAATTGATGTTTATTTGCATTGAATTTTGAGTGTTTGACAATTTTTAGCCTACATCATGTATGATGTCATTATTTTTTAATATCTTAGGTAAATTTCATGAATTTATATTTTTATAAATTAATAAATTATTCATGAGTGTTTTACCTAACTATTTAATTGTATTTAACCATTTGATCAATTTTGATTAGGTTAATTTCCATTTCTAAAATTTGACATGGTTGTCCTTCACACCTAGTTGAAATTGATGATTTTTTAGTTCATAATTTGACTGGAGATGAATTGAAATAGGTTATTATTGAATATAATTTACTACCATAAATAGGTATGCATTTATGTGATTTATAGGTTGAACACAAGGTTTACAGATGAATTTGGGTATTTTAGTGATTTTAAAGCTTAATTTGCATTATTTGCTAGAAATTGATCTAGCACCTATTTAGACATGAAATGTGGTGAAAAAAAAGTGTCTACATTTTTAACCTATTTTAGAAGGTGTTACAAGATGGAAGGATAGTAACATATTTTCAAATAATGAAAAAAATTTAAGAAGTTTTTAATGATTGAAAAATGATGTGTTGACAATCATAGATTGTTATGAGCGAACAAAAACAAGATGATGCATCAGAGGCTGGTTGATGAGCATTGAATTCCCACTCAATGGAGTGGGTGGAAAAATATTTCATTGAACAAGCCCTCAAAAAGATAAATATGACATAGTATAATGGTAATAGAGGTCTAAATAATGATTTGCCCCTACGAGGTAGTTTTAATCATTGGTACAATGATTTACCCTAGGAGGGTGGATTGATCATTTGATAAAATTGATTAGTTTAAATAATTTTCCTTGATAAGGAAAGGTTTCAAAGGGAACTAAAAAAAGTAACCCATAACATATATTAGTAATGAGATAGCACATAAGAATGATATGAGTTTGGGGTACCTACTAATATAGAGATGCACATCCTAACTAGAATGTGATATAGAATTAAAATAGTGTTATAAATAAAGCATCCAAAAAGACTTAACAACAAAATCCAATGGTAAAAAAAGGTTGGAAATGATGATAATATATAAAAATGGCTTGAAAAAAAAACCACGGAGTCAAAAATAGGAGCTCCTAGAATGAATAAAATGAACTTTAGGAAGGAAGGGTGAAAAAATATTTTTTCAAGATATATATTCACCCCTTGGGGTTAAAATATTTCATTTTCAAACTAACTTTTGAAAATTTTGAGTTCTATCTTTGTGAAGAAAAGAAATAAATAATGGCTTTATGACCATGATAAAGGCATTGAGTGACCTAGTTTAAGAGCATGGATGATCACTATATGATGGGCAGTCAATAAGTGAACACTCCCTAGGAAATTTTGTCATTTATGCACTTTAAATGCTATATTTAGGTAAAAAATTAGTGTTGTCACCATTTTTTTAGAAGATAAAATGGTGACAAATCCAATGTATAAATAGCAACAATGCCCCTTTTGGGCAAAAAATTTTGAATTGGCAACTTCAACAAAATTGGTGAAGTCACCAATTTCATAAAAAATTAAAATAATGATCATAAATTTTTTAAGGAAAACACCAAGCTAGTGACAATGCTATAAAATTAAATGGTGACATCACCCTTTTTGGTGGAAATTGCCAAAATAGTGATTTTCCTAAAAAGTAAAAATTATCATGTAACCAAGGTCAAATCAGGTCAAGCCTTTAAGAAAAAGGGACATATTGGTCTAAAGCACAAAATAGGTCAATTAGAATAGGCACAATGATAGTTTGAAATAGGTAATTACTAGCAAGATTTATGATATAGATGTGGAATAATGAAAATATATCTATGGTTGCAAGAGTGGCTTGATGTCTTAACACCAGAAAAATGATGGTTGCACTACTTATGGATCATGTAGATATGGACTAAGGAGACGTGTACATTATTGGAGGCTGTTAATCTATTAGATGTGGAACTAATGCCTATTATTAGAGTAGATCAAGCTTATTTTAGCACTTGGATAAGAATTGGCACTCAAAGACATCCACCTTCCACCTAATGATAAGGGATGTGATAGTCAAATTAGAGGACATGTGGTGCATATTGAAGTTACCTATGAGATGTCGAAGGTTATTATAGATAGACCCATCACACTAACATGCTATATTGGATGACTTGGTTAGTGACTATGACATTTCCATGCCTCATGGGAAAGTTGATAATTGATTTATTGAATACTTACATAGACATTTAGCCTAATGAACTACCACTTGAAGATCCATCACCACCAACATTGATTGATAGGGGGTTGTGATTCTGATAGAGATTATTAGTGACATATTATTGCTTGACAAATGTGGCCAATTTTTTCATATGGGTCTAGGAGGATTGATTAGAGCCATGATGGATGATACAACTAGGTTTACTAGGGGGTTAATAGTATTGGCCTAGTTCTATAGGGATTTATGCACGGTTGCCTATCAATTAGGCCAAAGTTGCCACTACTTTGATCCAAGTGTGGGCATAGGAGAATATAGCTATAGATTACCCAATAAGATAGAGATGGGTATGAATCCCATAAGATCCAGTATCATATTGATGGGTCCAGATAGGTGCAAGGAAAGGAGGACATCATAGCGAGATTTATCATTATTTGTACATAATATATGAGTTGACAACTATAGATTTTATTTTGTAGTTGTGTTTTCCACTATAGATTCATTGGGCACAAAATAGATGGTGTATTACTTACATGACTATGAGGTGATGTCTAATAGGTAAATAAATGCATATTGTAGAGGTGTATATATTAATCGTGTACTATACCATCCTAGATGGTTTTCTCATAGTACCTAGTAGATCATCTGAGCTACACTAATGATCTTGAGGAGTAAAACTATAGGTAATTATGGGTCAGTACTATGTACTCATTAGGCCTATGGAGGAGGCCTCATATATGTAGTAATGACACAAACTTTGTGATATGGTGGGGAAGGTTTTATTTATATAAATTTATATCACCTTGACAGGTGTCAGGATAGGATCAAGCTAGACATGGTTAAGCTAGACAAGCATAGGATGAATAAGGATAAGGCCAGGGTGGAGATTAGGGTGGGAATCAGATGGATGTGGCTTTGGATAGTGATATTGAGACTAGTAGTAGTGATATAAATAGTGACAATGATGATGTTGATGATGGGAAGGTAGACACTAGTGATACATAGAGTGGGGTTGTGATTATGGTCCCTAACTAGGTAAGCACATCAGGTACTCATGTAGATCTAGGACAAGCAAGGCCATTAGGTATGATGAGAGAAAATAGGGATAGTTCTATGATTAAGGAGGATATCACTTCTATAGTAGGTGGGATTAAGGGCTTAGAGAGGGGAGTGGGTAGATATAAGCATGGGTGACCCTACAAGATAGTGAGATTACTGCACTTTAGTTAGAGATTAACTCATTGAAGATAAAGGTGGAAAATATGATGTAGGTGTAGGTATAGTTATAGGCTACCACAAATCAGGTGATAGGAAAGATGGATCAAGATAGGTCATATTTTTAGAGGCTCCAATGTGTGTGAGATGAGGCATGTGTAGTAAGCACATGGGTAGGTTTCTCTAGGATGGGTTTTGAGAGATTTCAAGCTAAGGATGAGGATTCATACTATCGATAAGCCTATGAAACCATGATACCCACATATTAGTAGATATGTTTGAGGTTTGGGATGCATAAATAATAAGAAATAGGTCTTTCTAAGACTGAGATTGAGGATACATGATACATTGGCTTTAGGGAAGTTAGTTCATCAATCGTTGTTGTTAGGACCATTAGGGCCACCACCTCCTATAGGACCCAATGACTCCCAGAGTCAGAGTTGATGTTGTATAGCTCTTTGGCATTTTTTTATTTTGTAATTATGACATATATATTCATGATGTATATGAAATTCATTTTTATGAGATATATGACATTTATATTTGGTATATTGATTTATACCTAGAATATTGATATTATTTCTATATACATGTGTTTCTCTTTACTTTCTTTATCATGATGTTTTATAGTCTCATGTTTAGATGTGATAAATATGAAATGATGTTTATTTTCCATTGAAACATGTATATGACAGAAAATGTGATGTATGCTTCTTAATTTACCATGGGTATGTCATGTATATGATATGTTGGAATGCATTTATCTACTCATTTTTATGACTTGTAATATATGCTTATTCAAATATGCACATCCTTATTAGCACATAATATAGTCATTGTGATTTGTTTATTATGGGTTTGGATTGTTTAGGTGTGTTGATTGTGAATAAGGAGAAATGTTTGTGGCACCATTGTTTGATAGATCTTTGGCTTGATTTTTATTGTAACATGGGAAATTTTTCATCATAGTTATAATCAAACCATAATAACAATGTATGTCCTAAGCATGGAAAAACATAATTTAAATGTAAGTATAACAATTTAGGCATAAGATATCACAAATCGAATCTCAAGTGTAAATATAATGCAATAAACTAAGTGTAGGAGTAAATACAAATACTCATAACTCAAGTACGAGATATATAAAATCAAGACTTAAGTGTAAACACAATGTAATAAACCTATGATAACTGAGGAGAAGTGAGGCACAAGAAAAGAAATTAGTCAAAAACCACTTAAAAATAAACAAACTTAATAGACAAACAAAAACTCAAGTAAATAACTAAAGCACAAGCTAAAGTAAACAAACACACGAAAGACAAATAATGTATTCTAAATTAAAAAATTCAACAACTGAAGCCCAAGTGTAGGCAAGACTCAAACATAAACTGATTATCATTAGACACACAACACTCAAAATAAATAAACATAAATCACCTAACTAAAGGGAAATAAAATGAATAAAATAATTATGGCATAGTGAAATAAAAAATTAATCTAAGGTAAATACAAAAAAAAAATCTAAGGAAAATCCAATAAACAACAAAATGCAAAAGAGTAGTGAACTAAAACTATTTAATGAAATTATTTGTGCATGTGTAAGAGAAGTGTTACACTTAGAAAAAGGTTACCCCTATGATATAGGGAACAATGACATAAGTATGATGCTACATGAATAGAAATGGGGAATAGAATAATAAGGAAGTGGTGTCAGACTAACTAAAAAATGCACTAGGTAAGTGGACGGTACCTATATTCCCATGGACACCATGTAAGGCCCTATTTTGCATAGTGCTTGTCTTTGACAAAGATGACTATGAAACCATTACTTATATGTTCTAATTATTAAATTATATGGTTAAGTCACAAATAGATAAGGCCTAAAAGGATTTCATGAAGGCTCTAATTTTTTGGGAACCATGAGAAAGACCTATTATCAATCATGTTTTGGATTACTTAGTTTTGAAAGTATGATGCTTACATTTCAAATATGTAATGTTGTCTTATGAAATTTGATTATGTATACAAGATATATTGAATTAAATCATGTTAAATGATTAATTATAAGATTATGTAATGACAACTATTTATGTATTGAACCATATGAAATCATCTACATATATGTTGATATTCCATGAATTATTGGCTATTATTAATTGATTAAAATTATCTTATTTGATTAAATTCTATATCTTCAGCTATCAGGTTAGATGAATTTGATGTGTGCATAAAGTGTGAAAGAATAGTAAAAAGGGCCAATAAAGGAAAAAGACTATGAAAAGCATGGTTATATCAATAATATATTTTCAACCATCCTAGACCCTTGATAAGTATTCAGTTGCCTACTCTGCTACCTAGCAGATGTAATGTTTGATTAGATGCCAACATTTAAGATTGGTTGGTGGAACTTATTGTCACCTAACCAATAGATCTTATAGCTAATGTTAATAATGTCTAGTGATGATTAGCTGATATTCCTTTAATTGCCTTTATACTAGGATTAAGTGGGAAATGAGACAAGGGAGTATAGAAAGTAGCCACAAAAGAATGTGAATCCATCAAACATCTTAATGGAACATGGGAAATAATTTCCCTTAATGAGGCATGGGTTGGAAAGTGACTGGTGATTGGATATTTCCTAAATGTTTATATGTAAGAGTTGAACTCCTTTAGTTTGGAAATTTTATAATTTTAAAATAATTAGACTTAGCATTGGAGAATTAGAAATAGTAGATAGGATCAACTAGTTAGGAGAGCTGAGTCTAGATAGTTGGAAGATATCACCCAAGTAGTCTAAAGGTCAATAGGTGGGCATAATTTTAACCTATGTTTGATGTTATTCATTTAGAATGAAATTATTTATTCCTTAATTTTTATTCTTAATTTTAGGGGAATAAGACCACTTGGTTTATTCTGCCTATTTTATTATTTTCCCATGGTTGAACATTGGCCACCATGTAGTGCTTGCTCATTTCAGGGCCTTGGAAATATTTTTCTTCCTTAGTTTGGATGAAATGATTTTGGTTATTTATTTTTTAGCTTACTCAAAGGATAATAAGACCATTTTTTTTATTCTACCTATCATCTTATATTTCCATGGTCGTGCATTAGCCTTCATGCAGTTCTTTACCTAGTTGAGGACCTTAGATAGGTTGTGTTTATTCTTGTTTGATTTGAATTTTTTAACTTTAGATTGAACTTTATTAATATTTTTATGAAATAATGCAATATTTTCCTATCAGTGACATCTTCATAGTGAAATAATGGTATGTTATCCTATGATGGGCATGGTGGTAGAATGCTTGACCCTCTTGTGAATTTCAATGTGGAATTTGTTAATCCTTTTCATGATGAGACATGATGGTAGATTATTTAACCCTCCCATGAATATTATAAAGAAGCAATAGAGAGAGATATACTTTTAGTTATCTAATATTTTGGTAGGATTTATTATATTATAATCCCTTTACTACTAATATTATATTCATGAATGTTTTGATTCACTTGAATGATCATTTGAATGCTTATTTTTTTGTATTGAAGACTATGAGTCTCTTTGGATAAGAACCAATAATAGGTCTATAAGAGTTACTTGGTCATTCCTTTGTTTTAAAATAACCTTTCTTAGATATCCATCCTTACCTTTACCAAGTGATGTAAACATGGTCAAATGTGGGAGTCTCAAGCTTGTGGGTGTCTAGAGAAATAACTTGATGACAAAAGTTTGGGTGGAAAGCCTTCCTTATAAAAGCCAATAAGTGCTCAGAAGTGGATGTGGAACACCATTGAATACTACTTGGTCCTTATACACTTTATCAAACTAAAATAAGTATCTATCATTTATGATAAAATGTTTGATAAGAATTAAAATAATTTAAACTAGATTTAAATCACCATAAAATAACATAGCTAGATTTTAAATGTGTGAAAATCAAATTTAATTATGCACTAACATGCATCATGGAAATAATTCCTCAAATAATAATTAAATGAAATCATAAATGGAGAGAAAAAACCAAAAATAACATATAACATAGATATACAATGGTTCACCCTATGTGGGATACATCCACCATGAAAGTACTCAATAAAATTTGTAACAAAAGAAGATTACAAAGAACCTATCACAAAGATAAAATATCTCCTCCATAATTCACAAATGAATTATTTGAATTTCTAATCCAAATATGAAATCTATCAACAATAATACACAAATTCTATACCACACATGTACCTATATAAAATAAACATCCATAAGATGTTATACCACACCCTATAAAAATATCTCACATATCATGTCCTATCATAAGTAAAACCTATTATCTCTTTTAAGCCACATCTCCACTTGTATAAATATCAAATGATGAAGAAATCAACCCCACAAAGGATAAACTCACCATCCTTATCCAAGTAGGCCTTATCCACCTAGGAAACATGCCATTCTTACCTAGTCATGCTTATCTACAAGACCCACCAAGAAGGAACATGCCATTATCCTCCGAAAGACATAACTTCCAATGCAAAGAGATAAAAATCAATTCCTTGAAATAATGAAGTCAATCCCACTTCCATAATACATCATATAAATTATCAAATAAAACATTTAATAATTTCTTCTCCTATGGAAATTAAATATTTAACAATTAATTTCTTGAAACAAGGAAATCAATCCCACTTCCAATAAACATGGAAGTCAACATGAAAAATATTAAATAAGCATTTAATAATATTCACACACATGAGGAGTAAATTCAAAATGTACTCCCCATATCATTAGATCTCTTTAAGCCTAAAAAATGTACCATCATGGTCATATGATAGCCCCAAAGGGCTCCACACTCAACAATATCCCACTTGGAGACTGTTTCTCCCAAATAGAATCTATCACTGCTCTATGATCACTAAGACCAACCAAATTTGAACATAGTCTCAACTTTTCCAATGTGACAAAATTGGTCATCATATCCATAGGATTTTGGCTAGTATGAATCTTCTCCAACATCACCAAGGTCTCCTTTAAAGCTATCTTGATGAAATGATAACATAACTAAATGTGTTTCATCCTCGAGTGGAAAGTAGAGTTCTTTGTCAAATGAATAACACTCTGACTATCACTATGTAGCCTCCCAACTTCTTGCTCATGGCCCAAATCTTGAAACAACTCTTATAACCAAATAATCTCCTTACTATCCTCTGTGGAGGAAACATACTCTTCCTCTATGGTTGACAAAGCCATAACCTTTTATATCTTAGAAATCAAACTAATTGTTGTATCTCCAACAGTAAATATATAACCTATCATACTTCTCCTGCTATCAACATCCCTTGCCATATTCAAGTCCACATAACCATGTAAAGTGGTATCTAATCCAACATAACATGATGCAAAATTCATGGTTCCTCTCAAATACTAAAGAATCCATTTCATTACTTGTCAATGCTCATAACTAGGATCACTCATATACCTACTCACAATTCCCACTGCTTGGGAAATATCTAGCCTAGTATAAACTATGGAATACATCAAGCTACCAAATGTTAATGAGGAAGGTACCTTTGAAGTATTTAGATTGTCAATCTCCATCTTTGGAAACTGCTCCTTTGATAGTCTAAAGTGGCCTGCCAAAGGAGTACTAATAGATTTAGCATCCAACATATTAAACCTTTCTAAGACTTTCTTCTCATACTCTGATTGTGATAAGATCATCTTTTTCTCCTTCTAATCATGATTAATCCTCATACCAAGGATTTGATTTGTAATATCCAAATCCTTCATAGGAAAGGAGTCACTAAGTTGTTTCTTGAGTATATGAATATGTTGTATGTTATTTCTTACAAGTAACATGTCATCCACATACAAACATACAATAATAAAGGAACCATCATCAAAATGTTTGATTTATGCACCATGGTTAGAATTACACCTTGGATATTCTTGTTCCAACATAAAACAATCATATTTCTTATACCATTTTCATGGAGCTTGTTTCAAGCCATACAAGCTCTTCTTTAGTCTTCACACAGAGTTCTCCTTCCCTTTGACATCATATCCCTATGGTTGTTTCATATACAACTCTTCATATAAATCACCATAAAGAAAATAAATTTTCACATCTAACTATTCTAAGTGTAAATCCTCAACTTCAATTAAACCAAGAAAAATCCTAATATAAGTCATTTTTACAACATGAGAAAAAATTTCATCAAAATCAACACCTAATTTTTGTGCAAACCCCTTGACCACCGTCCTAGCCTTATAAATTTCTCTCCCTTCATCTTTTTATTTTATTATAAATATCTAATTGTTTGGCAATACACTCTTGCCCTTGGGTGGTCTTACCAAATCCCATTTTTGGTTCTCCATAAGATATCTATGCTCCTCATCCATGGTTTGTTCCCACTTTATCCTAGCATCTACCTACATTGCTTCCTCATAACACTTTGGTTGTCCATTGTCAGTGAGTAAAAAATAATTCAAATAAGGAGAAAAATGTTTAGGTGTTCTTATTACTCTAGAAGACCTTCTTACCATAAGAGTTTAGGGTCCTTGTGTAGAAGGTTCCTAAACTAATTCATTAGATACTTTACCATTCACAATTTCATCCAATACTGTGTACTTTTCTTTTGTTGTTCCTATTCTTACAACTGATTCTTATACATGAATTTTTCATTAAAGACTACATATCTAGATCAAAATATTTTCTTATATTTAATGCTCCATAATAGAAACCAAAGTCATCCTCACCATATCCAACAAATGTGAATTTTTCTAATTTTGCCTCTAACTTGGTCCTATCCTCTTTATTAATAATATTAAAAGCCTCACATACAAAGACTCTAAGAAAATAATAATCAAAATTATTACTAAACCAAGCTTGTTCGAGAATGCCTCCATCTAAAGGCATAAAAGGTACTTTGTTAATTAGATATACTATCAGGCTAACTGCTTCTACCCAAAACTATAAATGTAATCCTACATGTAACCTCATACTCCTAACACATTCCATTATTATTTTGTTCATATTTTTAGATAACCCATTCTATTGTGGAGTTATTAAAACCATATTTTGCCTATGAATTCCATTTTTAGTACAATAATCAAATAAAGTATTTCTACAAAACTCACCTCCATTATCTGATCTGAGACATTTCAACTTGAGACCTGTTTCATTCTCAACCAAGGCTTTCCACTTATTAAAAGTGTCAAATACATCAGATTTATTTTTAATACAATATACCTATACTTTCCTAATTGCATCATCAATAAAAGTAACATAATAATTGGAACCACCAATAGAAGATACTTGAGCTGGTCCCCATACATCTAAATGTACCAAATCTAACTTGTGCTCTTTCTTTGTAAGTTTAACTTTTAGTAACTTAACCTGATTCTATTTCATGTACAAATAATTCTCACATAAGTCTAGCTCTATGTATTTTAATCTAGTCAACTTTTCTTTTAATATCTCCGTGCCCTTATGGCTCATATGACTAATCTTGTAGTGCCACATAGTTGCATTACAACAAATAAACCACAAAAATCAACACTACTAGTCAAATATAAAGTACCAACTTTATTACCTCTTGAAACCATAAGAGGACCTTTGGTATCTTTCCAAGAATCTATAGTAAACATAACCAAACATCCCTCACTACCTAATTTCCCCATTGAAATGAAATTCCATCTCAACATAGGCACATGTCTAACATCCTTAAGTAGCCATGTGTTCCCATTCTACATTTTCACCTAACAAAAACCTTTCCCTACTATCTCACATGATTCATCATCACCAAGATAAACATGTCCTAATTTTTCTTAAACATAATCAATACAATAAAGCCTATGTGGGGTGGCATGAAAAGAAGCCCTTGAATCTAATACCCAAGACTAAAAAAACTATCCATGAAAATAATTAAAGCATCCTAACATGATTTACCTGATGTCATATTTACCTATTTTGTTTCCTCCTTATTGGCATTCTTATCCTGAAGTGACAAACAATCCTTCTTTAAGTGTCCACTCTTCCCACAATGCCATCATATTATCTTGAATCTAGATCTAGATTTAAATCTACCATTTCACTTTCCATGGTTTCCTTTATTCTTATCCTTTTGCCTCCATCTATTATCAATAGACAAAGCATTACCTAAATATGATTTACCAGTGCTTTTTATTTTCATTTCCTTGCTAAGAACCATACTTACAACATCCTCAAAATTCAAGCTTCCCTTGGGAGGGACTACATTACTCATAGTCATAACCAAACTATCCCAATTATCAAGAAAAGAACACAAAATCAACAAATCTCTAACTTCATCATCAAACTTAATTACAACATAAGTGAGCATACTTACAACCATATTAAAATCATTTAAATAACTAGCAATTGAACCATTCTCAAACATTTTCATGTTAAACATTCTTTTCATAAGAAATTTTTTATTTGAGGTTGAGGGTTTCTCTTAAAACTTTCCAAGTTTATCCATGAGATCCTTTGTAGTTTTCTCATCTAAAATATTAAATGCAATAGAAAATGTAAGTTATAACCTTATGGATCCCAATGCCTTCCTATCAAACAATGAACAATTTTCATCACTTATAATTACATGTTGTTCTTATTTCCCCTCTAAAAGGAGATGAATATCCTTCTAATATAGGTAATATTACATCTATATTTTTCACAAACAAAAACACTTACCATAAAATTTCTCAACCATGAATCTAATCTCTTCTCCCATAGCTCTCAGTCAAGTTAATAACCCTTCCTGTGATTTACAACCAAAGCTCTGATACAAGTTGTTAAGAATTAAAAGAATTTAAACTAGATTTTAAATGTGTGAAAATTAGATTTAATTATGCATTAACATGCATCATGAAAATAATTCTTCAAATCACAATTAAATTAAAGCATAAATAGAGAGAATAAAACTAGAAATAACACATAACATAGATATACCATGGTTAACCCAATATGGGCTATGTCCACCAAGAAAGTCCTCAATAATTTTTTTAACAAAACAAGATTATAAATAGCCTCTCATAGAGATAAAATATCTCCTCCAAAATTCATAAATGAATTCTCTGAATTGCTGATTAAAATATGAAATCTATCAACAATAATTCAAAAATGCTCTACCACCCCTACACCTATATAAAACAAACATTTACAAGCTGCTATACTACACCCTGCAAAAATATCTCACATATCATGTCCTATCATATGCAAAACCTATTATCTCTTTTAAGCCATATCTCCACCTGTATAAATATCAAATGATGAATAAATCAACCCCACAAAGGAGAAACTCACCATCCTTATCCAAAGAGGCCTTATCCACTTAGGAAACATGTCATCCCACCTAGTCATGCTTATCTACAAGCCCCACAAAGAAGGAACACTCCATTCTCCTCTAAAAGACACAACTTCTAATGCAAATAGATAATAATCAACTCTTTGAAACAAGAAAGCCAATCCCACTTCCATAATGCATCATAAAAATTATTAAATAAAAAATTTAATAATTTTATCCATAATAAATCATAGAAATTATTAAATAAAACATTTAATAATTTTTCATCCTATATAAATTAAATATTTAACAATTAATTCCTTAAAACAAGGAAATCAATCCCCTTTCCAATAAACATGGAAGTCAACATGAAAATTATTAAATAAAAATTTAATAATATTCACACACATGAGGAGTAAATGTAAAATATACTTCTCACATCCTTGGAGTTCTCTAAACCCCCAAAATGTACCATCATGGTCATGTGATAGCCCCAAAGGGATCCACACTGAATAAGGTGAATGAATCTACTATATTACTAATATTTTAGCATCCAACCTACTTATAAGATTCTTGTTCAAAAAAGAATTTGGATGGCATTTCAAATATGGATTAAAATATATGTTTTCTATTTAATAAAACTTTAGTGTTAAACTAAATTATATATGTTATGAATTCTTTATTTATATGATCTTGGGAAGAGTCCTGAATGTATCAAAGTCTTTAACCCTTGAGGTAATTTCAAATAAATAAAAAAAATGATTGTGTTGCTTATATCTTGTCATAGGTGACTAATCTATTAAGATTTATGCATTTATATTTATCTGAGAGAGTAGAGTTAATGGAATTAAACTTATTGAAAATGAGTGGAACTTAGATAAATATCTGTGAGAGTGTTATTGGGAATAACAATTCAGCTTGTTGAAATGAATTAAACATAAGTGATTTCTAGTATAGTTATGCCAGTCATGAATAAAGACTTATGTTGTCTTTGTGTCTAATATTTTTATAAAATAAGTCATGTTTGGTTATGACTATTTGTATTCAGACCTTTGGGAAGGATCTATTTTGTAAAGGAAATCTCCATTTTGTGAAGGAAAGCTCCATTTTGATTTATGGATTTTCTATTAAATGATTGTGAGTTAATTGATTAAATATTTTCTAAGAATAATCATTATATTATATGTAAGTATCTCCTTTACATCTGTTTGGCTTAATTACTAAATCAAGATTATGTTAGGTTTATTAGAATTCATTTGTTAAACTATGGAATATTATTTCAAATAATAATGGGAATGGTTCATTGAATTTATTGGTGTTGTTGAGGATTGAATGGATTTCTATCAAAAATCCCTTAGGCTTCTAGAGTTAAGTCTAGTTCTTGTGTTACACCTTCCTAAAAACTAGGTCATTAATAAAACTAAAGAAGTTTTATTAATTTTAGTTCTTATCTATCAATATTATCTAAGATGCAACCTTAATTTGGCTGAATGATCCTATGCCTTAGCTGGGTTGAAGCCAACCTTTTAGCCTACATAAATTATTAAAGCCCTTTAGGTTTCCTCTAGTTCAATAAAATTAGATAAGTACTTTACTTAGCATATTTTTCCAAAGAGATTTTCCTTTGAATATTTTGGAAGAAGATAGTTAGAAGTTGTGCCTGAGTCTAAGTAGTCATTAATTTTATTCCAAACAAAGTTATAAAGACTTAGAGTTTTCACTTTAGTCAATTAGTCATTGGAATAATTGTAATGACTTGTCATAATAATCATTACAACTTATCAAAATATTTTACGTGAACACAAGTTTAGATAGTTTGGACCTTCTAAGCAAAGCTTGTGAAAGCAAAGTTCATGAAAGTCTTAGACTAGGTCATCAGATGGAAGCTATCAGAGATTTTATCATGATTTAATATAGGAAAATATGCAAGCATAAATCCGTAAGACTTGTGTTTTTCCTTATGTTTTTTTGCCTTAGCTAAATAATTACTTTGGTGTTTTGTTTCAAGACTTTCCATAGCCATTTGGGTGAGCTACCTTGCATAATGTTTGCCATAACTTCTCGATGAGTTCCCTACTTAGTTTTTCTTGTGAAATGCTTATCTTATCCATTCAATGAATTCCCTACATAGCACTTGTCTTTCCTGAGTAGCTTTATCTTTGAGTTTTTTTAGATTTTACTTTAGTCAAATTTTGAGATTTTTTAAAGTTGGTAAAATTAAGCCACATGGCATAATCCTAGTAACCTAAGGGATTAGATAGAAATCAAAGGCTCTAAAGACCTAGAGTTATGTGAAACTAACATGTGGTAGAATCCAATAAAATAGAAGCTCAAAGGAACTAAGTCATTGTGTTTGATACCCTAATGCCTCTATATTTCATGTAAATCATGGAGCTTAAAGTTGGAGGTAAGGAAGCTTAGAGCAGTGGAACCATTAGGGCCAATACCCCAATGCTTCCATGTTATGTGTAACTGAGTAGGTCATCATACCAAGGGCTTATTCCATTGAGTTTTGGGACCTTTGATTTATTTTTCCTTAGTCAATTTTTTTATAAATATGACTAGTGTTCACAAGAAGCCACATGTCACCATCATAGGACTTAGGAGTGATGTAAACTTGGTTTGAGGTATGATTAGTGCTAGGATAGTAGGGAAGTGGGATCTTTCCATAAGGAATCATCTCAGTGATCTATGATCTTAGAGAGGACCATATAGGGAGTGATTCCATCAAGCTAATGAGATAGTGGGATGCTACCATATGGCATCATCCCAGTGACCCCTAATATTGGAGTTGACCACTCAAGGGAAAAGTCTTTGGGTTAGTCAGCTAGTGGGATGTTATCACTTGAAATCATCCCAATGGTATGCATTTTCATCAAATTCCATGTTGAGGGCAAAGCCTTCGAAATAGTGGGATAGTAGGATGTTTCCACATGACATCATCCCAATGATCCATAATGTTTGGGATGCGAGTGCAATGTGAAGGCATGTATAACCAATAGATAAGTGGTAGGACACCATATGGCAGGAAAGGTCCTTGGGAGCATGAAGACAAGATAATATGGCCTTTGATCAACCAAACTTATCACATGGATGTTTAATGCATCAAATATAAAATAGGTTTAAATTGATGTTTCATGTAAATATCATAAGCACGGTTATCAATTCAATCAAGCTTGTGAAGGAATTTTGAGTGCTTATCAAATAGACCAAGACTATGGGATTTTTAATTAGTGACTTTCACTTCTTAAAGTCTTATGGTCATTGTGGGATTTATGTTATGTGTTTGGAATGGATGTGGTATTTATTAATAAGCACATGCGTTATTTTTTGGTTTCACATAGTGTCATGCTTGTCTTCAAGGGAAAAAATGGGCATGACATTTTTATACTAGAGCTTGGGCTACAAAACTAAGAGCTCTGGGTAATTTAAATTATTTCCTAAATTTCTTATTTTTACATTTTTTTTATGTATTTATTATTGGCATGTATAATGAGAGGAGGAAATTGAGAATGTCATGGTGATGATCCCATTAGTGAGATTGAGCCTCCCATTCAGATGGGATTGAAAGAAATATGATCTCAACTCTTCTTATCCATGCAACAAATGCAAGACATCTTGTAGGAGATATTACCTATGGTTCAACATGAAATAAAAAGACACTCTCCATGAAATTCCTAGGATGATGAAGAATTAGTTTAAATAGAAAAAGAGAGGTTTGGGATTCCTACCCATCTCTATTCTAAGGGTGACAGAGATGAATTGAATCACCATAGTGAGTGATGAGAGAGATGAGATGTAGACCATCATCATAAACTTGTTCTTTGAGATTTAGTGAAATATTTCATTGGTCACACCCTCCTACTTTTGATGGTACTTAGGAAGGATTTGATTTAGAAGTTTGATTGTTAAGCATGAGATGATGTTTTACCTTGTATGATTGTGAATCCAATGGGAAAGCTTGTTTAGGAACCCATATTCTCAAATATGAAACAAATATGTGGTGAGAAGGAGAGGATCAAAATCTCCACTAGACACCACCATCCCTCTATTGGGAATTATTTAAGGATCATTTTAGAGCATGCTACTTGTCCCCTATATATGTTTAAAAGAAGGTAGGTGAATTTTATGACCTTCTATAGGAAAGTGGAATTATTTCACAATATGAGTATCAATTCATAGATTTTATAATATATTTTCAAGGTTATACATATGAGATAATATAAGTGAATAAGTTCATTAGAGGCCTAGAAATAGAGATGGATAGCACAATGTGTATTTTATCACCCATAACCTGTGTAGTGTCAGGGAACCTAGAACAATAAACATGCTCCGATCCCTACTGAGTTAGGATCTTGCTCTACCAATTAAAGCACATATGATTACTTCTTGTATTAGCAACTAAACAAAGAATTATACCAGAATCAATAAGTAACTAGAAATATGAAACAACACAGGAATTAAGAGACAATACACAATTGTATTAAATACATAGAAGAATATACAATAAGGAAGATGCCACTTCTTCCTCCACCTCAAAGGTTCGCCACACCTCAAGACCTTCTTCCCTCTCTCTCTTGGTCCCAACAATCAACTCCAATACAGAATTGATGTTCACCTCTCCAACCAGTCAGTAACACGTTGCTAGTTCACCAAGTACACAACCGTACTCCAAGTAGATCCCCTGCTCTCTGCTACCTGCAAATCACTAGACCTTACTCACCATGTAGATATCTCTACACCCATGAATAACCCTTGTCCTTACATCACCAAGTCCTTATGATTCTTTAACCAGTACCCTGGTGGATCAGCTCCTTGACCTTGCAGACCTTGCAACTCTCCCTGATCATACACACTCAGCACCCCTTTGGAACTAGGAGGAGCTACACTAGCTCTCTCTAAAAGCTCTATGGCTTTCTAGCACACTTTTATAATACAGCCCATGAGTCCATATATAGATATCATGTTTACAATAATTAGACACGCAACTCAAGACTAACACTAGCCTTCAACATGCAAACTAACAGTCCAAAATAGACTCTCCGAAATCAACATGCAAATTGCCTGTTCACGCACAGGCTGTCGATGTCAGCTCCTCCATGACCAATGTCAGCCGACTGGTAACCATCTCCAGTTACTTCCTCACTGCTATCTGACTGACGTCGGCTGATCAGACCGAAGTTGATTTCCTGCAACTGGTTCTTCAACTCCCCGCAACTCTGCATCCTCCATAACTTCTCCTGTTTACATCCTGGTGAAGCTTTTAGCTCCACAACCTAACAATCTCCCACTTGGAGATAAATAGCTACACATGTACTTGTACCTATACACTATCTAAATTATTCCCTGGCTTGTATCCCTCTTCAAGATCCATCCTGAAGACCAACCACCACACAACCTGTGATGCTATACCTGTCATTCAAGTAACCTGCCACATCCAAACCTACACATCCATGTAGTGAAGAACTTGACCCTGCATAACAAGAATCCCTACTGCTAGTCCCATTGAACTGCCCTCCAGTACTCCTTCCCCGAATTGGCTCCATACTTTCTGACAACCCCCACTAATTGGGAAAATTCAGGCCTACAATAGACCTCATGTGATTTCAAACCCTGTTTCAAGCTAAAGCTTGAACTGTCCAGCCATTGGTGTGCTTTCTGATTCTGCATCCTGCATAATGAACCTTGCCAACACTATCTTCACATCAGCTCCCACTGGAGACAAAATCTCCATGTCTCTTATGCCAAAGAATTTTGCTGCTCCAAATTCTTCATGACACGCCTCTGAACTAACCTTACCTTTAGCTCAACAAATACCTGTATGTACAAACCTACTAGTAAATCACCCACATATAGTAACAAGATGATGTTGCGACCATCATCTACCTGGTAAGATAAACACAATAGTTACACTAACATTAACTGAAGCCATGCTTAGTCATCCACCTATCAAAACCTGTACCACTGTCCTGCAGCTTCCTCAAGACCATATACCTTGGCCTTCTGTCTCTTGTATCCATCCACTCTCTTCTCTAAAATGGGAATCCATTCCATCTCTCAGTGCTTTCTTCTAGCTCACAACTCTACCAACAAATACCTATTTGGTTCTTCTCCAAAGCGTCACACTCCTCATCCATGCCAAGCTCCCACTGTATCTAGATTCTACCTGCATTGCTTCTTCCATCTTCCTAGTTTTTGACCATCAATAAGCAATATAAAGAAGGTGAACAATGAATATGAGGTTCACTTACCCTTTCTAACCTCTACATGAGCATTTGAGACTTGTTGACAGCTCGTTGTCCACCCAATATCTGTTCTAGTGATCGATCTCGGCCATCTCCCAGTCTGTTCCTGACCGATGTTGGTTCCTTGCACTGACCCTAACTGCTAACATCATTTCCCTGGCTGACGCCGGTATCTTTTCTACCAACATCGATTCCTTCATGACCGACATCAGTCTTCCTATTGCTGATGTTGGTTATTGTGTGACCGATGTTGGTACCTGTGTTCATCTGTGAGTGATAACTTTTTACCCGCGAGCTCTCCATGGATCAAAATCCTAATCAAATCAACCTTGCTCTACTTAGAATAATTCAATTCTCTCACCTGATCTTTGTCCGTCATCTCCTCCATGAACACCAAGGCTTTCCAGTTCTTTAGCTTGTCAAAAACATCTGTCTTCTACTTCAAAACCTGCATTCTCCTTCTACATATGTGACTAAGCCTATGAAGCCACATCTCTGCAACAGAAGGTGAATCAACAATATAAGTAGATAGATAAAGGATACCTAATTTCTTACCACCATCTAATTCAAGTGTATCTGTTGTGAGAGTTATAGTGCATCTCTCATCACCCAAATTTCTTGAATAAATTAGACTCATCTCCAAGATTGGTACCTGCATGACTTCCTTCAACCACTGTGTGTCGTCCATTTGCAATTTTAGCTTCACTTCCCCTTTGCCAATTCTTTGACAAAGCTCACCAGCTCCTCTCCCTAGGGCTGCATGGAAAGAGGTAACATAATCTGTTATCCAAGATTTAACTTTATCCAAGAAACCTCCCAAAGCATACTGTGCAACAACACCTGCAACATCTGCATCTTCAGTTCCTTCATGCTGATCTGCTACCAACCAACAATATCTTTTTCTCTGCTCTTTCTTTCCATCAATCAAACCATTTGTGCTATTCAATTTCTCCATTCATAGCTTACTTCCTTTTGCCATTGCTATACTCCCACTCAATCAGAAACCCCTGTGAGTAACCTGTAATCAACAAACACTACCAAATCTGAAACCACCTATTAGTAACCCAACCAAAAGCTCTGATACCACGTGTCAGGGAACCTAGAACAATAAACATGCTCTGATCCCTACTGAGTCAGGATCTTGCTCTACCAATTAGAGCACATATGATTACTTATTATATTAGTAACTAAACACAGAATTATACTAGAATCAATAAGTAACTAGAAATATGAAACAACACAGGAATTAAGAGACAATACACAATTGTATTAAATACATAAAAGAATATACAATAAGGAAGATGCCACTTCTTCCTCCACCTCAAAGGTTCGCCACACCTCAAGACCTTCTTCCCTCTCTCTCTCGGTCCCAAAAATCAACTCCAATATAGAATTGATGTTCATCTCTCCAACCAGTCAATAACACGCTGCCAGTTCACTAAGTACACAACTGTACTCCAAGTAGATCCCCTGCTCTCTGCTACCTGCAAATCACTAGACCTTACTCACCATGTAGATATCTCTACACCCCTAAAGAACCCTTGTCCTTGCCTCACCAAGTCCTTATGATTCTTCAACCAGTACCCTAGTGGATCAACTCCTTGACCTTGCAGACCTTGCAACTCTCCCTGATCATACACACTCAGCACCCCTTTGGAACTAGGAGGAGCTACACTAGCTCTCTCTAAAATCTCTATGGCTTTCTAGCACACTTTTACAATATAGCCCATGAGTCCATATATATATCTCATGTTTACAATAATTAGACTAACCTAATTACAATAATTAGACATGCAACTCAAGACTAACACTAGCCTTCAACATGCAAACTAACAGTCCAAAAATAGACTCTCCAGAATCAACATGCGAACTGCCTATTCACGCACAGGCTGCTGACGTCAGCTCCTCCATGACCGATGTTAGTCAACTAGTAACCATCACCAGTTGCTTCCTCACTGCTATCTGATCGATGTCGGCTGATCAGACTGAAGCCAATTTCCTGCAAATGGTTCTGCAACTCCTTGCAACTCTGCATCCTCCATAACCTGTGTAGTAGTAATTAAATAGTCCTACTTGGATGAGGAGTTTCATGGAAATAATTGAGAAGCCCAAGAAAATTTCATTACAAATTAAAGTCATAACATGACTCAAGGTCACAAGGTTCATAACCTATACCTATGGAAAGTTGGAAGGTAACACAATCTAACTTTAGGTCCCCTCAACAATAGTATTAGGAGACTAACTATTGTGGCCATAGTCAAAGATGAAAATGATTGGATAAATGTCACCATAATCAAGGTAATGATAGATTTTAGGAGCATCAGTAGACTAGAACTGCATGAACTCAATATTCTAAATAGGCAAGATCATCAAGGTCAACCACTTCCATTAGACCTAGAATAGTTGGAGCCTCTTCAAGGTGAGAACAATGGAATTGTGTTTATTTCATGCGAAAATATCTTGATCATTATGCATGAGATTATACTCTTGGGCCATCAACTTATAGTAGGTTGAAGGCCTCAATTTTAGAGTAAATAGTGGATGATGTGGGTTGAAGACACAAGATTTATGTAGCAATGGATGAACACCAAAGAAAGCACTAGGAAATCATCAATGAGACCATAGGTATGATTAAAGGAATTTAAATTTTAGTTTAGTTTAATTTAGTTGATTCAAAATCCTTTATTTATCCTTCCATCATGGATCATTATGGGTTGGTGGATATTAGGCAATTAGAAAGTTAGGTAGTTGAGTTTGTCTCTACGGCCAAGTTGTACTAATAACTCATTAGTGAGTAGCTATGTATTAGTTTTGGGCATATTTTCCACTATAATGACTTGTGTATTATTCACTTAGGCTCCTATAATGTTGTCTTGGGTATGGATTGGGTTATGGCTCATAAATCTAAGCTTGATTGTCATGACAAGGTTATCAAAGGTGAAGATGACTTTGCCATGCCTATGGTAATATATTGAGTCAAGAGACCTATTTCCATTTGAATGATCACAGTGTTGTAAATCAATAAGAGTGTAAGGAAAGGTTGTCAATTATTTTATATCATGGTAAGTGATATGTTAGATGAGTCAAAATAAGATTCTCTAGATGACCATCCTATTCTGTGGGAATTTATTGATGTGCTTCTAGGTGGATTGCTAAGTATGCCTCTTTTATGAGAGATTGATTTTTAGACTTAATTAATACTTGGGGTTAATCCCATATTGAAATAACCATATAAAATGACCACCCTATAGTTGTGTGAACTCAAGTTTCAGCTTGAGAAACTCTTGAAGAATGGCTTGATTCATCCTAGTGTGTCCACATGGGGAACACCTACCACCTTCATGAAGAAAACATATAGATACCTTTGATTGTGCAAGTATTACTTCTAGTTGAATAAGGTAATAATTAAGAATAATTATCCCTTACTTAGAATTGATGATTTTGTTGATCAAATGTGAGGAACCAAAATGTTTTCCAATATTGATTTGAAATATGGATACCATTAGTTATGTGTCAAAAATCCTAATATTTATAAGACCATGTTTTAGATGCAGTATGGAAAATATGAATTTTTAGTTGTATCAATTGGGTTGATGAATTCCCCAACAGTTTTCATGACTATTATGAATGGAGTATTTTGAACCTTCTTGGACCAATTTTTTCTAGTTTTTATTTATGAAATTATGATTTACTCCTAGAATAAATAAGAGGATGAGGACCACTTGAGGTAATTTTGATAGGTTCTGAGAGAGAACTAGTTGTTTGGAAATTTGGAGAAGTGAAAATTTGTGTAGTCTAAGTTACAATACCTTAATCATAAAATTTCAAGAAAAGGAATCTCTATGGATCCTACCAAGATTTGTGCTATTATGGAATGTCCAACACCCTCTAATGTTTTATAAGTTCACAAATTTATGGGATTAACAGGATATTATAGACTCTTTGTTGATAATTTTTTTCACATTGTGAATTCCATCACTTAATTTATAAAAAGGGGAAGAATTTTGTTTGGAAAACAAATTATGAGGAAGATTTTTAATTGTTGAAAAAATGACTCACTAGTGCACCAATTTTTTCTATGCCTAATCCTATGAGAGAATTCTTCATTTATACTGATGCATTAAAGGAATGACTAGGAGTTGTAAAAATGTAGTAAGGCATAGTTATTATGTATGAATCTCAAAAAATCAAGGATTAAGAGATCAGATGACCCATACATGATATGTAATTTTCAACCATCATTCATGTATGCTAAAGATGGTGACACTTCTTACTTGTTCATCATTTTATTTTAAAGATAGATTATTTGATTTTTCAATATATATTCAATCAACCTAACCTCAATGCATATGAAAGGCATTGGATAGAATTGTTATGCAAATATGATTGTGAAATATTGTATATCATAATAAAGGAAAGCATAGTTATTGATTCCTTACATAGGAGGTTCCATGAAATGGAAATAATGAGTTCACAAACTGACTTGAGAAGTTAGATTTTGAAGTACCTTCCACAAGACAACCTCTATAAAGAAGTAAGACATATTTTGGATTATGGTATGAATATATAATGTAAATTTTAAGTCTATTCTCATAAGCTTGATAGTTTGATGTACAATAAAGGGTGTATCTATGTTCCCTTAATCGGTGGCTTGTGTGAACTAATTCTTTTCAAGTCTCATAGAGATCCTTACCAAGCACACCCTAGAGTGAAGAAGTTGCATGCCAAGTTAAGGAAATTATATCATTGGGATGATATGAGGCATGATATTTCTAATATTTTATCTCATTGTTTAGAGTGATAGAGGGTAAAAAATAAAGCATCAACATCCATCAAGATTGTTATATCCTCATGAGATTCAAGAATGGAAGTGGGACATTATTTCCATGGATTTTATTATAAGATTGCTTACCTTGAATTATCATCATGATGTGATCATGGTCACAGTGGATAAGTTAACCAAGTAACATGCTTTTCTCCCATGAAAACAACTTATAATGCAAATTTAGTGACAAAGCTATTTTTGGATGATATTGTTAGATTGCACAAGATTATCCATAAGATTATTTCAAATCGAGATCTAGTATATACTTCTCACTTTTGGACTTATTTATATAAGTCATTGGGAACTCAGCTCAATTTTATTACTTCTTATCATCATGAGGCTGATGGGTAAACTGAGATAGTAAATTAGGTCTTAGAAGACATGTTGTGCATATATGTTATGGACCAACAATCCTATTGGGAAGACTATTTGTATCTTGTTGAGATTGCTTATAATAATAGTTATCATAGTTCAATTAAGATTGTACCTTTCTAGGTTTATATTTTCTAGCCTATAAAAAACCATTGAGTTAGGACTGAATTGAGGTAGAGTCATGATTGGCCCTGACATGCTAAAAAACATGGAGAAACATGTGATTAAGATACAATAACAACTAGAGACTGCTAGTGATTACAAGAAGTATGATGATTTAAAAATAATTGATCAACATTTTAAAGTTGGTGATAAATTTTTATTGAGGATGAGACCTAATAATATCTCCATCTATTATAGAAAAGGGTCCAAGTTGGTACCTCACTTTGTTTGACCATTTAGGGTCTTGGAGACCATTGGCCCAATATCTTATCAACTTGCCTTGCCATGCAACCTAGCTCAGGTTAAGGTCCAATGGGATAAATATGATGAATTGGTAGAAACTTGGTAATATGTTACACCTTTGAGGCTCTAGTATCCTCATCTCTTTTAGTGACTTCCAGGTGTAAGTCTGTGTAAGGGGAGGGGGATGTAAGGCCCTATTTCTCATAGTGATTATCCTTGACAAAGATGACTATGCAACCATGACTTACATGTTCTAATTATTAAGTTATATGGTCAAGTCACATACATATAAGGCATACAAGGATTTAATGAAGGCTCTCATGTGTTGGGAACCATGAGAAAGACCTATTATCAATCATGTTTTGGTTTTCTTAATTTCGAAAGCATGATGCTTATATTTCAAATATGTAATTTTTCCTTATGAAATTTGATTATGTCAATGAGATATATGAACTTAAATCATGTTGAATTATTGCTTCTAAGTTTATGAAATGGTAAGTATTTATGCATTGAACCATATGAAATAATTTATATGTATATTGATATTCCATGAATGATTGGTTATTATTAATTGATTGAAATTGCCTTGTTTGATTGTATTTCATTTCTTTGGATATTAGGTTAAAGTAATTTGATGTGTGCATCAAGTGTGTAGGAATAGTAAAAAGGATCAATTAAGGAAAGAGACTATGTCAATCATGGTTATAACATTAATTAATTTTAAACTATCTTAAACCCTTTTTATAGATTCATCTACCTATTTTGCCACCTAGTAGATGAAATGTCTGATTGGTAACCAACCTTTAGGCTTGGTTGGTGGAACTTGTTATCACCTAACCAAAATATCTAAAAGCCAATGTCTAGAATGTTTAGTGGTTGATTACAAGATCTTCCTTTATTTTCCTTAGTACTAGGATGAAGTGGGAAAAGAGGTAAGGGAGTTTAGAAAGTAACCACAGGAACATGTGAATCCACCATGCACATTAATGAAACATGGGAAAGAACATCCCTTAATGAGGCATGGGTTGACAAGTGGTTGGTAGTTGGTTATTGGCCATATGTCTATATGTTGGAGTCAAACTTATTTAGTTGGAGACTTTTGCCAGTTCAAAAAGAATTAGACTTAGCATAGGAGAAGGAGAAGAAACATATAGTATCAACTATTTAGAAGAGCTAAATCTAGATAGTTTGAGGATAATGCTCAGGTCGTCTGGAGGTCGATATGTGGCTTCTTTTTAACTTATGTTTTGTGTTGTTCATTTGGCATGAAATAATTTATTCCTTATTTATTCTTCTTATTTTTACGGGAAGAATACCACTTATTTTATTTCATTTGTTTTATTATTTTCCCACAGTTGAGCATCAACTTCCATGTAGTGCTTTCCAATTCGATAGCCTCAAAAATATTATTCCTGCTTAGTCTAAATGAAATGATCCTAGTTCTTTGTTTGTGCTCTTACTCAAAGGAGAATAAGATTGCTTGGGTTATTCTACATATATTATTGTCTTTCCATGCTTATGCATTGTAGACACCTAAAAATAGCCATCAATAACCTCTAACTAGGCTTTTGACCAATTTCTACCAAAGTGCACAATTTGGCCTAAAAAAACAAAAACACATTAAATGTGTTGAAATTCATATATTCAAGTGAAAATTTTTGCTAGAGTGTGACTAAATAGGGTGATGCAATTTATGAAGCAACTAACTTTGATCAAATCCTTTCTAGTCAAAATGCTAATTTTGCATATGGGTGCTCTAGATTGCTCTTTTCTATCAAATTTATTATATGAGACATGTGCCTTTGTTATTTTTCATTGAAAACATCTTAAATGGGATAATAGTTCTAATGTAGCTAACATCAACTTCTAATTCTAATCCATTCAAATTTTGAGTCAATAATATGACATTTTGACTAATTTGATTAATTTGTGCACAAATTTCCATGGTTTTGCATCAAAGTTAACTAATCATATTTAAGGATAATTAAACCAAATCAAGAGATTAAGTTAATTTTCCATAGAATTTTTTAAATATTTATTTTTATAAATTGATTGTCATTAACTATATCATCAAATGACATCATCCTATGGAGTGGCATTCATAAGCCATAAATGCCACAAATATCTAAATTAATGCCTCCCATGCCTCATTAAGACCCTCCATGCCTCTTAAATTCCCCTCTATCCCAAATATTTATGGGGTATATTTATAAATTTAATTACATAATTGGATTTATTCATGGCCACACATCTTAATCTTGAGATGGACAGTCATGGTTGATCCTAAATGATTTTGAAAATATATAAATAGAATAGCCATGAACATCATTTTTAAGCTATCTTGGTGTAAAGTTATAATGTGCAAATAATTCCAAAAGCCATTAAAATTAGTATTATAATTTCAAATTATTGAGCCAATCCAAAGCCAAAGCCATCATAAAGGTTCCAAGGAGAAGAGGAGATAGCCAAACCTCCTTTGATGAAGACTCATTGAGCACAAGCTAAGCAAGCCACTTCAACAAGATATTTTGAGCATCCAAGGAAGGTGAAAGAAAGTTTATTTTGTATATTATTTGTGTTTTCTATTTTAGTCTTGTTAACTAAGATCCTCCATTGAGATAGGATTAAGTTGTTATCTATTAGTGTGTTATTTTGATTTTGATTTCATATACTAACACAATACTAATCTATCCTTATTGCAATCCTATTTTCACATGCATTACCTACCATGTAGTTCTTTGCCAATTTAAGGACCTAGAACCCCTTTGCTCAAATCAATCTCTACACAAATTATAGAAAAGGTACACATGATTGTATTTATTCTCTCACTATAAAATTCTATGAAATTTCCTAACACATTACCTATTTCCTTATAAGCATGCCAAAAATGCAAGGATAGATTAGGGAGCCAAACCCACACTGGCATCTCTATTACTAAGAGAGTGTTTGGGTCAAAATATGGAAACTAAGGGGTGATAAATAACCCTGCATTACCCCAAAACCAAGGGAATTATGAGAGAAATTTATGATATTCATCCTATTCATTAAAATTAAGAAAAAAACCTTTGGACCATAAATAAATATCACATTTCTTTGACCAAGTCTCATAGATCCACTGATACAAGGTAGTTGATGATGACCACAAGCCATTGAATTTGTAAATCACTAAATTTTGACTTAAATAAGGGAAATAATCATTCACTTCCTCATTTAAAATATCTAGGGATGGGATATCCTTCACTTATTCAAAATTATAAGCTTGAGGTGGAGAATGACACTTTGTAGAATTTGGTTTGGAAGCACCATTTTGACCATTTATTTAAAAGTTGCAGGTTTGGGAGGAGTAGCTTGATTTAATCCTTCTACACCTCCCCCAATTCTTAAAGTAATGAAAATTAGAGAGTCTTTGTCCAAATGGTATAAAGATAGAGTAGGATTGTCTTTTAATTTTTTTCCCTATTGTACCAAACATTAAAACTCCATAAGAACCCTGAAAGACATCTCTAGCTTCAATTTTAAGGCCTTCACTTAGTCTATCCCTTTCACCCATGTGAAAATTGTTTCCCCTAAAAGAGATTTAACCAAGATTTGAAAACTTATTTTATTATCATTTTCACCTTGCTAATGATTAGGCTCTTCCCCATGTATTTCATCAAACACTTGACCTACAAACTGTTTAGACATTTTGTCAAACACTTTTACTTCATTTTCTAGCATCACTAGTTTGTGCATTATCAATCCCATATTTTTGACCAAACCATGATGCCTAGAGAATTTTTACTATCCCAAGGTCTCTTTCATTGCTATCAAAACCTCCTACTATGCCATTATATAATTTTCCTACCCAAGCTAAAATAGTTTACCCACCCGTGTCCATTCACTAGCTATCATCACTGATAAAGAAACTTGGTTTCTTTTCCATGGTGTCTCCATGTAAAAATGATGATGATAATTACTTGGCATGGAATAATCCCACCCCTAAATCAATCTACTCATGTAAACCTTCTACACTACCTCAATCAATTTGCATTTAGGATTTATTTGCCCCACTGATTCACTCTCCCCGTGCCTCTTCTTAGAACCCTTATGATGAAGAACCTTGGGTAGGATGATTTCCTTATACACATTTTCCACCACCATACCAATATATTATTCACTCCTACAATCATATTAAACCCTAGTATATCCTATTTAATTGATATCACTATCAAAGAGATTATTAAACAACATTCATAATTTAAAAGTACTTATAATATTATTAGTAAAGAAAGAGTTTAGATGATATTCTAACTATGGGTTAAAATAACTATTTTGTATTAACTAACACTTTAGTGTTAAACTAATTTTTATCTATTATGAATGCTTGATTTATAGGATCTTGGAAAGATTCATGTATGCATCAAATTCTTTAGCCCTTGAATCACTTTTAAATAAATAAATAGATTGATTTTCTTGCTTATATCTTATCATAAGTGACTAATCTGATAAGATTTATGTAATTTTGTTTATCTAAGTGAGTATATTTAATGAAATTAAATGTATTGGAAATGAATGGAATAGATAAATATCTATGAGATTATTATTGGGAATGACAATTTAGCTTGTTGAAATGAATTAAATATAAGTGCTTTTTTATATAGTTATGCCAATCATGAATAAAGAATTATGTTGTCTTTGTGTCTAAAATTTTTATAAAATGAGTCATGTCTAGTTATGACCATTTTAATTTATACCCTTGGTAAGGTGATTCAAAGGTTTTCTTCTACAAGTCTAAACTTTGAACTCTTTGCCAAACACCCTAGGTTTTTTCACCCTTCCTACTAACCCTTTATCCCTATTTTATTGATAGTATAGAAAAATTAAAATAAAATATGAATATCCAAATCCAAATTCTCATTTACCCTTTAAAAATACACTTATGTATCAAATTTGGTGGCCTAACTTCCTTCCTAGACCCTCTTTCCTTCTTTAGGCCTACTCAATTAGGACTCTTCAAGCCTAAACACAACACAGTTCATAAAAGCTCATACAAATGAATCTACAAAAACTTGAAACTATGTGATTCAGTTAGTACACCTTGAAATTGATTAGATTACAAATTTTTGACAATTTTTGACAATTTGAAAAGGAGATATGGAAGAAACTTTAGATTCAGGCTTTTAAGGCTCTATTTCAACCCAAGAGCAAACAAAAATTAGTTGAAAACGTTTCAATGTGTTTAAAATGTCTTTGAAAGTATCTACAGGTCTATCTCTACCCTATCTACATCTCTCAATCATTGGATGGTCCTTCTCAATCCACTATCATAGCTTTCCACGTCAAGATGCACTTGACTGTGCCAAAAATTGATTCTTTATAGGCATGCACTTTTGTGATAATGAACAAAACACAATAATATGAAAAAAAGGATTAAATAAACCTTAAAATTTTTTCAAATTACTTACCTTAACATACCCATTAATTTAAAGATCATTTATTTCAGTGGAATATATATAGTCCAATCATGCAATGACTACTGCAGGAAATAGGGTTCTATTGTAAACATATCTAAATACCAGATGTTTTTTTTTTAAAAATTGAAAATTATAGTCTAAAAATAGACTCAAAACTCCTTCAAATACATTTATAGAAGTTATTAGAAATTTTGAAAACACAGTCTATAACAAAACTAGACAACTCAAGAACATGGGTTTGTGTATTGAACCATCAACTCAAGGGTCTTTTATTATTTGTTAAAATATTGTATCTTAAAAAACATGAACTAACATTCCAAATCATATATTAATCCTCAATAAAAAATCATTACTGAGACTACTTTCAGATAACATCTTGATTATAGTCAACATGTATGCTAATATGTAAGTAAAAATAGAGTTACAGGCTTCAACAATAAATTTTGACATATTCATTCATTTTATAATGGATATAATTCCATTTATCCTCAAAATACATTATGTGAAACCAACTAATAATCCAAAAATGACAAGATTTTATCAATAGTAACTACCCTAACTACTTTTTGTAAGCCTATAATCTACTCTTGAAACTACCTCATATGGGCTTAAAAATTAATTACACTTTAAAAAACTTTACCACATATTTTATGACCTCTTTCAAACCATTAAATACATAAAATAAACATTAGACAAACATCACCTATATAATAAACATAAAACATCTCTCATAACGTTCCCAATCTTTTAAATATTTAAATAATGGTTTTGGGAAGAAATATTAATTTGAATGTTTCAAGTAATCTAACACCAAAATGAGACACTAGAAGGATTCTATGACACCTAGACACCTAAATCAAACCAAAATTGAAACTAAACAAGATGAACCTATATCATACTACCAAGGTTAAAAGAAATTGAATTCCAATCTCAATGTGTCTTACTTTTTTTTCTCTTCTTCCAATCTCTTGAAGGTATCTTATCTTTAATTCCTTTAGTTGGTCCTATGGCTGGCATTGTCATATCCTTAATATAATTGAGCTATTATTTTACCTTTTTCTTGCCTTCATCTACATGTGATGTTAGAAAGTATTGTATTTCCTTCATGTTTTCAATATGTTATATAAACTCAAACATATTTTCCATCACTTTGACTCTAACTATCATTTGTGGCTCATCCTTTGCTTGTGAGTGGTTGATATCTACATTTATGGACTAAAAATATACAACTTTAATGCTATGATGGATCTTATATGCATTGAGATATTTCTTTAGATGTACCTTCTTGTTTACATCTTATTCTTCTTGATTCTCATATTGATGCAACCAATCTTTTACTTATTCTTCTATCTTCACCTTATCATTATCCTTCACTTATTCCAAACTTTGATCTCTTTATATTATTTTAACTATGAAACTTGATTATTTTCCTCAAATCTTCATATCTTGTCAAGGTATTTATTGGATGGGCTTAGTTTCATCTCAAACCTAAACATCTATCTTCTTTCTCACTTCTCAATCTTGTTTAATGGTTTTTTGATCCTTACCTGTGTTTATATTACAAAATAACATATTATAAATAAAATTTAGAGCCTTCATGTCTCTCTCTTAGGCTGCCTACTTGGACACTTCAATTTCCAACTTCTTATCTTGCCTGGTGTCATTCCCAAGCCACTTCTTATCCATCTTAGTTGTAATTTATATCACTATTTTGATATCATCTCTTTTATAGGCTTGACTACCCTGTTAGTTCTAGTTTTCTTCTTTCTTGAGCACTCTCATAGGTGTTATGTTTTATTACTTTTGAAAAATACTCTCTACCTCTTAATGATCTCTATTATTACCTTGTATTCTTGTTCATCCTCTATTATGTCTATATTTGTGGACTCATAACTCTTCATACTAACCATCTCAAGACATCTTACCTTTTATTCTTTCTTTGGTGCCTTGACCAAACCCAAACTTTATATGGATTTACTCCAATAATACTTTGTTTCCATCATCATTATTCTCTCATATTTATTTATTCTTCACCCTTCAATGGGACAAGTATGTGTATCTCTCCATGTTTATTTATGGTGTATATATTAGCTTGACCATCATGAATATCTTACCTATCAAACTGCCATGCCCTTCCTAATAGTAAATGATAAATACCTATGGGCATAATATCACATAATAATTTATCTGTATATCCTCTTATATGGAATTCAGACCAAATTTTATCAATTACCAAGATTTTATATCCATTTTTAACCCATGAAACCTTATAGGGTTGTGGATTTGGCATCCTCTTCAAGTTTTGTTTCTACACCATCTCTAAAGACATAATTTTATTAGTGCTTCCTCCATCAATCATTAAATCACAAACCTTACCTTTTGATTTGCATCTATTTTTGAATAAGCTTCTTCTTTGAGCTGGCTCTTTTACTTTCATATATTTCAATAATATTCTCCTCATGAATAAATAATAATTCCTTTCTTATCTTCTTTCCTCATTCACTTCTCTTTCACTTTACTACATACCTCTACTAATACTCAATGGACACTCTGCTGACCTATGTCCCTCTCTATGGCAATTCCAAAATTATCCTTGAAACCTTTTTCTTGGTCTACATCTCATAACACCTTCATATTTTCTTGGTCTACCACATGTAAATGATCTAATCTCACATGCATGGTTCTATATTCCCATGCCTTCTTGAACTACGGCTACCTACATTTGTGGTCTTTCTTGAATCACCTCTTCATTTCTTCTCTCATTTGTCCTTGGCTACAAAGGGGCTACTTGAATTTTATAACTATTATTTCCTTCTTATTTATTTATCACTTATCTTTTTACTCTCTCTTTGAGAGCATCCTTAATAGCCTCCATCTTCATGACCAATAGGGCAATCAACTGTGTCATTTGGTGTATCATATTCTTTACCAAATCTTCTTGATCTATGCTAACCTTCTCCATGGAACTCTTTTCTTTATTTCCTTTCTTTAAATTCACCTCAAAATAAATGATGTTAATCCTTTTCACAATCCACTAGGAACTTTTCTAGATTTGATACCAAAATGATGTAGAATTTCCCTTCTACAAGTCTGAACTTTGAACTCTTTGCCAAACACCCTAGGCTTTTTTACCCTTCCTACTAGCCCTTTATCCCTATTTTATTTATATTACAAAAAAATTAAAATTATTTATGAATATAAAAATATAAATTATCATTTACCCTATCAATATACACCTATGTATCAAATTTGGTGACTTAACTTCCTTCCTAGACCCTCTTTCCTTCTTTAAGCCTACTCAATTAGGCCTCTTGAAGCCTAAACACAACACAATTCACAAAACTCCATAAAATTGAATCCATACACACTTAAAACCATGTGATTCAATTATTACACCTTTAAATTTATTATATTGCATATTTTTTATAATTTTTGACAATTGGAAAAGGAGATACAGAAGAAACCCCAGATTAGGGATTTTAAGGCTTCATTTCAGCCTAAGAACAAACAAAAATCAATTTAAAACATTTAATTGGGTTTTAAAGGTCTGTGAAAGGATACCTAGGTATATCTTGACCTTATATACATCTCTTAATGATTGTATGGTCCATATCAATCCACTATCTTAGGTTTCAACATCAACATGCACTTGACTCTGTTTAGAAATTGATAATCTACAAGACCATGCTTTTATGAGAAAGAACAATACATAATAATATGAAAAAAAGATTAAATAAACCTTTAAACACATTCAAAGGACTTACCTTAACATCATAAATCACTTGACCATCGATTTAGAGATCATTTATTTCAGTGGAATACACACAATCCAATCATCCAATGACTGCTACAAGAAATAGGAAACATGACACTTTTGTAAACACATTTGAATACCAAATGATTTTGTTATTTTTATTTTCAATTTATAGGTTAAAAATATACTCAAAACTCCTTCAATAACATTTATAATAGTTTTCAAAGTCCATTTGATTATCAATTTTGAAAACATAGTCTATAACAAAACTAGACAACTCAAGAATAAGGGTTTGTGTATTTAACTGTCAACTTAGGGGTAATTTTATTATTTCCTTAAAATATTATCTATTAAAAAAATGCATTAACCTTCCAAATCATATATAAATACTTAATAAAAAATCATTATTGAAACTACTTTCACACATCTTGATCACAATCAACATGTATGGGAATATGCAAGTAAAAATAGAGTTACATGCTTCATAAAAAAAATTTGACATCTTAATTCATTTTATCTTGGGTATAATTCCATTTATCCTCTAAATAAATTATGCCAACCCAACTGAGAATCCAAAAATGACAAGCTTTTATCAATAGTAACTACCCTAACTAAATTTTGCAAGCCTCAAATCTACTCTTGAAACTACCTCATATGGGTTTAAAAAGGAATTACACTTTAAATAACTTAAACACATATTTTATGTACTTTTTCAACCCCTCATATAGATGAAATTAACATTATACAAACATTACCTAGCTAAGAAACATCAAAAAACTCTCACAACCTTCCCAAGATTTCAAATATTTAAATAATGGTTTTGGTAGGAAATATTAACTTGAATGTTTTAAGTAATCTAACACTTCTAGAACACCAAAATGAGACCCTATAAGGATTATAAGACACATAAACACTGCTAGGCCCCTAACCTATCACATGTATGAGGATAGTATTAGCCGACTTGTGGCTTACTTATCCCTCTTTGACATTATATTATGGCTGACTTGTGGCTGACTTGTGGCTTTCTTTAGATTAGTAGGTCGGCCTATGGATTAACCATGGCCTAGTTAGACTATATATAGGAGGTAGTGGGTAATCATTTATCATCATATTGTGAATTTTTCTCTTATCGAAGCTTGTGGAGGTTGCCCCCTCGAAGTGGCTTATATTTTATCATATATTCAGATATATTTCAGTCATATTTGGATATAATTCTGCTGTTATACTTAATTCTTGAAGTAATTTCATTACAAGTGGTATCAGAGCTGCGATTTGGGCAATCTTGTGAGCGAAACACTAATTTTATGATATATAAAAAACATTGTGAATTTATCTGAAATTTTTTTACTGAAGGTGATAAATCATCACATTAAGCATCCATTAAAATTTCAAATCATTTGGATCTATTTTTCAAAAGTTATCTCTATTTTATTTTTTTCATAAAATTGCTCTATTGTGTGCAATTCAAAGAATGTTTCTGAGTTGTTTACATTTTTGGAAAGATTATAAAAATTTGGCTATGGTTTTTTCTTTGTATATTTTTAATTGAGGCCGACATAATTCCAAAATCGCTTGGTCGAAGTTGGGTCAAAAGTGTTAATAAGGGTCAACATCGTAAAACCCTTTTATGGCAGGTCCACAAACTCGAAGCCAAGGAAAGGGGGCTGAAACTCCAGGAAAAACTACTAACAAGGATGAGATGGAGTCAGAAGGGGGGTGTAATATACCCTTTGTACTAGGGTTTTCTGACATAGATCAGAAAGTGAGCCAGCTTGACTATAGTGTGCAAGGCATTCAGAGTGAGGTGCAAGACATACAATCTAATATGCAATCCATACAAGATAGTTTGGGATATATCATGACAGCTTTGAATATTAATCAATCAAATCATCAAGCTAAATCTATTTCACAAACCCACTAGGGTGGTTCTCCTAACCAGTCTACTTCAAATCCAACTCCATGGCCACAGAAGAACCTATTACCAAAAGTGGATATGCGCAAATTCGATGGAAAAGATCCACTCAATTGGCTCAACCAAATGGAAGTTTTTTTGACCTACATCAGATTCCAAGTGGACAAAAGGTCACCATGGCATCCTTGTATCTTGAACCTAATCAATTCAGTTGGTATCAATGGTTGTGTGATCAAAAGAAAAAGATGGGTCTCAATGTCACTTGGTCAATTTTTAAAGAGCAACTACAATTACACTATGGAAATAGTGTGACAGATAATTAATTCAGCCAACTGGCAAAATTATGACAAACTAGCTCTGTCAAAGATTATATTCATCATTTTCAGAACCTATCCTTACGTGTGGAGATAATTTCTGATGCAAATTTGAATGACCTATTTTTGGGTGGACTCAAGGACCACATTCAACATGAGGTACGCATGTTTAATCCACTTAATATTTCTGAATCTATTATCCTAGCACGTAGAGCTAAGGAAAAGTTCCTAGCCAACAAGAGACAACCATTCACTCACTTTAAAGATCATGGCATATCATCATCAACATTTCCTCCACCTACTATATTGACCCCTCAACAAATTGAAGAAAAGCGTGCAAAAGGACTATGTTTTGGTTGTGATAGCAAGTGGAGTAAAGGACATAGATGTGCTGAGAAGAAGTTATTATACATTGAGGGACCAAATGAAGATGAAGAAGTAGATGATGCCTCCAATGATGATGAGGAAGATATAGAGGAGGTACCTGAAGATTCCCACCCTACAATCTCTTGTCATGCACTTGTAGGTATTAGCACTCCACAAACTCTTAAGGTGGTGGGTTTCCTCAAGAAACATAAGGTGACAGTGTTGATTGATTTAGGGAGCACACATAACTTTATAAACCATAAGTTGGCCACTTGATTGAATTGTTTCATCCACCCATCACCAGAATTTTAGGTCATGATTGCAGATGGTGGCACAATTAATTGTTCAGGCAAATGCCATAGTATTTAGCTTACTATGGGTGGGTACAATATTGACTTTCCTATGTTTTATATTCCCATGGGTAACACAGACATTGTTTTGGGAGTCCAATGGCTCACAACCTTAGGTACCATTGAGATGAACTTCCAAGAACTATTCATGCGCTTTCATTCTGAAGGTAAGAAAATTGAATTGCATGGATTACATGCAAAATCTCCACAATTGGTTAGTTCACATCAGATGACCAAGATGATAAAAAAGGGGGCAGAGGGAATTATTGCATGATTATGCTCTATAGAAGTTCAACCCCCAAAAGTATCTACACATCCTGATCTGCAAATAATTCTTGAAGACCACTCATCTATTTTTGGGGCCATGCCAAAAGGACTACCACCAAAAAGAGAACATGATCATGCCATTCAACTAATTCCAGGTAGTCAACCACCAAATATTAGACCATATAGATATCCATATGCACAAAAGAGTGAAATTGAAAAGATGGTCCATGAGATGCTGGAGGCAGGGATCATTAAGCATAGCCAAAGTGCATATTCATCACCAGTGGTCATGGTGCGGAAGAAGGATGACACATGGAGGATGTGCCCTGATTATAGGGAACTCAACAAGTACACCATCAAAGATAAGTTTCCTATTCCAGTAATTGATGATTTACTTGATGAGTTGCATGGTGCTAATTATTTCACAAAATTGGATCTTCGCTCGGGGTACCATAAAATTAGAATCAAGGATGAAGATGTTCATAAAACTACTTTTAGAACAGATGAGGGCCATTATTAGTTTTTGGTAATGCCCTTTGGTCTTACAAATGCACCATCTACTTTTCAGAGCTTGATGAACACTATTTTTAGGCCTTTTTTAAGGAAGTTTGCGCTAGTTTTCTTTGATGACATATTGATTTATAGTCAGACATGGGAAGCACATCTGCAACATGTGAAATAGGTATTGATAGTTTTGGAAAAGCACCAACTTTATGCAAAGCCATCTAAATGTGCTTTTGGAGTATAAGAGGTAGAGTACCTTGGTCACATTGTTTCCCATGAAGGGGTCAAAGTTGATCTTCAGAAGATCAAAGTGATAATGGAATGGCCCATGCCAAAAACTCTCAAAAACCTTCGAGGTTTTCTTGGACTAACAAGTTACTATAGAAGATTTGTGAAAGGTTATGGCAGCATAGCAGCTCCACTCACTGCATTGCTAAAGAAGGATGCTTTCTGTTTCTATTGTTATTTTGCTTTCACATTCAAAGAAGGAATAAGAAACTAGAAGAAATGGTCTAAGGCTTGTATGTACTTGGATATAGTTGTGCGCACCATAATCTAGATGAAGTGAGAACTCCTCTTTGGTTGTGGAGGATGACACCTACAAGAGAAAGAGACTAAGACAAAGAAGGCATTAGATGAGGAGATGGTGGGTTGCCAAGCAAAATCTTGATCCCAAAAGCAAAAGCTTGAGGGGTGTCAACCCACTGATTGATAAAAGGATGTCTGATAAAGGACAGAAAGATAACAGACTAAAAATGATAAAGACAAAATGAAAAGTGGAAGCAAATGCTTACTTGAATGTTGTTGTTGGCCTAGTCACAGTCACCGGCGTCGGTGGTCCTACCGGCGTCAGTTGTCAAGGCTGCCAACGTCAATTAGTCTACTGACGTCAGTTGGGGAAGTGACCGGCATCGGTTGGGGTAGTAGTCTGTGGATGAGGTCTGGATGAGTTTTGGTCTATGGACGGGTCTGAGACAGAGTTTTGGGCTTGGTTGAATGGTCTGGGGGTCTGGGTCTGAGAGTCTGGTTTTGGTTAATGGTCTGAGAGTCTGTGTAGAGGTCTGGGACAATGGGCAGAATGTCAAAAAGGGACAGAGGGATAGAGGAGTCCAACAGGGGGATAGGGATATAAGGATTTGGGTCTGGTCTGGTCTGGTGATAGGAAGTGCTGAATCTAGTTTATAATACTTAGAAGCAAATAACTAGAAAACACAATGAAAGTACAAACAAAATACTTACCTATGGCTAGCTGAAGGAGTGTTGATGGTGATATTGCTTATGCTGTTGATGAAGGCAGAGTCCCTGTTCTTGATGTAGAAAATCGATGCAGAGTCCTTGGAGAGTGTTACTTGATGTGTCCCTGTAGCCAAAGAGTTAGCAGTGGAAGAGAGAGGAGTGAAAGATTGACGGATTGAAGGATTCAAGAGTCGGATGTGAGAGAGAGGCAAAGGAGGGATAACGGATGCAAAAAACCATTATGAAGGCTACCGACGCCGGCAATATCACCGATGTCGGTCGATAGTTGACTGACGTCGGCGACAAAAAGGCAGGAAAAAGGCTAAAAATAACCTTTCATCTGTTTTCCCAACTGCCAGGTCAGCGAGTCCAAAGAAGAAACAGTCAAAGGTGGCTAAATGGATGTGAGAGGTTAGAGGGGAGAAGTTGGAATGGGGGTTTAAGAATTAATATTGGCCATGTGGTGAATGAAGGGAATCCAAAGAAGGGTATCCAAGGGTGGTGAGGTGGCAAGGGAGAGAGGGAAAAGGGATTTTATTAATTTAAAATAGGATATTTATTTCAAATTAATAAAACATGGGTTAGGAGTGATTAAGTGGATGAAAGGGGACTAAGAGGGGGAGAAAGGACCAAGGGGTAGATGACCAGGGGAGTAGACACGATTTCGGTGTCTACATTTGCCCCTTTTTGTCTTGTTGGTTGTTCTGAATGAACTGCAAGACAAAAATAGGAGTTGGTTGCCTCAGGTATAGGATAAAGTTGATTCTGTCTTGTTGGTTGTTCGAATGAAAAAAAAGACAAAAATAGGAGGTGGATTTCCCTGATTATGGATGAGGTATTCCCCCTCAAAGTAGGAGTCGAGGGAAGGGAATCAGGAATCGGGTGCTGATTTGACAAAGAGTAGATGAAAAAAGGGGTGAGGGTAAATGCTAAAAAAGTCATGATTGTGCACATACCACTACATGAGATGGTCAGGTCAAATTGTCACAGGTCAAGGGTCGAGGAGTGCCAAAATTGAAATAACTGGGCCCCAGCATGTGGTCGTAGCTGATTGGGTTATTCAATCTAAGCTGTAGCTCCAATGGGTCATCGTGTTCTAGGTATCCCAGGCTCAGGAAGTGCTCCTAGAAACATAAAAAATTCACAAGTAGTGGAGATCAACCGGCTTGCGATCCTATACTTGTGAGGGTCAAAAATAGTCTGTGGACAATTGTGCTAACCAGTCATGAGGTAGCATACATGCAAAAACAACCAAGGCAACGTCACTTTGGAAGTGGTCAGGGTCAGAGGAGATAGGCATGATCTCCATGATCATTGGTCGAGGTGGATGGATGGACAAAAGAAAGTGGTCGAGCTAACCTCAGAACACTGAGTGCTACCTACATAGCCCTTGTTGGAAGGGCCTCAGGCCAATGTAGTTCTCCCAAGAGGGAGGAAGAGAGTCGAAGTGATTGATTTCGGTCATGTGTTGAAATGATGAGGATAAGATGATGTTGGAGCATTTTCCATATTGTGTGATGGTGTATTTTGCAACATTGGGTGAGAGGTCTTTCATCCCTAGCAATTTTCCATATTCGTAATGGATGTATGCTAAAAATGAATTTGGTCTATTTACGCTTCAGCAAGTAATGGTTTATGCTTAACATAAATTGTGTCTGGTTGATAGTCCCTATGTGTATTGTTGTCCATAGAAACTATGTGAATGGTCTATGATGATGTATGATGTCATAATGTCATGTTGGTGGTCTGAAAATGTTTGGATTGGTTTGCTTTGGGAAAATGATTTGGTTGAATGTGACCAAAGTGCAGAAGAAGTGAAAAGCATATTGCTCTTTCATTAACAAGGACCAAAATGACGGCATAGGTAAGGGGTTGTTTAGAAACAAAAGACCCATTTATGCATTACGTCGTTGACCAGTGGTTGTGTTAGAGAATAAATCGAATCACTTGATGTTAAGTGAGCTCGAAATCCCTTGAGTATACAGGGGTGATAGGATTGATAATGAGATGGAAGGGGGAACCCTTTTTGGCAGGAACAACTTTGCCCCTTTTATAGGTGACCCCGAGAATGACTATAGACAAGTCCATGACTCTAAAGTTTTGTCAGTCAGTTTTTTTTTTTGAAGGCAGACTGATCGATGTGAGAAGCCTGCGATGGGATATTATCTTGCTTTGTGGTCATGTCGTGAAGCTAATCGATGCAGGAAGCTTCAGAGATAGTGCTATGTTTGTAGCAAATTTTATGCATAGCCATCCTTCGAGGGAGTGGTCTATATTATGCTTTTATGTTTTTGATATGACTTTGGCCTAGCTGTCTTTCAAGGGAGCAGTCTAGTGAATATAGCAATGATGATGCAACTGTCCTTCGAGGGAGCAGTCTACATTTATAGTTTTATGACCTTGGAATATGCATCCCATTTTTGTATATATTTGATTGATTTGTTGACTGGACTTTTGGTCATGGACTTGACTAAAGAGGTTTAGAGGGTTTCCCTTTTATTAGGACGAAGCGTTCATGCTTGACAAAAGGGTTAGGATTGAGGGTTGAAAGGAATAGGAATGACGGTGATAGGGACTACTCAAGGGATGGAGCTTAAGTTAAATGTCGAGTGAATAATTACTTGACTAATAGTGGACTAGTCAAAGAGGCAAGACATAAAGGGGCTCAGGTTCTGACAAAGTCCTGACCCATGATTGTGTTATGATGCAAGGTCCAAGTCAATTGGGAGCAAACTTGACCCATTTGCTTCGTTTTAAATTGGTCACATGTTGATTGATGTTGAAGGAGTTGGTCAATGTTTGGTCGAAGGAAGTCAATGCTGAAGAAGTTGGTTGATATTTGATCAAGGTTTGATTGAGGTCAGTTTGAACATTTGGTCGAAGATAGACTGAATGTTTGGTTGAGGTTGGGTTGACGGTCTAGTTGAGGTCTGGTTGAATGTTTGGTCGAGGATAGGTTGAATGTTCGGGATTAAAAGAGTGATTGATATTTGGTCGAGACTGGGTCGAAAGGTTGGTCGAGGCCATGATTGATGATTGGTTAGTGTCTGGTCGATGGTCTGGATTGATGATTGGTTAGTGTCTGGTTGATGGTCTAGATTGATGATTAGTTGGATGATTGGTTGAGTGATATTTGGTTGTTGATTGGTCGAGACTGGATGAATGTTTGGTCAAAGATCAGGTCGATGGACACTTGGTCGAGGTTTAGGAGTAAAAGAGTGGTTGATATTTGATCGAGACTGGGTCAAAAGGTTGGTCGAGGCTTGGATGAAGGTTGAATTCCCCTAGCGGCTAGGGAGAATGTTTAACAGATTGGTCAAGATCGGTTGAGGTTTAGTGGTCAGATTGACTGTGTTGATGTTGAATAAGGGGGTTAAAGGTGGTGAAGGGACCATAGTCTAGCATGGAGATCCCGGTTTAAGTGATGAGGTTTGAGAAGCATGGGTTGGTGTTGATTTGTCGAAGGGGTGGTCAAGAGGATCCTTGATAAGAAGGGTATCCTTTCTCCATTGTTGACGAATGATAGCTTTAAGAGTGTAACAATGCTCAGTGTCATGTCCCAGAGTGTGATGATAATGACAGAATTTAGAGTTGTCAAACCAAGATGGTCTTGATTCGAGAGTTAATGAGTGGGGCGATGAGGAGGTTGAAGGTTTGTTGATGATGCGATCGAGAAGAAAGGTGTCTTTCTCCAAGCATTGGCGAATGACAACCTTGAGGGCACAACAATGCTCAGTGTCGTGCCCAAGCATGCGATGATACGCATAAATGTGAGTGTCATCGAACCAGGGGGGTTTTGGTCTGAGAGATTGATATGGTCTAAGTGGCGAGAGATTGATACAAGAGGACTGCAATAATTGCCATAACAGCAAAGCATAAGAACCTGCTAACGGGTCTAGATGTTTTATTGCAGTGAGGGTTGGTGACTTTGGTTTGAGAGGTGTAAGAGGCATTGGTCGTACCATCATTTTCATGGGTGGTGTAACCACATGCAAAGATGGCACTTTGGTGGTGATAGGTGTTAGATGTTTTGGAAGAAATATATGTCTGATGGGTTGAGGGGATAATGGAGGCGACTTGCCTCTATGAGGTATGGGAGTGGGAAGCACCCCTATTAGGGTGGATAGATGCGGGCCCAAAATTGAAGGTAATGATGAAGGTGAGGGAGGAGTCCTCCGGTGTGGTTTAATGGCTTTCGTTGGTTTGGGATGAGGGCCACTATTGTGCGAGGAAAGGTTAGATACGGGTTTGGATTCGGACGTGGACGGAGGCGAGTGAGATGTAGCAATCTCAGGCAAAGGGCAAGAGGAAACCATGATTGGGTCTTCCTCAGTCGAAATGGGTGAAGAGACTGGTTCTTCTCTTGGTGGAGAAGAAATATGCGAGTGTGAATCTGTAGTTGGATAGAGCGTAGGAATGGTCATGGTCTTGATGTGTGGTCTAGGCATGGGGAATGTACGATCCCCCATTGATGACAAAAAGGATGAGGTTGAGGCAGCCAGTGTGGGTGCCATCAAAGCATCCTCCAATATGAGAGAGGTCGATGGAGGACAAATAGGAGAAGAAAGTGCTTCATCCTATGGAGGAGGTATATGGGAAGAAGGGTCTTCCTCTTGTGAAGGAGGTTGGTCAGAAACAAGAAAAAAGACAGTGTTGACCGTGTGTATATCATGGTCTTGAGGGTCATTGGTCATGGTCTGGACATTTTTTTGAGTAGGAGGGTGATGAGGAAAGGGTTGTTTGAAGATGTCGAGGTCTTGGTTGGCCAGAGAGTTTGGGTTATCCAAGATGAGATCCCCCTTGTCTAGCATGTCCTGGATGATGTTTTTGAAGGTTTGATAGTTGTCCGTGTCATGGCCTTTGACACGGTGATAGTTGCAAAAGTCATTCTCCCTATACCATGTAGGGATAGGTGTTGAGGGGTCAAATTGATATGGTCAGATTGAAGGGAGATTGAGGGCCCCCTGCTTGACAAGCTTATCCAAGACAGAGGCATATGACTCTCCAATTGGAGTGAATTGACGTTGTATGGATCGACGTTGAAAATGTTTATTGATGTAGTCTGATGTTGAAAATTGAGGTCGGTTGGTTGAATATGATGGTCTAAAAATGATAGTGTTTATCGACCCATTGGATTGGGAGTGGGCAGAAGAAGGTTTGGATGAAGAAGGGTCATTATATTTTGCATTGTTATTACGCAATTTGGTCTTATTTTTGTCGATGGCACAGAGTTCAAGCTTTCTTGCCATGGTGAAAGCTTCGTCAAAAGTGTGGAATGTCTAGATCCACAAGGTAGAAGAGATGTGGCTGGCACATGCTCGAGAAAAGAGCTCAATGAGCTCAGGTTGAGGCAAGGAGAAGGAGAGCTGGTTAATCAGGGCTCTCCAATGGGCGACAAAATCGACTATGGGTTCGTCGTCAAATTGCCTGATGGAATAGAGGTCTGTGATTGAGACTTGTTTGGTGATGTTGATAGAGAAATGGTCGAGAAATAATTGGGTGAGTTGGGTGATAGAAAAGATAGAATATCTGGTAAGAGAGCTATACCAGTCAAGAGTGGGGCCAGAAAGAGACATGGGGAACGTGCATAAAAGCAACACATCATCATGGGCTATGAGGTAGCAAGCGTGTCTGAACGCTCAAAGATGTTGTTGTTGGTCCTCCTTACTCTGAAAGTGAGTAAATTTAGGGAGTTCCCACTAGTTGGGGTATGGTTGGATAGGGACAGAAGGATGGATGGGTTCGTTGGAAATTTGCTCATATGACAGAGCATTGCTTGAACCAGAGATAGAGGTCTCAAGACTGGACATCTTATCCATCAGCATTTTGATGAGATCAACTGACGGATTGACAAGTGGGGCACCTCCTAGATTGTAGGGTACCTGGAAGGTGGTCAAAGAGGCGTATGATGTACTTGGTTGTGCTTGTGTAGGCACAACATATGGGTAGTGCATCATAGGGATAGATGTCATGGTTAAAGGGGCTTGTGTCATGAAGTTGGACGACACAAGTTGACTAGATACCGCCATAGGTGGTTGAGTGGTGGCACTAGTAAAAGGATAGGTTGTCACTCCCGCGTGTATGGGTGTAAGAGTGGGTGAGGTCGAGACAACCAAGTTCTGGTATGGTATAGAACTTGGTTGAATTGTATGAAGTTGAGGGGGTAATGATACCCCGATGGAGGCAGGTTCAAAAATAGATGAGGAGGCCAAAATTTGTGTATTGGCCATGGTCGAGTGACTGGTCGAGATAATAGGCTGAGTCATGATGGGTTGAGTAGCAGATGATGTCGATGTCATTGCTGCTGCGAGTGAAAGGTCCCACATTTGGTTTCTTGCGAGATAGTTTTGGAGGGCTTTGACATTGAGGTCCAAGAATATTTTGAAATCTTGGTCCCCTTCTAGGACAATAAGAGTCTGGGGCAGGGTTGGGCGAGTAGGAGTTCTTTCAGTCTCCGAGTGGAACTCCATTATAGGACTGGTTATGGACAGGGAAGATGGAAGCGATTGATGTCTCGCATGGCCAAGAAGAGCCTTGGTTTGACAGCGTGTCAAAACCATTCAAGGCAAGAGGGGTCAAGTTTTAGAAACTGTGTTTTTTCAGTTTCAAAAACCTTAGAATGTGGTTTTGACAGAAAAAGGGGCAGGTTTTAAGGTTGCTATTTTGAAAAAGAACTGTGACAGAGACCGACGTCGGTTAAAAAACCAATGTCAATGAGAAAGATGGCCGATGTCGGTCAGATAACCGATGCCAGAGATAAAATGTGGCCTACGTCGGTGGTAAAATCGATGCCGATGACTGTGTTTTCTAGAAACTGAAAAGACTTGAGAGTTTTTGGAAATTAAAGAAGAAGAACGTCCTCACTACCTCAAACAAGTAGATAAGAACAAAAAATATGAAGAACACAAGCAGAGCCTAAGCGTTAAATCCCTAGAAATAAATTATTAAGCTTGTGTGGCTTATGCCTTAAAGTGATGTTTGGGGAGGTTGGCTGTTAGAAGGGTCCTAGAAGAGGTAGTCTATGGATGGTTTCAGGTTTGTTTAAGTGCTCAAAAGTCTTTGTTAGGTTTGGTACATGGCCTGGTGCTAAGGAGCAAGCTCCCCTCACTTCACGAGCCCAGTGATGAGCTGGTCTTGCTTAGCCAAAATATACCTTGCCTAGAGATTATCCTCCACCAGAGAACGGAGTGGGCTTTCCCCTTGGTGGTGAAATCCAAGTGGGATTTCCGGGATGGGGTAAGGTATCTATTGGGTGATGAAATCCCAGTCGGGCCTTGTCTCAAGTAAGTTTGATGTTTGATTTAGTGCAAGTGGTTCGGTTGTGTAACATCAAGTGGACTACGATTAATTCAATATGCGTTTATTAATTACTAAGTGTGGACTAAGAAATGCAAGCAAACAGAAATGAAAGTGCAATGTGTTTTAAGCCCCAAGTTGAAATGTGAGTTTGAATGAGAACAAGTTGAGAAAGGGTTTGAAGGATATGATTTTTGACTAGTCTAGAAGTGCAAGAAAAGAAAAGAAAAGTTCTTTTTATTCCTGCTTATGATGTCTTTTGGAAGATAGAAGAAAGAGGTGAAAAGGGAGAAACCTAATGCACCTAAATGAAAAAATAAGGAAAGGAACCCAAGGAAGGCCCTAAGAGTCCCACTAGGCGTGCCAGAATGTTTCTATTGCTATTTTGCTTTCACATTCAAAGAAGGAATAAGAAACTAGAAGAAATGGTCTAAGGCTTGTATGTACCTAGATATAGTTGTGCACACTATAATCTAGACGAAGTGAGAACTCCTCTTTGGTTATGGAGGATGACACCTGCAAGAGAAAGAGACTAAGACAAAGAAGGCGTTAGATGAGGAGATGGTGGGTTGCCAAGCAAAAGCTTGATCCCAAAAGCAAAAGCTTGAGGGGTTTCAACCCACTGATTGATAAAAGGATGTCTGATAAAGGATAGAAAGATAATAGACTGAAAATGATAAAGACAGAATGAAAAGTGGAAGCAAATGCTTACCTAAATGTTATTGTCGGCCTAGTCATAGTCGCCAGCGTCGGTGGTCCTACCGGCGTCAGTTGTCAAGGTTGCCGATGTCGGTTAGTCTACCAATGTTGGTTGGGGAAGTGACCGGCGTCGGTCAGGGTAGTAGTCTGTGGACAAGGTCTGGATGAGTTTTGGTCTATGGACGGGTCTGAGATAGAGTTTTGGGCTTGGTTGAATGGTCTGGGGGTCTGGGTCTGAGAGTCTGGTTTTGGTTAATGGTCTGAGAGTCTGTGTAGAGGTCTGGGACAATGGGAAGAATGTCAAAAAGGGATAGAGGGATAGAGGAGTCCAATAGGGTGACAGGGATATAAGGATTTGGGTCTGGTCTGGTCTGGTGATAGGAAGTGTTGAATCTAGTTTATAATACTTAGAAGCAAATAACTAGAAAACATAATGAAAGTATAAACAAAATACTTACCTGTGGCTAGTTGAAGGAGTGCTGATGGTGCTATTGCTTATGCTGTTGATGAAGGTAGAGTCCCTATTGTTGATGTATAAAACTAATGCAGAGTCCTTGGAGAGTGTTGCTTGATGTGTCCCTGCAGCCAAAGAGTGAGCAGTGGAAGAGAGAGGAGCGAAAGATTGATGGATTCAAGAGTCGGATGCGAGAGAGAGGTGAAGGAGGGAAAATGGATGTAAAAAACCATTATGAAGGCTGCTGATGCTGGCAATATCACCGACGTCGGTCGACAGTTGACTGATGTCGACAACAGGAAGGCAAGAAAAAGGCTAAAAATAGCCTTTCATCCATTTTCCCAACTGCCGGGTCAGCGAGTTCGAAGAAGAAATGGTCAAAGGTGGCTAAATGGATGCGAGAGGTTAGAGGGGAGAAGTTGGAAAGGGGGTCTAAGCATTAATATTGGCCATGTGGGGAATGAAGGGAATCCAAAGAAGGGTATCCAAGTGTGGTGAGGTGGCAAGGGAGAGAGGGAAAAGGGATTTTATTAATTTAAAATAGGATATTTATTTCAAATTAATAAAACATGGGTTAGGAGTGGTTAAGTGGATGAAAGGGGACTAAGAGGGGGAAAAAGGACCAAGGGGTAGATGACCAGGGGAGTAGACACGATTTCGGTGTCTACACTTTCCATTGGAATGATGATGCCACTAAAGCATTTTAGAAACTAAAAGTACCTATGTGCACCACTCCAATTTTGGCTACTCCAGACTTCTCACAAACATTCATTGTTGAATGTGATGCTTCTGGGTCTAGATTGGGGGCAATACTAATGCAAAAAAGAAGACCCATTGCATTTGAAAGTCATCAATTCAAAGGTAATAATCTACAAAAACCTATCTATGAGAAAGAAATGATAGCTATTCTTCATGCAGTTAAACAATGGAGGCCTTATCTGATGGGTAGACACTTTAAGGTGAAAATGGATCATGATAGTCTCAAATACTTTTTAGAGAAAATATTATCATCTGAGGAACAACAAAAATGGGTAACCAAAATTTTGGGTTATGATTTTGAAATCATCTACAAGAAGGTTAAAGATCATGTAGTAGCAGATGTACTATCTAGACGGGATGCATCCATAGAAGCATTACTTGGTGCAATGTCCATATTGCAAGCAGATTGGGTGGATGAAGCTAGGTTAGAATGGGAGTAAGACAAGGATACACAGGTTCTAATTCAGAATCTCTAGCAAGGTAATTTATCCTCTGACAAATTTGAATGGAAAGGTAATGTCTTATGGTATAAGGGTAGGTTATACTTGTGCAAAACTTCAGAGCTTAAGCATAAGATTCTTGCAGAGTTGCATGCATCTCCACTTGGGGGACACTCAAGGTTCTTGAAAAATTATCATAGAATTAAGAAATAATTATTTTGGGAAGGACTCAAGGGATATGTACAAAATTTTGTGGAAGAATGCATGATATGCCAATAGAATAAAGGTGAAACAGTTAAGACCCCAGGTTTGTTACAACCATTAGCAATTCCTAGTCAAAGGTGGGAGGAGGTTTCCATGGATTTCATCACTGGGTTGCCTTGTTCTGAAGGTAATAATGTTATTTTGGTCATTGTGGATAGGCTTACAAAATATGCCCATTTTTGTGCTTTATCACACCCATTTTTAGCAAGTACCGTTGCAGCTATTTTTATGGAAGCAGTTCTCAAATTACATGGAACCCCAAAAATAATTGTAAGTGATCGTGATCCTATTTTCACTAGTAATTTCTGGACTAAACTATTTTCTTGTTTGGGTACTCAGCTAACTCATAGCTCATCTTACCACCCCCAATTTGATGGACAAACTGAAGTGGTTAACAAATGTTTAGAGGGGTATCTCTGTTGTTTTGTTTTAGATAAATAAGAACATTGGGTTAAATGGCTACCACTTGAAAAATGGTGGTATAACACATCTTTCCATACCTCTTCTAAAATGTCTCCATTTCTAGCACTATATGGTTACCATCCACCTTCCATCACTTCTTCATTAAAGGTGCACACCAAGGTTCGAGATGTGGAAGAGCACATTCAACATCAACAAGAGGTTTTGGCTAGTTTGAGAGAGAATTTAGCCTTGGCACAAAATAGGATGAAGCAACAAGCTGATCAACACTGGAGTGAGCAAAATTTTGAGGTTGGTGACTGGGTATTTGTTTGTTTTCAACCTTACAAGTAGATTTCCTTGAAGCAACATAAAAAGGACAACAAACTTGCTCCAAAGTATTATGGCCCTTATCAAGTTCTACAAAAAATTGGAAGTGTGGCTTACAAGCTCGAGTTACCTCATTCATCTCACATACATCTAGTATTTCATGTTTCTTGTTTGAAGAAGGACATTGGACAGAAATTTTCTACCTAGACAGAGCTCCCAGAACTAGATGAAGAAGGATGAGTCATTTTGGAACCAGAGAAGATCCTCCAAACACGTACTAAAAGATTGAGAACCAGAGAGATTAAGGAATATTTGATCAAGTGGAAAAACCAAAGCAGTAAAGATGCAACTTGGGAAGGTGAAGAATTTCTGCAACAACATCCACAGTTGTTCAACGTTGAGGACAACATTGGTTTGAAGGGGAAGGGTATGCTACGCCCCTAACCTATCACATGTATGAGGATAGTATTAGCCGACTTGTGGCTTACTTATCCCTCTTTGACATTATATTATGGCCAACTTGTGGCCGACTTGTGGCTTTCTTTAGATTAGTAGGTTGGCCTATGGAGTAACCATGGCCTAGTTAGACTATATATAGGAGGTAGTGGGTAATCATTTATCATCATATTGTGAATTCTACTCTTATTAAAGCTTGTGGAGGTTGCCCCCTCAAAGTGGCTTATATTTTATCATATATTTGGATATATTTTAGTCATATTTGGATATAATTCTACTGTTATACTTAATTCTTGAAGTAATTTCATTACAAACACCTAAATCAAACCAAAATTGAAACTAACCAAGATGTCACTACATCAGAAGGAGTCATTTTGTAAAAGAAAACTCCATTTTACTTTATATCATTATTATTAAATGACTATGAGCTAATTGATTAAAGCTTTACTAAGAACAATTTCTATATTTTGTGTAAGTCTCTCCTTTAAATCTATTTGTTTTAATTATTAAATCAACATTATTCTAGATTGATTAGAGAATTGTTGTTAAACTATGCATTATTATTTGGAATAATAATGGGAATGATTTGTTGAATCTATTAGCATTGTTGAGGATTGAGTGGATTTCTATAAAATAATCCCTTAAGCTTCTAAAGTTGAGTTTAATACTTGTGGTATGCCTTCTCAACATCTAGGTCATTAATAAAATTGAAGAATTTTTATTTATCTTCATTCTTCTATGTTAATCTTATCCAAGCTACAACCTTAGTTTGGTGAGATGATTGTATACCTTAGTTGGGTTTAAGCTGACCTTTTAGCTTGTATAAATTATTAAAGCCCTTGATGTTTCCTCTAGTTTGGAAAAAATAGTTAATACTTTTACTTATCATATTTTTCCAAAGATATTTGCATTTGCATCTTTCAGTAGCACATAGTCAAAAGTTGTGTATGAGTCTAAGTAGTCAAAAATTTTATTCCAAAAAATGTTATGAAGAATTATATTTTTAACTTTCATTAGTTAGTAATCAAAACAATTGTTGTGACTTGTCTGAAAAATTTCTATGAACACAAGTTTTGATAGTTTGGACATTTTAAGCAAAGGTTATGAAATCAAAGTTTATGAAAGTCTTAGTCTAGGCTATCAGATATAAGCTATCAAAGATTTTGTCATGAATTAATTAAAGTAAATAAATGAACATAAATCTTGAAGACCTATGTTTTTCCTTAAGTTTTTTGGCTTTATCCAAATAAATATTTTAGCCTTTTATTTCAAGACTTGTCATATCCATTTAGGGAAGTTACTTTGAGTAGAATTTGCCATAGTTACTCAACAAGTTCCATTCATAGATTTTCTTCTACAACAATTGTCTTAGTCATTCAATGAATTTCCTATATAAGTTTGCTTGTACAATACTTTTCATATCTTAACAGCTTTAGTTATGAGTTTATTTTAGCTTTTACCTTATCCAAATATTAGGATTTTTGAACGTTGTCTAGATGATGCCACATGGAATCATTATAATAGCCTAAGGGATTATATAAAAGGTAAATCCTCTAAATAACTAAAGTTCTATGGAAAAAACATGTGGAAGCATCTAGGAGTGTGAAATCTTAGAAGGACTAAGTCATTTGGGTTAATATGCCAATGCCTTTGCATTTAATTTAAATCATGGAGCTCAAATCTAGAGGTATAAAATCTTGGAGGAGTAGAACCATTTAGTCCAATACCCCAATGCTTTTGTATTTTGTGTAACCAATTAGGTCATCATATTGAGGGATTATTCCATTAATTTTGGGTGCCTTTTTTGTTTTGCCTTCATCAAATTTCTATGAATCTGATCAATGGTTTAGAGGAAACTATGTTTTGTCATCTTGAGACATGAGAGTGATGCCAACATGGTCTAGGGTATGGTAAGTGTTAGGATAGTGAGTGAATAAGATGTTACCATAAGGCATCATATTAACTACCCATGATCTGGAGAGGATAATAAAAGGATTGATTCCCCTAGGTTAGTGGACTAATGGGATGATACCACTTGGAATCATCTTGATGATCCATGATCCTAGAGTTTATAGTACAAGGTAAAAAAATCCAAGATAGAGGGATAGTGGGATGTTGTCACATGACATCATCTCAATTGTTTATAGTCCCATCTATGTTTTTGATAAGGGTAAATCCTTTAGGCTATAAGGATAGAAATATTATTCCACATAACATCATCCTAATGGTCTACAATACTAGGGATGCAAATGCAATGCAAAGTCATGTTTAACCAATAGATAAATAGTAGGAAACTACATGGTAAGAAAGGTCCCTAGGAGAATGAAGATAAGCTAGTGTGGCGTTCAAGCTACCAAAACTACCACATCGATGCCGACAATGTTAGATTTGAACTAGGTCTAAATTGATGGTCATCTAAACATCATAATTATAGTTATCATTTAGAGAGATCTCATGAAATAATTATGAGTGTTGGTCAAATGGATGAGGACTGTGAGATTTTTAATTAGTGGCTTTCACATATTCAAGTCTTATAATTATTGTGGGATTTATGTTTTGTATTTGGAATGTATTTGGTATCTATCCATAATCATAGGTTTTATGATTTGGTTTTATGTTGTCATGCTTGTCTTTAAGAAAAAAATGGGCATGAAAAACCAAGTCCAACATGTAATTTAAGACAAATATAGTTCTCCCAATAATTTGGAAGAGAATAAAAATGATTATAAATAAAAGAGATTGATTATAGATGAAAATAGAAAAGGCTATACTCATAAAACAATGAGACCATTTACATAATGAGAATGTGATGTGGATTTTATTAAATGCATAATTCCCACTAGTCAAGTAATGATTACTTAAAAAATTATGAGAGTGTAAGGGAATATGAGGGTTCATTAGTACATCAATTTAAAATGCACAATGTCCCTAAAAGTGACTCATACAATAGTGAGATTGTAAGGAAAAGGTTGTTCACAAAATAATGAGTACATGGAGTAAAGGGGATGGCACTAATAACTGTGAGAATGTTAGGCACAAGAACTCATGAAACTATGAGATCATGGTTTAGGATAAAACCACAATGAAAGATAATAGGTGAGTTTTCATAAATGAAATAGGTTGGTAATTCATAATGTTCACTACATCCATGGCTTGAAACAAGAATGGGATTAAAAAATAGCAAGAGCATTTGCATAGGTTTGTCACAAAATAATGAGATAATTGGATTAGGTTACTCATAAAAGGTAAAAACATTGGAATAATGGTTGTGGTGCCTACATAAAAAATAATAAGTGCTACTACTTAGTCTAATGGACCTCAAACCACTATAGTTCACCCTCCAATGAGGAATCCAACTAAGTAATAATAATATTTTGAATAAGCAAATGGAACAAGTATAAAATAATGGTATGGTAAGGTATAATGATACATAGCTTGGAAAAAGTGAAGAATACCATTTCCATTATCAATTCCATAATACTTGAATATACTAACATTGTAAAGAATGCATTAAATAGTCCTAAGTATAAATAATCTAATGAAACTATGTTTGAATCCAATCACTAATGCTATATAAAGTACCAATGGATTAAAAATAAGCTCAAAAGGATAATGATACAAGAGAAACAAACTAAGGTAAATATGAAGGGTACATTGGGAAAAGAACATGGAATGGTATAAATAATGATATGGTATGACATGAAGTATGTGATATTCATAGATAATATATTAGGTCACTCAAGTAAAAAAAACACTAGAGATGCATTATGTTCATCAGTTCATTAATTTATTCTCCTTTTGACATAACCAACTTGTATGACCTAGAGCCATAGTTAGAGATAATAACATAGCATCCTAACTAGTTAGGCTAAAATATTCCCTTTTACTTGCATTTGACATTGGTGTTTTTTTGGTCTTCCAATTATTTGTGCCTTACATGCCTATTGTGTTGACTACATAATTTTTTTGATATGATTGAAGGCTACTCAAGGATGCCATTCATTTTTCATCTAGTAATTATAACTCTTGAAAATGAATTACTCTATTATCCTCATCATCCAGGATATGATTTAGTGAAATGAATAGAGAAGGTAACTTGACCTTGACAGGAAGAATGGCCTTAGTGCCATAGATTAGGGAATACGGTGTGGCTTTATTAGAGTATGAAAATTAGTACAATAAGCTCAAAGGGATTGGAGTAGTTATAAGTGTGAATTACATCCAACATTATTAATCATATTCTTGATGATTTTTACAATGGTCTTATTATATGCCTCTACTTAGCCATATCTTGTAAGAAGTATGTAGTGGAAAAAAGTTAGGTAATATTGTCTTGGGCACAAATGAATTTGATGTATTTATTTTTGAGTGAACCATTATTATTAGATATAAATTCAAAGGGAATGCCATAACGGTAAATGAGGTGATTGAAAATGAACTTGGATATTTGTTTATTAGTCATGTATGTTAAGGGAATGGCTTCCACCGACTTAGTGAAATATTTGGTGGTGGTAAGGATATGTTTATGGGCATCTAAGGATGTAGGGTTAATATTTGCTATGAGGTTGAGCCACCACATTAAAAATGGCAATGGAGTAGTCATTGGTTTGAGTGTTTAGGTTATATGATGTATTAGATTAACATGTTTCTAGAATTGTACACCCTTTTTAACATACACGACAACATCAAATTCCATAGTTGGTTAATAGTTACTAGTACATAGTAAAATTTTGGCAAGGATGGCCCCACTAGTGTGTTCCCTACAAACCCTTTCACGAACTTACCTCAGCAATAATCCAAATTATATTGAAGTAAAGTTCCATCATAGCTTCAATGATAAAGTGTGGGTCTAAGTAATGTGTAATGAGAGGTTTGATGGATGAAGGATTTTTGATTTTTATGAAAAATGTTAGGTGGGATGATTTGGTCAAGAAAGTAAACATACAATTTATAATACCAAAATAACTAGGACCAAAATTATCACAAATCATTTTGATAATTGAATGTTCAAAAATAGGTACTAGAAGATGTTCAATAAGAAAATGATAATATCTTGTATTATTTGTGCTTTGGATCATAAAATAAATTATGTCCATGACATCTGTTATTCTGTTACCATCCCAAGGTATCTCCTTACACTAAAGATGGACAAATTGTTGTTTGAGAGTATCTACCATGCCTTTATAAGGGACAAGTTTCTCATCCTTGGTATAAAATTGGTATGTGACCTGATTGATAATAAGCTAATTCTCCTAGAACAAGTAATTGTTAGATATTCCATTGTACCACTAGGTTAATTCATATAATGAGTACTTCATACTCAACCATGCTATTGCTACAAGGAAAAATGATACAAAAGGACTTGGGAATGAGATCCTCTTAAAATGTTATGAATATAATTCTTAATCTTGATTCACAAGACATGAAGGAACCATAAAAATAAAATGTCCACTACTGTGCTTTTACTATAGTCATGATAAACTCATTTGAAAACCCAAAAGTGAGTGACTAAGTGTTAGAATGGGGAGCTTCAGTAAGCTAGTTTGTAAGTACCTATCCGTTTATGGACATATGATTAACATATTCAATATAAAATTCACTTAAAATCATGATCCACTTATCCATGCATCCTTATAAATCTATTTCAGATAGTAGATACTTGAGCATATCTACCTTGGTGATGATGATGGTATTATTGTTAAGCATGTAGTGATGCAACTTTTGGACTACTAAGAACATAGACTAACATGAATTATCTATTGGTATATATTTGTGCTGATATGGAAATAATGTGTGGCTAAGATACTATACTACATGTTATTTCCCCTACTCATCATGTTGGGCCAAAAGTGTCCCTAGGACATGTTTGGTTACATATAAATAAATAAGTAATGGTTTTTTTGGTGTGGGTGGTAATAAAATAGGTGGATTGGCCAAGTATTCTTTCAAATATTCAAAGGCATTATGACAATTGACATTCCATGAAAAGGATGTTTTGTTTTTCAATAGGTGGGTAAATTTATGGCATTTATCAGCTAGTTATGAAATGAAGCATTTGATGGACTATATCTTGCCCTACAAACTATATAGATGATTCAAAGTAAATGAAGGTGGTATCTTAGTAACAGCCTTAACCTTGGATATATTAACATAAATGCCCATAAAATAGATATTAAAGACTATTAATTGGCCTAAAGTGATGCCAAAAATTCACTTTTTAGGGTTAATCCTAACTTTGTACTCATGAAGTCTTTCAAAAATTCTTCAAAGTACTACTAGATTGTTTTCATGGGTCTTATATTTACCCAAGATATCATGTAATAGTCCTCAATAGTGTCATGCATCATATCATGAAAAATAACTATCATGGCTTGTTGGTACATTGCCCTAGCATTTTTGAGGCCAAACAACATTACATGATAATAAAATGTTCCCCAAGGAGTGGTGAACATTATCTTATATTGTTATTCTAGCATGATCCTAATATGATTATACCCTAATAATCCATACATAAGAGAAAGCATCTCATATCTAGTTGTGGAGTCCATAATCATGTCAATATTATGTAGAGGAAATTCATCTTTTGGGTAGGCTTTTTTGATGTCACAAAAATTAGTATATAACCTAATGTCCTCCTAGATTTTTGCTAACCAGAATGATGTTTGAGATCCACTTAGAATATTCAATTAGAAAAATGCATCCCAACTCTTAAAGTTTTTATAACTATTTTTTAACCAAAATGGCAATATGAAGATGCATCTTCCTTAGCTACTCCTTAATTAGCTTGGCATTAAGATGTATTAAAAGATGATATACAACTAAGAAGCAATCCAAACCTGGCATATTAGAATAAGCCCATGAAAAAAAAAAAATGAATTCACTAAGGAGAGCAATAAGGACTTCACTTTCCTCCTTAGTAATGGATGTGCCTAGTTTTATCCACTTTGGATTGGCTGGTGTTTTGATATTGGCTTTGGAAGTGTCTTCCACAAGGAGTGTAGAACCATATTTCAAGAGAGTTAGCAAGGAGTTAAACTAATTGGAAATACCATAGTATTTTAACCTGATTAGTTTATCAATTTCACCCATATGTGATGAATCAAAATCACTAAATGATGGTAAGGACCATGTAAAAAATACCTACAAACACTCTTGGACAATCTGATCAAAGGCCCACTGCTCTTTTGTACTGATCTCAAACCCAAATATGATCTTGGTATGGATGGTATCTTAAGATTCATTCTAAGAAAGTTGAACATACTTGTCTAATGGCACTTGAAACAAGTTTTCACCAAGAGACTAGAATTTTTTTTTACTATTACCCTATTCCAAAAGTTCCTCAAAGAGGTTTTCACTTTGGGACCTCAATGTTTGATTTTTTTTGGCTAGGGAAGTTCACCCACTATCCAAAATAGGTAGCAAGATCCAATGTGATAGAAAAATCCTATTTATGGTCATGTATAGGAATACTATCTCTTAGGCCCATAAAATCATAAATGAACTCATCATTTTCAAACTCATCGAGTGATATTGTGGATCCTTTTTGGTCCTAGTCTATAAGCTGAGGATGATGGAGGAAAAGAGGGGAATGATGAATAATAGGTGTAATAGCACATATGGTATCAAGGTAAAATATATTGGTATTAGATAAGTCATCATATACACTATAATTGGACTTTATGTCACTCTTGACATCATCATTACTAGTCATTAACATAGGAACATAGATAAGATATGCATGTTCAGCCTCAGGTGGTTTAAATTTGATAACATGAGTTCATTTTTATTTGGTCATGGATATAGGCTCAAGAGTGCCTTGTTGATTTACCCCCGTAACTCTGCCCTCATAAAATTTATTATCCATGATTTGATTAGGGATGGGAAACTTTTTACTCTGATAGAATTCAACTAAATCATCACTATATATCTAAGAATCATCCTTTGTGGCAAGTGGGCATTGTTCTTGGATAGTGGATGGTGTGAAAATAGTAGGTCCTTTGGCATTAGATTTTAATTTCTTACATAATTCCATATGAAAGGCTTTGGATTTGGGTCTTCAATAGGATTTAGGGGCCTCTAGAATATCTATGTGAAATACACTATGCATGTGGTATTCAGCTGGACCTTTATCAAAAACAAATTAATGATTGTCTATCTCAGAAGTAGGCTCAAATTAATTAGAGGAAAGGGTATTAAAAACAAAAATTACATATTTGTAATTTTTAGGTGTAGGGTATAGGCCAAAAGTGGTAGTTGTAGCTCTCATATTCGACTTATAAATGCTAAAAAAATTGATATGATTATAGGTCTATAGGAATAATCACTTCCATCCTAGAATGGGTGAAATTGATACATTGGTTTAATGTAGAAGGTATTGGATTAATTTTGTGTATCCATGGTCAACCCAAAGTCAAGTTATATGATAACCCTAAATCAATAACATGATAAAGTGTGGCATGGTCAGAGGCCTAATGATAAATGGTTCCATGTGATTCTCTTTCTTCATTATAATAATCCTTGATAATAATTATCTATGTCTAAAGGTCAGCTGTCATGTATCTGGGATGCTTGACTAACCTTAGAGACACAATGTTGAGGCCTAAAACATTGTCTATGAGGACAAGTTTAACTTTGTGTTGGGTTATGACAACTTCAATATATAAAGGGTTATTATGTAGAGGGATAAGGAATGACATGTCATTTTGGTTGAGGTTAAGTTGTTGTCCAGGAACTAAGTGTCCTACCAAGGCTTATAATTTATCTAGGGTAATATCATTCATCAATTGGGATTATTTTATAATCTCAATAAGGATGGTATTGTGGATGCTATAGGTATACAAAAAATATAACATAGATATTAGTGTGGGTGTCCTTTGTAGTTGATATATAATATCTTACATTTTATCCTTGATATTGGTAATTATTTTTCTTCTTATTAGTATGGCGGTTTGGATGGGCTCATTGGTAGAATAAGATTGGGGGCCTTGAATGGTAACCTTAGTCTATTAATCTGAAATTACATGATACAGATTGAATGATGGGCCAATATAACTAGAAGAGGGAGAAAGGCCTGGGATGATAACCCTTGGGAACTAAGGATCTTGGTTCTAACATAGGCCAAAGGAGGATTACCGACATAAGGAAGGGGTTGGGTATTATTAGGTAATGGTCATGGGTGAATGGATATTGGTTTAGGATATGTCCTATAACATTATTGTAGTTATGTGCAATGATATGATAGGCTACTTGGTTAGATTGGTCATTTTCACCTTTGTTACAACCATTATGTGGTTGTTGTTTCCATTGTTTCTACTATTTCTAATGTTATTACTATTATTTTTTCTGATGCTATTACTATTATTATGGTTATGGTGGTGGATTTTTCTATTGTTGATTTATATTATTAGCATAATATTGGGGAAAAAGGTTTTGATAAATACCTATGTTTTGATTATAAGTATAAGCCCTGTTATCTAACTTCATTTCTCTATTTTAAAAAATATTATCAATAAGGTACCATAATTACATGAATCAATGTATGTAATGCATTTTTTAATTGATACTACTCATAAAATTTATGCTCTTTATATCATACGGGGAAAGGAACACTCTCAAAGAAAGGATTTGAAATGGGCCAACTAATCATATTGGCATAATCTAGTTTTTAGAACATTAATTCAACTGGTTCTCCAAGGTCATTAAAAACTCTATCTATAGGTGGTCCTATTCTTAGATGATGTCTTTGTAAAGGAAGAGGTGGTGGTGGTTAAAAGGGTGAAGTTGGTGCACCATTTGTACATGGTGTGATTTGGTAACTCCATAATAATGTTCTTGTTACATTTATAGGATTTAAGCTTATTATAAATACTAGTTTGGAATGCATAGGATTTTATGTCTACATTAGGTTTTGGCTCAAATTTTGACCTTGATTTTTATTGTAGATATAGTTCTAGTTGGGAGAGTACAATTTGATTATCCCTTTATTGATAAGGTATTTCTTGATTTGTAGGCCTTTGTATATAATTTCTTCAAACATGTGGGCAAAGTAAAGCTCAAGGAGATAGGACATATCACTTTTCAAATTTTGAATGAATATAGCTACTAACTTTTGTCTAATAAATTATGTGTAAAATAGATAGGAAGTGCCCTCCATCATTGTAAGTAGTTTTTAAAACTCTTACCACTCCTTTATTTAGCATGGCCCAAATCTACCATGATAATCTCATGTCTAATATTATAGGAATAATACTACACAAATTTTTAGATAAAATAAGAATAAAATAAATATCACTAAAGGCCATTACTTGAAAAGAAACATAAAATTATTTTAGATGTTCCTTTGGGTCACCTTTGCTTTTGTCTTTGTCAAAGTTTAGCAACTCAAACCTAGAGGAAATGGTATATAGAGGAAATCCATTTTTAATGGGTATGAAATTATTCTATCTAACTTGAATTTATTTAATTAATTTAATTTTATAAGAGATGAAATTTCATCTTTCATGTATTGAAATTCTTGGGCTAGGGGTGCAAGATGAAAAGTAACAAATGGTTGTGGTTAAGTCATCTAAGGTGGATTGATTTGACTAGGGTATGATGGAGGAAAAGAATATGTTGAAATGATCATTTATTTGGTTACCTGATCAGGAATAAACACACATTGATTAGGGTTATATTTTTTGTATGGTATGTGCCATTAGTAAACATTTTGGTTGGGATTTATATTATTTCTTTGACTTGGAAGGAACTATAGCCTAAATGGATGTGTTTGGTCTTGGGGAATGAATTATAAGTGGTGGGTTTATAAGGGAATGTGATGATGGTTATTCAAACCTTACTATATGAAAGCACATGTTATTAGTTAAAATCCCACTACAAAAATTATTGTGTCTTAAACACATGTTGTATATAAGGTATATGTTAGGTTTGAGGCAAATGTTGCAAATTAGGTATTTGTTGTATGTTAGGGACTTTTAATTAGTTGAAAACCTATTACCTATTGGATATTTATTATATGTTGGGAACTTGTTGTTGGTTAGCCACAAGACATTATTAAATGATAAGGGTACATTTATGATTAGAAAACATTTAAGGTAGATGATTTACCACTTACATTGGTGGCATGTTAGTTGGAACTTTTTGAGGTGAAATTTTGGTCAATACATGTTGGGTTGGAGTGTTTCTTACCATCTATTGAGGTATAACACTGGTTAACACCTATTTTAGTGGGGTATTCATTATAACTTTTTGAGGTAGAACATTGGTTACTACTTACTGTAGTGCGATATTTGAATTTGATTGATTACTTTTTATTTGATGTATATTTGAGAAAGAATATGGTTATGGAGGGGTATTTAATGTTATAGTTATGAGCTAGATATACCTTCCATATGTTTTTGGGAACTATTTAATGTGTTTAAAAGAGGAATCTATTATGAACTACTTAGAGGGATGTTGTTTTATACACTAGAATTAACTTAGTGAGGATTAGGGAACACCTGTGTGTTATCCACCATTTTGAAAAGGGTCTCTTAAAGGAGCCTTTGATTCTTACTAAAATATAAGAACATTGAACAAGTTTACAAATTGTGTGTTTTGAGTAAATGGATTTGTGTTTATACTAGAATAGCCTAACAAGTCAGTTTGTAGTCCACTCGATATAACTAACTCTATAAGAGATGTACTTGGAATAGTCATGGCATTAATGTTTTTGGCTATATTAAGGTAAGTTTGATATACATGTTTCATTTTTACTAATTAGTTAGTAATTTAAACCTTTCATTTAGTAAGTGCATCAAGCTCTTGGTTATGAACCAGCACAAGGGCTTGAGTTTGACTAAAGGAGGCCTGATCAAATGGTTTGATGAGAGGTGCATGACTAGGTGTTCTAGATAAATAATGTAGACATTCTTATGGGAAATATAATGGAAATTTGGCACCTAATTCAACTAATCTAACAAGAATATCATCTATATTATCTAAAATAAGGTGATCAAAAAATATGGATCATAACTAGTACTAGATGGTATGGTCATAAAATATGGTTGTTGTTTTTGAACTATTTTTTTATGAGGTGGTTCAGTAGTTCCTTCCCTAGATTAGGGGGTGTGTTTGTGAGGTATTGTGTGAATTGGTATTACCCTTACCTTGTGTTAAGGGTCACATACATGGGATATGGATCTACCTCATATGCTACAATATCACCATAAGGCTCATAATCAAAGGGGACATTTGTGATGATGTCCTCATAATAAGGTTTATACATAGATTTGCTACACATATACTGAGGCATGTTTAAATCAATGTTATTTTTCTTGGGAAAGGTTCATCTAATGATTCAAAATTTTGGAACTTGGATTTAAAATAATGTGACTTAAAAATTAAAAACTAGGAATTGGTCTAAAGTAATGTAAAAGCAGACTTGGCCCTTGGAAAATGGTCTAAAAAGTAAACTTAAAATTGGTCTTGGAAAATGTCTATGTCTAAATATAGGTCTAAGAAAACTTGAATTTTGAAATGAATGCTTGAACTTGGTATAAGTAAATATCTAAACTAAACTAAAATAAAACTAGGTTTGGGTCTAAGGATGAAATTTTACTAGGTCTTGGTCTAGAAACATGAGATTGTTCTTAGAAATGATCCTAGTCTAGGAATCAAATTAAAACTAATTTTAAGTATAAGGATTTTGGTTTGAAATAAAATATATACTTGGTATAGGTGAAATTTGGAAACAATGTCAAATTTAGTCTAGGCATTTAAAAAAACATGGATTAGAAAATGAACTTAGTCTAGGGTAAAAGTTTTGACTAAAAATGAAAACCGATCTTGGATTAGATCTTATCTTGAAAGTGGATTTCAAACTTGGTTTGAGAGGAACTTGGACTTTAACAAAGGATCATGGATTTAAACAAGAAACATAAAAAATGCTAGTTTGAATTAGACTCCACATTTTGGGAGTTTAGACTTGGTTATGTTGAATTAGACTCCACATTTTGGGACTTTAGACTTGGTTATGAATTGAATCCAAATGATAAATAGTATACACCAAAATGGGTAATGTAACAACACCTTTCAGAAACTAAAGCATGAATTGGTTTTTGATCTTTTAAACTAAGTTAAATGGTTTTAAACAAATTAGTAGCATAATACTTCTTGGTGTAAATGTGTATGTATTATGTGTTTTAACATTGGAATTATTTGATTGTGTGAAACAATTTTGTACCCAACATGCAAATAAAGAATACTCACATAAGTACATGCTCCTATTTCAAAAATTGACATAAGGTTACATTGTATCCACCAAACTCTATAAATATATCCATTCTTGAGAGGAATTAAGTGTTAATCCAATAAATAAAATTACATGAAGGTAAATTGATTATCCCCCTCTATCTATCAATGAATATTATATGGAATGAGACTAAGAGTGTCAAAACAACTCAACATTGGGAAGATAATTTATGATAATTAGGGTCTTTAAGTCTATAAATTATCATTTTAGATTTATATATAGTCCTCGAAGGGTAATTTATAATACCCATCAATTAGATGTTAAACCATATAAATTATTATGAGAGGGTATTGTCCTTTTCTCAATCACTTCATTCATCAACTCACTCATTAAATTGTAATGTCTAGAACATGCATGGTCTAAGGATCCATTTGACTTTTCAAGTTAGCCACTCAACCACTTTTTGAGAAAATGACATGGCCAATTTGTATACCCCACTAGATAGTGGGGTTGGTATGATGATAAGAGATGAAAGTCCAAGTTAACACACCCCTAGAAAACTTTTGAGGAGGTGTTAAACTCCCACTCACTAAGCCAAAAAAATAAAAAGGGATAAATACAATTTTGAGTCACAAATTCAAGAAAACAAGGGGAGATCATACATGACATGAACTTTAGGATACAAGAAACAAGTATATTAGTCATATTTTTGAGTCACCCTAATTAAGGGAGAGCATATGCATGACTTTACTAAAGAAAACTTAAATAAAATGAAAATGTGAAATAAATGATAAAGTAAAACCATTTTGAGCACCCAAAAAATAAAATATTTTTGAAAAACTTTTCTTAAAACTTAGAAATGAAAACTTTTAAAGTTTCTTGATCAATTTTAGGCATTAAATAAAATGTTTGAAAACTTTGAAAATTTGAAACAAAGGGAAAGGTTGTGGAAAAATTTTAGGAACCAAAATCAAAACATGTGAAAAATGGAAGTGAAAATGTCTTAAGCACCAAGCACAAGTGTGAAAATGCTTTGAAACTCAAGAAAAAGTGTAAAATGGCTTCGTTAATGCACACAACTTATTTTTTCCTAGTACCTTGTATCAAAATAATTAGTGGATTCATTTATGTTGATTAAGTTGAAAAAATAAAACAAAAAATTTGAATTTTTCAATTCTTAGGTTTGTATCTCAGAGCAAAGTTACCATTTAGTAGTCTACATTGTCATCATTTTCCTAAAAAATATAGAGCTTAAAAGACACAGAAACTAGCAAAGTCATTATTTAGCAGCAACAAAGCTAGTAATTTTTTAAAAATAATGTTGTCATTGATTTTGTAAAAAACATTATACCTAATTAATTAATTGATATATAGGGTCAAAATAACCATTTTAGAGTCAACCAAAACATGATAAAATTAGTTGAAAAAGAGAAAAATAAGGCCTAAAATGATATTTTTTATTTTTAAAGAGTCCCAAAGCACTCCTAAGATGAATGGGGTGCATGTTCCCACTAGACATGCCATATGTTATCAAAAAATCCAAGTACAATGTTAGTATATGCATTAATAAAGTGAAAAATAAAGAAAAGCATATCAAAGACTAGCGTTCCAAGCCTAGATACTTTGGGGGTAAAATAATAAGAAAAAAAAAACAATGCAATGACAAAAACAACAGTCTTTACCTTCCTTGTGAATTGAAATTGTAGGTTGGTCTAGGGGGATTATGCTTATCTTTGTGGGCAAAGAGTTTTTGTCAATGGTGCATGTGCATCATCTCTCCTTGTTCACCTTGGTGTTTGATTATGGCATATTTTGATTGTTGAATATTTCCATAGGTATTTATTTATAATAACATTGTAAAAAAATCTCTCTTTGAATCATGTGTAGATCTTCTTATTTATCAGTTTAAAAAAATAAGGAGACTAATTTGTGACCATATGTATCAAGATCAAGATGTGTGGCAAAATATTCATTCAATTTTGGACACCTAAGGTCATAAATGAGGTAATTTATTCTGCACTTAAGAGACATGAATTTCACAAATTGTTATTTATTTGCATTGAATTTTGAGTGCTTGACAACTTTCATCCTATGTCATGTATGATGTCATCTTTTTTGAATATTTTAGGTCAATTTTATGATTTTATAATTATATAAAATCACTAATCATACATGAGTGTTTTAATAAACCATTTAAATAGATTTAATCATTTAAGTAATTTTTATTAGGTTAATTACCATTTCTAAATTTTGACATGGTTGTCTTTAACAACTGGTCAAAATTCATGATTTTTTAAGTTGTAATTTGATTGGGGATGAATCAACAAGATATTATTGTTACATATAATATATTAACCTGAATAGGGATGCTATAACAAATCATTACACAAAAACCTTGAGGCATTACTAAAATCCACACATCAGGATCATAACATCCCACCTGGTTTTCAAGCCCAAACTTTAGGATGGATTTGTACTCATACGCTAGGATCCTCACATGTACGAACCCTAAATGAACACTGAAATTCCATTGTAGTCACTTACTATGTGACTTGAACTTAGGTGGAGGATATGATATTGAATGTAATAAATATGTTACACCAAAACCTTGAGGTGTTAGTGAAATTTGCACATTAGGATCATAACATCTCACCACACTTTTGAATCCAAAACTCTGGGATAAATTTATGCTTGTATAGTAGGATATACTATATGTATGAGACCTATACAAATGCTACAACGTTGACATAGCCACCCACTCTATGACTTAAACCAAGGTCAAGGCTTTGATATTAAATTTAACAAACTATTACACCAAAACCTTGAGGTGCTAGTGAAATCTACACATCAAAATAATAAAAAATGCATTAATTTAATTTAGAGGATGAACACTAGGTGTATAGATGAATTTGGGTATTTTAATGATTTATAGGCTTCATTTGCATTATTTTCTACAAATGGATCTGACATCTATTTAAACATGAAAATTAGTGTCTACACTATGATTATGCTATTTTTGTGTGCCTTTACATCATATTAAACATTTAATAGTATGTTCATGGAAGCCCTCAAAATTACAAGTAAATGTTATTATTTTTGTATCAACACTTATAGTTTTTTGAATTCTATGACCATCTCAAAAGGCACTTGTTTCATTAATATGTAAAGAAGTTCCATGCTGGAAGATGGTTATGTTTTTAAAATGAAACAACCATTTTTAAATATGCTTGGTGGGCTTTTTTCTATTATTGTGGCATGTTAATACCATAATGAATGCAACCTTCAACCTATTCACCATGTTGGACGGATGAACCATTACCCATAACTATACCCATAACATAAAAATGATTTATTTCATATTTAACTCAACATTTGCTGGTATTCTAATTAAATCCTTGGAGGTTTTCATTCACATACTAGTAGCTGTTAATTTTTTGTATTAAACTAAATTCTTATGTGGATGGAAGACTTAACACTTAGTAGCATGTGGATGGAAGCATATAAGGTTTTCATTTACATAATTGTAAATGTTATTTTATTTTTATCAAAATTAAGTTTTTCATTCACATAACATCAAATGTAATTATTTTTGTATCAAACCAAATTAATTTATAAATTCATGTTATTATGTGTTTTATCTGTGAGACACATTACTATTTCCTTGGATTAAAGTTTCATGTTAATCTTGTTGAGTGTGCCATGTTAAAATGGCATTCAATCTTATAAAATGTTATATTAATCATGATGTAACCCAAATATATTTGATTCAATATGCATTTTATAACAAATATTGTATCTTAAACATGTTAGAGGGATGAAATATTACCTACCTTGAATAACCTTCAAACATGTAATGTGTTATTGAATATTTACAATTAATTGGATGGAAACCATAATTTTTTTCATTTGAATATGAGTAAATGTTATTTTTTATTATCAAAATTTATATTTTCATTCTTATTCTAGTAAATGTTGACTCAGATTTATGAAACCAAACCCATTTCTGAATTATTATTGCTGTGTTATTGATATGTAACTATGAATTAATGTTTTCTTATTCATTCACATTTTCAAAATTATAAATATTATTTATCATCACTATTTGACAAGTAAGGGTAATGTTTTTGATCCCTCCTTCAACCAATCTAGTGGGATCACCTAAGAACACAAACTTAAACCATGCGGTTTGTCATTTTATAGGTGTGATCAATCATTGAGACCAATATGTTGATTTTTATTTTAAAAATTAACTAATAATAATTTCAAAATGAATAATTATTTTAGCATTGGATTAAAAATTTTTGCACTAAGGCACAACACAAATTAAATATGGGTCATTAATATAAAATGAAGGGCCATGTTGAAATATGAATGTGTCTACAAGACTAAACATTTAGATATATGTGTATGAAATTAATTAAGGTTTTCATTCACATAACAATAAATGTCAATGTCATTATATAAAAATTAAGAATTTAATCAGCATGTCAATAAATTATGAGTCAAATGTATTAAACCAAATCCTTTTGTGAAATCATGTTGTGATTTTCATATGTTTTTTCTGATGATTTCATGTTGCCATATTATTCATTCACATTTTCAACATTACAAATTATATACACCTAAAATCACTCACTTCATTATTGTTGACTAATATTCCTATTAGTCGACACTAATTATGATTAACCTATTTTATTCTACTAATATATCCTATTTCTAGCCATTTAGCTAATATCCCCCTTTCATTATCCTTCATTCACTAACCTTATTTATCCCACTTGTTTCATTAATTCTTCTAAATCTCCCATTATCCTAATCTAATCCTAGTTATCTATTATATGGGAATTTTAAATTCCCATAACCCCACCTACCCACCTACACCTTAGCCTTTCCTTCATCCCTATGTCCATAATCCTCACCTAATACCCAATCTAACCCCCACCTAATCCTCCATTATCCCTAAGATAATGGAGAAGTCTCTAGAATTGGAGAAGTTCATCCAAGACTCTATAAGTCTCTAAATTAGAGGCTTCTAAGGAATTTAATATTCCTTAAATAATCCATAGCCATTAGATCTCCTCATCCAACTTCAAATATTAACCATTGATCTTCCCTCCCAAATCTATATAACCAAGGCTTCTCCTCTATGGAAGCCAATCTACGAAGCTTGAAAAGTATTCATGCCAAAATCAATCCTCAATCAAGTATCCATCATCCATCATATTTGATTAAAAAATCCATGCCAATTTTATTCTAAGGTATGTCATTTAAATCCTCTCATTTTGCATCTATTTAATCATGTTCTTGAGTATTTAGCTTTAATATTTTGAATATTATTTTGAGTTATATTCATTTAGTTTGCATTCTATCCTAATGGCTCTAGAATTTACTTAGTAACTTGATGCTTGGGTAGATTGAATTTAATAGTTTAATCTCATAGGACCAAATTTTGATCTACATAATGGTGACCATGGTGGGACCAGCTCCTTTTGAACTAATTTTTGAAAATGTGAGGAATGGTACAACTTGTAGGATAGATTTAGAATAAATTTGGATCTTAATTTGATGAAATTTATGTTCTCTAGTCAATTAATCCTTCTAACATTTAATATCATGTTATTAATGGTTATATAATATTTGTATTTTTATAAAGGGAGTCATTTAATTTTGTTGTTAATATTTTCATAATCTAAATTATTTTGGATATGTTGTGAAACAATACAGAGCATATTATTAGCTTAAGATCAAATTTTGTTTCTAGTTTTAAGACTACATACAACTTTCCTACACTATCACTACCTCGTAATCATTGTAGTTACATTCAATCCTATTTTACACTCACCCATCACATTTGAATAAAAAATCTAAAACATTTTGTATATATCTTGAAAATTTTGCAGTCCCATAAAGCACCATTTTTTTGGTCAATAGTTTTAGTATCAATGTTTGTGTTAAAAAATAAAACATAGTTATTTTGATGTGCAATAGTAGGTTTAGAAAGGGGAGTGGCACTGAATTCACCCATCTGTTGATTGACCATTTGGATTTTATTTTATAGATCTTAAATCTAACTATCTATTTTTGTCTTGTAGGGGGATTTTTTTATTATAAACGATAGATACATACAATAATTTCTACTAATCACTAGGTTTTTTTTTCATGAATGAGATTTTATCTACACAGGGTAAGATAGCTAAATGTCAGCCAAGGAATTTATTCAAAAATGAAACCTTACACTCCAACCATTGTTGCATACACATTGGTAATATCTTTACAAAATATATTATTTTTACCCATGTCTATGGTTGCGGTCAAGATTTTTTATAATCGACTGTGTAGTCTTATAGGATCTACAGGGAATGAGAGAGGGCCGAAAGGAATGCCCAAAAATTAGATATTGAGCTTAAAAAACCATAAATCATGTGATTACTTAGAGACATGGTATTAAGGTATTGATCATGGTTTTGATGATTTTATCTTTCCGAGTTCAAACCTATTCAATGGTCCTACCAATTTGATCTAAAGTCTTAATATTTTTGCTAGCTATATGTTTTATCATATTTTTGATCTATTTTTAATATATGCATTTACAGTTACCTAGAATAGAACATGCCTCAAGTCAAATATTTTCAAATTTTTAAACTTTGAACAAAACCAAGATTTGCATTTTAGTTTTAATAGTGATTTTGATCTATGAAAGAGCAGTTTTATAGTCCAGGATGTGAATAGATCATTTTTATTTCAATTTTATCTACAAGATACATTTTTATTTCTAAAATCACATGAAAGAGTCTAATATAAAATATTTTTCTATTGATTTATTAAGAGCATTTTCCAACATTAAGTTTTAATAGGTCTTTGATTTTTCATAAATAGACATCCTTAGTCATCTAAGTAAATTTATATAAAGATTCTATCAAATATATAAATTTAGGGTTTTAACCACTAAAAAAATATTTTTGTTATCCAAATAATTAGAATCTTGGGTCTTTTTTGCATTTCAATATCTATTTGTAAAACCTTAATAAACTGGTTTTAATATGATATAGGCATCTATACATAAACATCTTCAACATCTATCATAATCTATTAAATAAATTATTATTGTCAAAAAGTCTAAATTTTGAAGTTTTGTCCTTCTACATAATATTGCAAATATAATTTTATTTGTATTAGTAGGTTTGTCATTTTGAGTTGTAGTTTTGTGGTTCATGACAAAAACACAAATATAAATTATATAGTGAATAGTGATATTGTTAGTTATAGTCACAATATTGTCTATCTAACCACAATTTTGTAGGTAATCAACATTTTCCCCTGAAAATACTAACCTTTGATTTGTAGGACCCATCTCTTGGAGTGCCAAATCAAAAATACTAAACATGTGCTTGTAGGCTGCCTGTCAAAGAATCCAATTGGCACTTTACAAAATCAAATATTGATTATCTATTGTATATACCATCTTGTTGTGAAAAATCATTCCATCTATATACTTATGTCTATGTGAATATGTGTGTAAATAATAATTGTATTGTGCCCCTCACACATAGGTAATTAACCAATTAATTACTCATATCATGTGTTTTACTTATTTATTAACCCCTCCCCTCTAAGATAACATGTGACATGGAATTGACACCCATGCATGGGATTAATATATAGAGGTTAGTGTTGTGGATTTCATCACTATTAACTAACCAAAAATTGTGTTCTATTGGAGTATACAATAAGGGATAGCTATCATTAGGCTAAGCAATTGACCCCATATAGGTCATCGATGAAGTAGAAGAGTGAACTCTCTAAAATAGGCATTAGACAACACCATACATGGACTTGGGCCCCAACATACATTTGTGTATATTGGGGACACACCTAGATATCTTGTGTATACCTAAAATATAAGTGCTTAACCATAATAGGTATATCACTATAAGAGGTAGGATAACCTCTAAAGTAGCCATCATGTGCAATCAAGGTTGAAAGGGTTTGATTGATTTCATAATGGGTTACCAACCTACAGCCTCACTTACATAGTTGTTAGATGGTATGGGTATTGAGTTACATAACTTATCATTTTGATAATTATAGAGTGGTGACTTAGTTGTTTGGATGTGTGTTTTGATAGACCCATATTGTTTATGAGATCACTCATACTTCACCTAAACTTACATACCTATCTAGATCTTTGCACAACTCATATTCTACATCTTATCTTCCTTCTTGTACATATCATCTTGTATATTCTTGTATCATCATCATCCTTTTATTTTACATCCTTTATTTTTGCCTAGTCATTTACCCTAGTCTTGAGACCATCTCACCTTAATTTGTCCAAACTTGACCTTGTCTTATCCACCTTTTGTTTCACCATCATCCCTATAGTATCTCGTTTCCATCTTGTCCATACTAGTCATCATCCCATTATACATTTTGTCTTGTCATCATATTTTGTACATCTTTGTCACCATCCTCTTGTAGAAATTATATTTGTATAGCCTTGTCTTGGTCTTATCCATCTCCCATCTTGTTTATTCATACCCACTCATCCTATTATACCATCATCTCATCATCTTGTCATCCCTTTTCCCACATTATCTTTTATTATCTCCCATCTTTAACTCATCCCATCCTAGTCATCCCCACTTATCATCAGTCATACCTCATCACTTGCATATCTTAATCATCTTATCTTATACATCTTTATCCTAATCAGCTCATGTTGTACATACTTTGTTCATCTAGGGTCTCCTTTCATCTTGTACATCCTTCTCATCACATTCTTGTACATATATTGTCATTATGTATATCCTTTTACACATCCCATGCTATATTTTCTTTATCCCATCCTAATTGTGCCCCATAACTTCACATCCTAATTATCATCTTGTATCATTTTGTGTACACAATATCCTCATCATTATCCTAGTCTAGTAATTACCCATCATCTACATAACCTATCACTATATACATCCCTATCCTATCATCTTTTATACATATCCTAATCAACATCCTAGTCATCATCCCATTATACTTCTTGTCTTATATATCCTTGTACATACTTATCATCATCCCATTGTATATATTATCCTTTTTTATTTCCTTAATCCCCTCCTAGTCTACCATATCACCCATCATTATTCATCTCTCCCATCCACTTACCTATCCTAATTATCATCTTTATCATCATCCCATTTTTACCTATTATCTATTTCCCATCTCCCATATTATCTTCATCCCATCCTAGATCACATCCCCATCAACATATAACTTCTATATTGTATACCCTTAACCTATTGTCATTTTTTACACATCAACCTATCATCATCCTCACCTCATCATTCAATCATTATCTTGTAGATCCTAGTCATCATACTCACATATCCGAGTTACACCTTGTCATGCACATCTTGTCCTAAGTACACTTCATCCATAAATCCTAATCATCATCCTTCATCTTGTATATCCTTATCTCATTATATTTTTGCACATATCACTTTGGACCCATATTGTATATCCTTATCACATCATCCTTTTATACATATCCTTGTCATATTACCATCTTATACATCCTTGTCTCATTATGCCATAATACATACTAATCCTTTGCATATTATTTTATCCAAATCATCTTTATATAACCACTCACATCTCCCATCACCAAACATCTCATCTCGCACATATTGTCCTCTTTTACATCTTGGTCTTAATCTCCTTCTAGTCTAACCATACCCACCCATCCTTGGTTATCACCCCATCACTTTCCTATCCTAATCATCACCTTGTATATCCTAATCTCATCCCCTTGTCTATAGTTTTATTCTCTTGCACATCCTATTAGTCATATCTTATCCTAGTCACACTTATCATTTGTCATACCCATACCATAACTTAATCATATTTTTATCATCCACATCCTATTCTAAATCCATTAGATCCATAATCACTTGTCTTAACTTTGCCTTAACCATCCATATAACCATCACCTCATCTTATCTTAGTTGGCTTTTAGGTCACATATGGATCTAAACCATCCTCATCCTACATCATCCTTAATCATTTTATCATCACCCATCTATAATTTTCATTATCCAATCATCCAATAACTCTCATCAGATCATCATAACCCCATTTTAACTTGAAAAAATCAATTTAAGGCCTTGAGCTAGTCCTCATATCATACACATCATCCTATCATCTTATTGATCTATTATCACTTATCACTTGGTCAGATATCAAACCCAGTCAATATCCTATTAACATCCCATCATTTTGTTAGTATCAATCTATAAAATCCATCAATTATTAATCCAATCATTTAATCATCTTTCCTTGTTCCTAACTAACACCCATCATATCATCCTCTTTCTAGTTTTGAATCTAGGCACCCACCATATCCTCAATCCTTTTTCTAGCTTAACAATTGGACATTATTGATAGGTTTTTTACACCTATTATTAGTTTGAAATTTGATCATAGTCTCTAAATTCATTAATTTACATCATCCTCATCCTCATAAATTATCCTAGCCCAGTCATTAAACTTACTTTGTTCAAGACATGTATCCCAATCCCTAGACTATCTCCATCATATATCACTCATATACCATCACCATGGATCTTGTTCCCACTTTCATTAGCCAATACATAGCTACTAACAAGGATGAGATCATATTTCACTTTATTCTGATGGTTGCACCACTTTCCAAAGGTGTCTATCTCCTTCAACTCATAACACCTCCCACTAAATCCCTTTCATGTGAGTCTTATAACAATCCTCCATCTACTAGTCATAAACCATCAAATTCTCATTCCTATACTATCAAAGGGAATCCAATCTTAGCCACCTTGCTTACTACCAATCCGTCTACCCAATCACATCAGTAACCATATGACCAAAACTCCAATACTTCCACATCTAAGTCATAAAGTGAAATGAGCCATTATACTCCCCTTCTTATGTCCTTGAAATTCATTTTCAAACAATTAATCACCACCACCATGATGGTCTATCCACTTATTTAACATTTTTATCCCACCAAACCCAAGCCCTCTTGGTATAAAGATAACTGATATTTTCCATATCACCAAACCTAGGGGCATACCATTAATTGATGTCATCATTTTCAAGATTATGTCCAAGACATCATTAACCTTGGTGACAAAGTAATTGAGGATGAACTAGATGAGTTTAAATCCCTAGGTGAAAAAAAAGAGGAATACAAAGATCCCTTGATCAAGCCCTTCCCTCTCCAAGCCAAGGTAAAGACACCACTCCCATATATGGAAAATCATCTCATAAGGACACCCCATGAGTCTAGTCCATCCATCTCTCAAGAATCCTTTCATGGACCTCTATTTGAATCCATCCTTCATCCCTCATCTCCCTCTCACCCATAACCTCAAATACCCTATGATGAGAGGTCAATTATAAATGACCACTCTCCTACTAGCAACATTATATCTTGTACATTAGAGTTAGCACTAAGGTCAAAATCAAAAGTCTTATCTTCATTAGGATCATGTTCTACACTAGTGTCTAAATCATATTACTCATTAGAAACATCATCCCCTATCAAAATTACAATAGATGTTGATAATGCATATATTTTAGAGGATACATATAATCTAGATACCTCCAATCCATCACCAAGAATACTTTTAGGTTCCATTCAGGATGATCAAGTCATAAAGGATTTATTAAAAGATTTATCTATCAAAGATTTGTCTATCAAAGATTGTTAGATTGAGTATGATCCTCCTTCAGATGCATCTACTACAACTAGTCCTAGTGAGCCTTTGACTGATCTAGAGGAGATTTTATCTGATGTTAAAATTAGGTCTCCTAAGAACCCTTATGAAGACTATGTTTCCCCATCATTAATCATTGACCTCAATATACCATTTCCATCACCTTCATCCATCATAGATCCATTTATTCACATAAATGATCATTTAATCACCTCCCTCCATAAGGATGAATAGGAACATACATCATTGGACCCTTCATTGAGAAATATAATGTGTGCCACAAATTCAAAGGTCCAATACCATATTAAAAAATTCAATCATAATAATCAAACTATCTTTGATCTCATAAGTTAAAATTAAGAATATTAAAATCACCAGCCTGATCTGAATGTCTTCCTCTAGTGGAGAAAAAATTAGGCACTAGTGAGTTGTCGACATCAAATTCATAATCATTTATCATGTCAAAAATCAATCTCATCTACTGAAGTCCAAAATCAGGCACTAGGGGGTAGTCAAAATCCAAATAATGTCACAAGAATGACCAATCATCCATCAAGTAATAAAATTAAAGATGAATCACAAAGTCAAAGTGTCTTGGATCTTTGATAGTCCTTTGTCACATGGTACCAATCAAATGAAGAATGCCTAGCTCCTCCAATGATGTTTGTGATCGCTAGTCCTAATCCTCCATCACCCATCAAACTATCCTATCATGAAACCACAAACCAATATATTCCTATCATCTATTAAATTACCATATATCCCCTCAATATCTAATCACATCCATACATCCCATTACCCTTTTGGGATAAATTGTCTCCCCTAGGGGTAACGATGATACTTGGTCTAGATATCTGAAGGGGTCATAATCAAGAATCAACAAAGGTCATATAGACCTCAATGACATGATCTAAACATCACACATATCTATAATAGGTTTTATTTAATATCCCATAAATTTTATCATTCTTACATCTTTTCCCCATATTTAATAAATTGAGATGTCATTCAAAAATTCAAAGTAAAAAAAATCATTCTTCTAATGGTGAAAACTAGTTTTCTGACACATTAGGTAAGTACCATGATGAAACCTAGTTTTTGGAATTATGGTAAAATAATATATTTTCCACATTATACCTAACCACTTTGGGTCAAATCCATCACACCCATCCCTTGTCAATCCCATTTGTAGCGTATTCCTCCATTCACATCTTATCTCTCATTCATTCCTATCTTGACCTTCATAAGGAAGTGGAAGGTGTTTTGAAAATGTTTTCAAACCATCCTAACATATCTTAAAATAAACATGTGGGTAATATAAACATCTGGTTCCTTCATGATATGGTCATTGGTGATCCCAAGTCCATTCTTCCTTGGTCCTCATCCCCTTTTCTACATCACCCTCATCCTCTTGTCACTCATTCATTCATCTAATCCATCCATCTTCATCCTGGCTGTTAGGATCGGTGTTCCCTTTTATACTAACCTTGTTGGTATAGTGTACACATATATCCCAAAAATACCTAAAAGTTGAAATATGTCAAAAAACCCTAAAAATAAAAAAACTTGAAAAAGCTAAATTTTTTCCATGATGTCTTGTCTCATGCCTAATCCCCTAGTTGCATTCATCTCCATTTGTATCCTATTTTACCATATTTTGATAACACATTACATATTGGAACCAAATCAAAGTGGTCGCCCATCTTTCCATTTCTTCAACCTCATCTTTTTGTCCTAAGCATTATTAGCACACATCACCTTGTCAAGAATTTAATCTGGCACCCATCATTTCCTTATCAATGCCTCTTCACACCTAACACACATCACATCACCTCTTTGGTAGTGTGGAATTTACTTGATCTCATCACTATATCTATCATTTCCTTTTTCATACCTATCACCAATCACATCACTCTTTACTAGTATAAAATGTATTTGATCCCATTATCTCATAGTCTTCCTACTATATTGGACTCTTTTAAGGCCTTACCTATTGGTAATCCTTGGTCATCACTTTTCTAAACCACCTTACTTGACCATTTTTTTAATCTAATTTCAAGAATAAATCTATATTCAAATACCTTCTCCCATCCTCCATACTTCTATCCTCAACTAGGGGTAACATCTCATCCATATCATAATTCTACTCTCTCATCCAAGTCCATACCTTTATCCAAATCACTATTCAATCCCAATCATCATCACTAGTATATCCCCAAATAGATTAGTCATTTATAATATACTTAATGAAAATCACATCATGATAATCCAACCAATCACCTAATCACTCATCTCATCATTGGACAAGACATTAGTATACTACATGTAGATACTCGATGTGTATTACTTATTTATTCTATTTATCTTATTTTCATGTCTTTTTTTATATCTTGTTTGTCTTTTGTTTTTTTTGAATCACGTCTCTTTTTTTACTATTGGGAAAAGAAAAGGGATGATATGAGGACACCAAAAGTGCCCTTAAAGATCTAGAGTTCACTATTTGCCCATGCATTCTGGCACAATGTCCTTTTGGTCATGCTTATATCATGGGGCATCTTGTCAAGTGATATATTTTTGGATTACTTAGACTATGATGAGACTTATCACATTTGTGATGGCTTGATCTAATAATTTATCTCATCATCATTCTCTCCATCACAACCCATCTAACTAATATCCTATCTTTTATCCTCATCCCATCATTTAACTTGTATCCTATCATCACTAATATCATCCTTTAATACCTAATAATAATCATCACCATCATCATTTATCCACTAGTCAGAACTACATTAGCATGAGGTTTTATCAGATTATGTAGGTAGCACTTGGTCATTGTTCTATTCCCAAGGATAGCTAAACCACTATATCTATCATCCATCATCATCCCCCAATCTTTTGGTCACTCAATGACATTATTTGTTCTCTATGATCCTCTTCATCATAATGATCGACTTTAGATTTGATCTACACCCATAATTAATATAATAAAATCATCATATTAACTTGGCCTAAAAATCTCCCTTACATGCATCCTTACTTGGGATATGCCTAAAGCTAGCGGCCTTTAATCTCATCATAATTCTGTTATAGTTGATTCCCCTTTGGTATGTGTTTACAACTATGATAGCCATCATATTTCCTCCTTATGCATCTTTCCTTACCAGGGGCATCATTACTTTGTAGCTCATTACTCAAGTTGACTTTATCTTATTTATCTCCTATCCCACACATAACATCCCATCCCCTCATCTATCCATTACATCCCATCACTCATTTCTTCTTTCAAGTAGACACATGTTTCATTCCTCCCTACATGTCCCCTCGAGGGGGTAGTATATCCTACCAATATCTAACTTTATCTAATATCATGTTTTTTTTTGAAATACCCTTACACCTTCCACTTCACTCCACTCACAATTCCCTTTTAAAGAGGTGGAAATTGTATACACCTAAAATCACTCACTTCATTATTGTTAATTAATATTCCTATTAGTAAACACTAATTTTGTTTAACCTATTTTATTCCATTAATTTATCCTATTTATATCCATTTATGTAATGTCCCCATTTAATTATCCTTCATTAACTAACCTTATTTATCCCATTTATTTCATTAATTCTTCTAAATATCCCATTATCTTAATCTAATCCTAGTTATCCATTATATGATAATTTTAAATTCCCATAACCCCATATACCCACTTACTAGACTACACCATAGCCTTTCATACATCCCTATGTCCCTAATCCTCACCTAATCCCCCATCTAACCTCCACATAATCCTCCATTATCCATAAGATAATGGATAAGTCTCTACAGTTAGAGAAGCTCCTCCAAGTCTCTAAAAGTCTCTAAACTAGAGACTTATAAGGAATTTAGTATTCCTTAAATAATCCATATCCATTATATCTCCTCATCCAACTTCAAATATTAACCCTTGATCTTCCCTCCCAAATATATACAACCAAGGATCCTCTTCCATGGAAGCCAATCTACCAAGCTTACAAATTCTTCATGCTAAAATCAATCATCAATCAAGCATCCATCATCTATCATATTTAATCAAGCCTCCATGTCAATCTAAGTCTAACTTATGCCATTTTAATCCTCTCATTTTTCATCTATTTATTTATGTTCTTGAGTATTTATCTTTAGGATTTTGAATGCTATTTTGATTTGTATTCATTTAGTTTGCATTATATCCTAATGGCTCTATAATTTACTTAATAACTTGATGTTTGGGTAGGTTTAATTTCATAGTTTAATCTCATAGGTCAAAATTTTTAATTACTCAAATATAATTTCCCATAGATATTGTTGATATATTTTCCTTTTTATTTTCAATTACTTATATAATTTTTTGACTGCTGCAATTTATCATGAGGAATGCGAAAAATAAGACATAGTTGGCTAGAAGATGACCACATACAACAATGAAGAATAAAGGATTTACACTTCATGAAGTTGTGGATGAAAAGTTTAATGAATAAGAGAAACCCAATTTAAATAAATTAGAGAAAGAATTTATTTTAGACCAACCCCCTACCCACTAGTAAGAGAAGGAAGCCAACATAAATGTTATCACCACTAGGAAATATCGATTGAAACTAGAGTGGAAAAAGGATGATATGTAAAGTGTAATGTGATATGTGGATTATAATGGTTACTTAATGAATTTAATAATAGTAAATGTCCCAATAATTTGTATATTTGGATGAAAATAATTACAACTACTAATGTGAGGGGACCACCCACTACTTTATTAAATACATAAGAGTGTGACATAGTGTGGTGGTGCAAGGGCATATCTGACTTATGTCATGGGTTAAAAATATCACATTTGAAGGCACACATTTATATAGCTATCAAAAATAAATTATCACATCCTAATTTCTCTCTTATTTAAATAACCTATTTAATCCATAGATTATTGTAGTTGATTAGTTGCTTAACTAATATTTGATTAAACTTGATGACATATGCTGATTATGGGACAATTGTGCTATCTAATTTACATGATTAAATGCTATGAGTTGGCGGTAATTTTATATTCTATACTTTGTGATCATGTTTGATTATTTTACAATATTATTTTATGGATATATGATGTTTTGGGCTAATTACCTACATCAGCATAAGGTGGATGCAGGACATATTCTTCCCTTAGATCATGATGGAGGGAGAGTATCATCAAAGAGGATAGTTAGATGGAGATGTTGGGGGTCAACAAAGAAAAAATCTAGAAACATTGGCAAAAACCACTTAGTATAGAATGTTTCATAATTAATTGGTTGATATGGATAGCATAGCATGTTTTGTGTACTTTTCTTTTAGTTTGTTAATATGTTTTATAGTATTATTTTGATTATTGGTAATGAACATGATACTTCCTTGAGTAATTTCATTAGTTTATTGAACTTGTTAGCTTATCATATATGATGCATTTGTTTGACATAATAGTTGACTAAATGAGTAAATTTATATATGTAGTGATCATTAAAAATTATAGATGGATTTTATTTTTATTTATAGATTTAGTTAATAATAATTAAAGATTATTATTATTATTATTATTATTATATATGCTAAATCTATATGTCAAATGATCTAAACAACATTGTTTTTAAATATCTTATATTTGATTAATTGTTGTCCTAAGGTTTAATTTTTAAATATATATATATATATATATATATATATATATATATATATATTCTTATTAATAATTGATTGATTTTAATAAATCATTGTATTTCTATATATGTTAGTGAATAACATAATAACATAAAAATTATTAACCTAGGGGTATTAGCATGTAATATAATTATTATTTTATTTTGTTTGGTCGAGGGACTTTGCATGGGAATATATCAACGGTTGGCTAGTTTAAGGAATTTACATAGAATAAACATTGGGAACTATTTGATTAAATTTAGTTAATCGATGATTATTTGTTATCATGTGGATTTTTAAAACAATTTAAAATGATTAATTATGGATAAGGATCAATATGATTAGGTTACTAATCATTTGTGACATTGGTTAAGCTATATTTTTTGGAAAATATGGAGTTCACTATGTGTCTACATGATGGCAAATGGGAAAATTAATGAATGGATCTATTGAGTTAAATGGTCATGCATTTATGGATTCAGTTGGATTGCCATGCATGAAAGAGAAGGAAATGGTGAGGAGGCTGAGGAAAAATAAATATAAATAAAGGAGAGAAGGGATGTCAGGGATAAAACTACACATAGATGAGATATTCATAAGAACATAGGAGATATTCATAATAAAGAAAGAGACAATGAAAGAAAGGAGGAAGGAATAGTTTTTGGCTCATTAACATACTTCAAGGTTGGTTATGTGTTTAATTCTCATGTGGACTATATTGAAATGTTTTTGGAATTAGTAGTCCCTGGGTATTATTTATTTTTATCATAGATAAAATATGGGTGTATACAAAGCCCTATGAAAGGCATGGCCTCCACAAAACCCTAAATCCTTTTAGGGTGACATGACTAGGTTGAGGTAGAGTCTTGGGTTTTGGCCATTGTTGTTATTGACTTTTATAAACTTTGCCTTAATCTCCTCTTGCTAATTCAAATAGTATTATTTATTCATGAAGGATTATTCTATTATATGTGTATATACAATATGGATTGAGTTGAACCAGTTGATATATATTAATATTTGGAGATAGGGACAAACCAGGGTTGGTATGTATATGTGATGGTGTAAACTTATTTGCCTTTTAAATGGGGTTTTAATATAAGTGTTTTCTTTTATTAAATTAAACTATGTAGTATATACATAAATATAGATATATGTATATAATTAGTATATAAAATGGTATATAATTTTTAAATCTTTGAATATCTTTTCAATACTAATTAATTACCATTTTATATGCAATATACTGAAGATGACATCAACTATCGATTATATATATACACACACACACACACACATATATATATATATATATATACATATACATATATATATATATATATATATATATATATATATATACATATACATATATACACATACACACACACACACACACACACACATATATATACATACATATATATATATATATAGACACACACACACACACACATATATATATATATATATATATATATATACATACATATATATATATATATATATATATATATATATATATATACATACATACATACATACATACATACACACACACACACACATATACATACATACATACATACATACATACATATATACATACTTATACACACACACACACGCACACACACACACACATGTACATATATGTGTGTGTGTGTGTGTGTGTGTGTGTGTGTGTGTGTGTGTGTGTGTGTGTGTGTGTGTGTGTGTGTGTGTGTGTGTGTGTGTGTGTGTGTATGTATGTATTTATATATATATGTGTGTGTGTATATACACATATACATGTGTGTGTGTGTGTGTGTGTGTGTGTGTGTGTGTGTGTGTGTGTGTGTGTGTGTGTGTGTGTGTGTGTGTGTGTGTGTGTGTGTATGTATGTATATATATATATATAGGTAAAAATATATAGTAGTGGATTGTATTAAACTAGATTTGGTTATACTAGTTATATACACATGTATTTTATATACTCAGTTGTGTTGTGCATTATTACCATGTAGTGAATGAATAATTGTTATAAATGTTTTAATTATAATAGTGAATATTAAATGCTTATTTGTATTTGGTTAGTATAAAACCATTATAATGTTTAAATATAAATCATTCCATTATATTTTTGAGTTTAAATACAAAACATGATTGTATGTTATGGACTAACTATTGTTATATTTGGAATATGAATAATTTATTAGCCAGGATTATAATATTATTTCATGGAGAAATAATATTATAAGTTTCTTAAAGGATAAATCAACAGGTGGTCTAGATACTCATTACCCAGATGATATGATATATTGAGGACTTTTTTTGTATTTTGTTTATTATTAGTAATAAAATTTGTGCTTGGATTCTATTCACTTCATTTGATGGACTAAATGAATGTTTACAATATTTCTATATTTAGCATAATTTTGATTAGATAAAGTGAAATATGAAGATTGAATCTATTGGTTTTTGTATAATTATTTATTTTATCAAATCTCACATTCATGATCCTAATTATTTAGTAGATAGATTCCACTAGATTAATTAGTGTCATCAATGCAAGATAAGGTGTAATTTGATCAAGTGGTGTGTATGAATTTGACTGATCCTAGAGATCATTTATTATTGAAAACCTTTGGCCAAAGTAATGTTTTATAAATTTTGTCATTTAATATGTTGATATAGTTTTTGTATTTTTGTAATATCATAGTAGAATGGATTTATTTATGGTACACATTATGTATTAGATATCTTCATCACACAGGTTTTGGTTTGTTACTCTATATTATTGCACTATCATTATCTACCCATCCATGAGGGGAGGGCCATCCCCTTATTTGGGAGATAGTGTGGGGGATTTATGGTCCGTGGTTTGTGTGGAAATGTGCTTGGATAATTCTCTCCCTCCCATCTAGAGTACTATACTTGAGACTACACTCAAGGGTACATATTGATATAAGAGTCATGTACACTCTTGAGTCATGGAGACTCTGATTAGAGGAGATTTGTATAATGTTTTATCATTTGAGATATTATTTTTTATTGCTGACATTGAATCATTTATACATTTTACTTCTAAAATAGAGGCTATATTGTTGTATCGACTGTGGCTGAATTTGTACTATATCATTTATGTTTAGATGTAATATTTATGATTAGTAAGTATTGTTCATGATTTCTATATTTGTTTATGGTGATCCTTAAGTAAGTGGATTATCTATAACCTTTAAGGGTTAAATAAATAAATAAAATTAGTTAAAGATAACTAGTTAGGATTTCTCATGGTGAAATCTATATGTTGAATATGTGTATTTAATTTTAAAAAATTATTGTAACATTTTAGTAAAACCTAGTGGGGTTATTGCATAAATTATATAACACCTCAATATTTTATACTTGAAAAATACCTATCATGGTTTTAATATTCATCTCTAATGCCTTCCCAATATCCAAAGGCTCATGTTCACTATCTATGTGTGCCAGATTGCATATCTCTTAGTCTAGCCATATGTTATATTGTTGACTAAGCCTTCTATGTTATGTAAAATGCTGTAAACCTGATCATTATCCTTATCTAATAATTTTTTAATTTTACTTATTTTATATATTATCAGACACTTAGTCCTAAAAATATTCATATGTTGATACAATTATCCCTTTTCTAACTAAGTGTTCAGTGCCAAAAAGTCATCCTATTTGAAAATGTAACTTGTCCTTGTGATCAACCTAAGATATTTAGTGCAAGATATTTTCCCAAAGGATTGTTACAAATATAAGATCAATCCTAATTAATAAATTACCTAAAACATTTACATCTCTCAAATATAATGTAATAAAGAAACTATAAATAGAGAATTAAAGTGATCAAAACTACCCTATTCATTATTATTTCTGTATTAGTCATAGGAGTAGTATATCTACATGTCTAAAGTATTGAAGGAGAAACCCATGGGCCATATTTACCAAGTTATAATATACATCATTATATATAATTTATTATCCCATATTTCACCCTTGTGCACACAAAAACCAAAATGTAGGGGAGAAATACATAAGTTTGAGGTCCTCTTTAGAGTATTAGCTATGTAGGAAACACTCATGGATAGAGAGGTCCTTGGGGTAACTCGATAATATGATCCAACTAACCAATTTTAATAAATCAAACCAAGGGAAAGGAATCTAGGGTTTGATCATTTTACAAAGAGTGAAAGACTATGTGCACAATTTGCAAACATTAGAATAAAGGTGAAAGAAAACCTAGAAGGCCCCATTTGGTCACATCTAGATGCTGTAAGTATTTTTTTTATATGATATCTATATATAGATTAGACACTCACGTCAACATGAATTTATATATTTTACATAAGTATATAAGGCCATATAATACAAAATTCTATGATATGATGACTATTCCAATATCCTGATCTAGTCCAGTTTCATCTTGTTTCAAACCATATCTGAACGTGTATAGTAAACCAACTAAGTAATCTTATTTCTAATTTATAAAAATATCAATTGATAGTTATAAATTATATTTTTAGTATTTATTGGTATTTAAATTCACAATATTATTTATCTTAGTTTAGAAATTGATTAGCTTGATATAGATCTATTTATCACCCTTATGTTTAATCATTTCTATATTATTAACCCTATTTAATCTTGTATCATTAATTTAGGGTTAAAATTTGGTGAAATTAACCTTTGTGTATTTGTATGCAAACCTAATTTAGCTTAAGGTTTCCTATTTTTCTCATTGATTTAATTTATTTCAAATTCCTTTTTTTTCGTTTATTGTCAATGAAAAATGTTAATTAAAAAAAAATCATTTTCAAATGGAAGATAAAGAATCAATTTTTACTCATCTAAATAAAAATAAGGGCGTAATGGATGATTTTTTTTATGTTGCAATAGATGAAATCAATAAGCATGATAAAACTAAGGTTTCCTCACCAAGTGATGGTGAATCCTTTGATGGTACAACTAATTTCATACTAATAATTCTCTTATTGAGCACATCATCACTTCATATTTATAATGGGTGCACATGATATGTATTTAAACCATTATTCATTTAAAAAAATTCTACTATTGATACATATTCCATGGGAAACATTAGCCCTTCAACCCAATCATCAGTTCCAATGCCTATATCAACTCAAACTACAGGTGTATATCCTTTGGTGACTTATCAAACTTCATACATTAGTGATAGAAATGTGCAAGGTCTTGTCCTATTAAATTTTATAAGCTAAGGTTACAAATATAAAAAAAAAATATATGAATCCACCTTCTGATCTATTGATTCATAAGAGGTATTACATAACCCTCTTACACCTGAAATATATTTTCATCCCTTTCTAACTAGTTTTGTTAGACCTAATTTCACATTTTATGATGGCAAGGATGATCTTGAACAACATCTTTGATCTTTCTATGTGTCATGCCTTAATTATGGCTCCAATGATAAACATTTGATAAAATTATTTTTAAGAAGCCTTGGGAATATTCTTTAAGGTGGTTCTATGATTTACCAATCCAATGATGAAAAAATTCAAACTTATTATGGATAAGGTTTTTGAACACTTCTCTATCAATGTTACTAAAAATTTCTCCCATGACCAAATTGCAAAGGTAAAAAAAAGAACCAATGTACCTATTAATGAATATGTCTTAAATTACAAGACACTGTTAAATAAAATGACCAATCCAATGGTAGATAAAGAGATTCAAGACATATTCAAGTAAATTTTTATGTCCCCATTACATGAGTTCATTATTTTCAAAAAATTTAAATATTTTGATGAGCTTATGTCACTTTTTTCATGATATCAAAATGAATATTATTTGATTGAATAAACATATGTAGGAAGAACACTAATTACATCCAATACCAAATTACAAGGTGAAATGTATAAAACCTAAAAATTAAATAATTACTTGGTTAATGTAGTGTCATAATAACCTCATCAACTTTTCTTATCCAATATATTGAGGAGATAATTTTCATGCTTATCTAAATATTTGGCTTCATTACTTGTGAATCTTGTGCAGTGTCACCTCATATCTCTCCCTTATTCTATAGAGGTTGATATGAGTTTACCTATAACCGAAGGATATGATGTAAATACTTATTATGACGATCAAAAAGGCCCTAAGCATTAAAAAAACATATGTTTTACCTTGAATCATAAGATCCAAAAACCCATTGATGACCAAAAAATTACATTTAATGATCCTCCAAGGAATTAAGTTCACAAATTGGTGATCACCAAAATTAAAACATATCTAATTTTTTTTACAAGACCATTATAAGAAGGATCTATAAGTTCAAATTTCATATAATGGACATTCTCATCCATCCCATAATGGACACCCACTATATGGGATTATTGGTACTTATAAAGGACATACACCTCCCATGGTTTAGATAAATTATATTAATTTTGATGATAGTGAGATTGTGGATGATGAGTCAGATCTTCATTTATTATTCATTCAACCATATCTTGATCACCGCCCTATACATAATTTTATGATTGATAATGGTGTTAATGATAATATTTTTACCATGGAATTAATTATGTATTTGGGTCATACACATGATGATTTACACCCTTCAAAAAAAATTAATAGATCATTTTATGGGACATCATAATATGTTCTTGGTGAGATTGAATTACCTTTTACAAGTGTGTATGGCACATGTGGTTACTAAATTTTTATTTTTACAGAGAATTCTTTGATATGTTATTGGGATGACCATGGATACATAAAATTCATATATATATACCTTATATAGTTCATCAATATGTTAAATACATTCACGCCAACAACGTAATTATAGTTTCCATAATTCCATATTAACATCCACTTGAACAAGATAATTTTAAAACTAATAAGTTAATTATCAAACCTACTACGGTTAATCCTACATGAAAGGGTAAACAACAAGTAATCCCATTTCATAGGTGGAAAGTACTTGATAAACCATTGCATCAGAGATACATAATGGATTTTATGAAATCTTTATCCACTAATACACAACATATTCAATTACATAAAGAAATAAAACGTGCTTCCATTTATGCTATTCCAAAGAAACCACATAACACTCAATAATGGGTTCAAAAAACCTCCATTCCTTCTATTGTTTCATCATGACCACAAAGTCCTATTATGCATACACAAAGCATCATAGTCCTATAGTGCCAAATATTACACCTATACATGTTCTTTGGTAGTAACACCAATTTGTTGCACCTTATTATGAGAGGGGAGATACCTATGATCATCCATAGATGAGACCATAATAGAGTATGTTCTTTTCACATCTTCCAAAAACATACCAAAAACATTAAAAATATCAAAAAATCCAAAAATATTTAGCATTTGCATGTTTTATTGGCTCCTTAACATCAATTTTGTTGATTCCATCTTGGTATATAGAATATAATTTATGTATATACACACACATATGTTTCATATATATTTTGAGAGTGAAACAACATACACATGCACATATTGATGTCGGTACTTCCTTATACTCATGTTATCAATACATTGGAGTCATATACTTCTTTGATAATGATACGACTAGGTTATATTCTAGTATGATCAATTTCCATTATCATATTTGAGTTTATGTACTTGCACATGCCTTATCTATGATTATATATTTTGCAATATAATTGATATTATATGTACTTAAGATTTTTTCCTAACAAATATATCTAAGGACTTGTATGATATAAAATGTTGGTTTCCTATGATTCCTTGCTTTCTTTTTTTCACTTCCTTGAGTGTCTTACCTTGATTTCTCTTATCTTTTTTGTTTTTTTATTTGAATATGATCTATTACTTATGGTTATTATGCCTTTGTTTACCTATTGTGACATTTAAACATGGCATAGTTTATTGTATGTGAAAATTTGAATATATCACTCTATGCTTTATGGACATTTGATTAAGTCATATCCCTTTGACTGTGTAGTATTTTAACATGCCTCTTGTATGAGGTCTCCTTGGATCATTTCTTATTGCTTCACTTTTAAGTGATCTTGGGTGTGTGCTTGATTACTTTATGAGCTTGTACTATTATGATCTATACATTTACATGATCTATGTCATGCATATTATGACTTCATTTGATCACATTATACATGTTTCAATGATATTCCTCATATATGCTACATGATCCATTCACAACCTATATAGTTATCTTATCCTTTTGATGTAAGGTAACTACCAGTTTCTACATCCCTCAACTCAAAATGTGGGGGGATATTTGTGAAGGCATGCCATAGAGGCATAAACTACACATTTTTCATAGTTTCAGATTATAGTGGGTGCATGTTATGGAAACATGTTCTCCACACTTATATTGGTTCTTAAATTCTCCAAATTTAGTGGGGGAATGCCATGGAAAGATGTCCTCCAAACTTGAACACAATTTCAAGTCACCCAAATTTCATAGTTATATAATTCATATATAGATTTGTAGTAGCCTTATATTCATTGGTACCATTATTATACCTAAATTTCAGCTTGAGACATATATGATGTGCATATCGATGCAAATGGCACCTTAAATTTCAAAATCAAATCAATTTCTAGATTTAAATTACTACTATGGACTTATCATACCATGGACTATTATCATACCTAGGATGGACTTTTACATAATGTTATTGAGATAATCTAATACATTAGTTTGTTCACCTTTAAAAGGTTGAGATGATTAAATCACTCAAAACCATCATTTTATTAAATCTAGACATATTCTTAAGAATATGGACTTATAATATTACCATTCATGGTTTTATATTTGTTGAAATTAGATTATCATATTACTATTATTGGTTTTTAATCAGTGGGATATCATATTCTAATATTATTATTAGTATTAATTAGTGTGATATTGGATTCCATTATATTTATTATTGGATTCCAAATTCTAGTTTGGAATCAAATTAAAATTATATCTTACATGATTTTTCACCTTTAAATTCACATATAGGGGAAATAATCCAATAGTTGAGCATGGTCCAATAATTGAAATGGGTATTGATAATTTAAATAATGCGACCCAAAATTTTTCATACTATTGTCTATTATAGTTATTATAATAATATTTAATATTTATTCAAAATTTACCATATATTAACCAATGACATTACGACATAGAAGATTTAAAAATATTAGTGAAACATTGTAAAACACACTTATTGTCACCATGTACACATATTGGAAAACACTTCTCATTGCCCATGTTCCCAATGTAAAACATACTTATCATTACTATTAATAATCTAGTGTAGAATGGGCAAATGCCCATTCTAAACTAGATAATAACCTAAGACTTTATTTCTCATATTATCAATTTAGAGTTCATTATTCTTATCTCAATGTTAAGAATGGGAATGTGACCATTCTACCCAAGATAATAATATAGGGATCTATTGCTCATAATATTCCTATAGACTTGTTTAGAATGGGAATGTTCTTGTAAAACCAAATATAGTTATCAAATATAGTAATAAAAATTTCAAAATCTCACACTTTATGCACCATTATATTCCTAAAAATAATTAATCACTATAGAACCACACTAATATGATTTTAAAGGTTTAACTACTATATATTTATTAATTACTAATGTGTAGGGAATCCATTTATGTGATGGATAGTTAAATATATTTTGTAACTTGTTTGATCAATCTTTTCTTAGGTGTCAAATAATCTAGATATAATGCTTCACCTTCCTCTCTTCTAGAAGGTTTCAAATAATGAAACCTCACCTTTTAAGCCATATACACATCCATCAATGGATTGATTGCTTGTACAAATGAATTTTGAATAAATTTATGTTTTTTTGTAAAAATGTGTGATCACTCATATATGTTTTAAATAAATATTCATAAATTTTACTTTCATGCCACATAGTACATGATATTTTCATGACTAATAGACCTAGTCACATCTTAATGTGAAATCCACAAACTCACATGTCCATAGAGGCCCCTTTTATTTTATAATTAACATTTAATCCCTAGTATGTTAGCATATTGTGAGCACATAATGGTTTAAATATGGAGAAATAAAGTGGATGTAAAGTTTAATAGATCTGCACATTTTGTTGATGCCACATTAAGAAAACATATACCTCAATGACTACATAGATTCGTTGATGAACCCATCATAAACTTGAAATAAATTAATTGTAGCTAAACACTTCAAAAACCTCTCCTTCTCACATCAAAAACTTTTATTTTTGTTTTTCAAACATATTTCATCAATTTAGTATGATAGAACCCCAAAAATTATAGTATTGTATTGCTACTAGCACATCTCCCATGAAATTAAGTAGAATAATGATAGTAAATGAAAACTATTTGAAAAATATTTTGATTAAATTTACCAAAATTAATAAAAATATATTATCAGGTCTACGTAATTATGAAAATTAATATTCTATAAAAATTATTAATATTATATTTTTACTTAATTAACAACATGGTTACCTTGTTAACGGGTTTATAGTAATAAGCTTGAATAGAATCTAGTCAAATAGAAGCAATCAATGTCAATATTAAATTCATATTAAACAATTAGAGTACAAATTCAAGGCCAAATTATTTGATCCTGCTTTAGAATATAAATTTAAAAATACCCACATCCTAGGCCAACTTGATATCACATATTAATAAATTGACCTTCAATAGTTTCACCTTAGTATTCATTACTATGTTCAAGTAGTGTATTAAATGATTCAATGGCTCATGTCCTTTTTCAAAAATATTAATCAATTTACCTTTCAATTTTTCATTTGGTGTCTAATCCAAATGACACTATCCACATCAATGTCTTATTTGATTTTGTCTTATTTGATCCATGTTTTAGTAGGTGTAAAACAATCCCAATACAATGCTTCACCAACTTCTCTCACTGAGGGTTTCTAATATTGACTCTTCACCTTTTTATCCATAGTCTCACTTTTGGTTTTAGGTAAATATTCCAAACTATCATTCCCATACATATCTTTTACTTTTCATTTGTTGGACGTAGTAGAAGCATTTATCCCACATCCACATTCAATAATGGATTTAATGATTATTTATATCTTCCAAAAATAGGCCCAATACAAATGAGGAGATTAGATGGGGCCAATGCCAAAGCCCCATAGAGAATATAGACTCTATCTCTGACCCTATATATTAGATGGGGCAGCTATATAGATGCTCCCCATAGAGAATATAAACTATATCTCTATCTTATGGAAATTGGATAGATATATAGGGGCCAATAAGATTGAAATTCCCCCAAATAACCTTTCATATCCATCTACCATATTGTGATCAGACACTTCCATGTAGTGGATCAATCTGCTATGATCGACCTATATCCCTTATAGAATAGAGGGGCAATGAACCCAAAAACTAACAAGAACAAGAAAAATTACCAATAGGCTAAGATCTTGAAATAATACTTAGAATTGATTTGTACTGATTGATTGAAATAATTACAAACCTAAAACATGCTTAAATAAACCTCAACTCAGATTTAGAGTTGACATGAAAAAATTCTAAAAAAACTAACGTCTAAAATAAAAAAATTATTTTTAGCAGCTGTTATTTTAAGTAAGTTATGCATGCAAGTGCGTGCATCTCTAAAAAAATTCCAAAATATTATAAATGTTAAAATTAGCCTATGGGATGAAATTCAACCAAAGTTGAATTTTAGTTCTAAAAATATATAATTTCTAAAAATAGAAAAATCCCAAAAAATGATTAAACTAAATTTTTAGACCCTATTTTTTTCTACATCATTCTCCTTTGGTTGAATACAAATTAGTTCCCATGAGTTGTCCTAATTTTAATGCTTCCATTTGTCTTTGTCAATCTTATTTAGCTCCCAGTTTTTAATCCAAGTGTTTTCTTCTTGTTGCAATACTTCCCACTAGACCAAATCCCTGTTATAATTCCCTTACATTGTGCTCACTGTCTTCATATCCAAAACTTACACTATCTTGTCCTTTTTATTTGGAACCTGTTACTACCATTTTACTTATTCATATTCATCACCTTCACCATATTATTCATAGAATTAATATAAATATGAAACATTAAATAATGGATATATATCAACATTTTGTGGTAAACTTACCTCATAAGCATTGTCACTAATTTTATTCACAATTCTGAATGGTCCAATTTTCTTGTACTTCAAATTATTGTATGTGCCTTCACTCACCATAGTACATCAAAATACCTTAGATCTTCTTCTAACATCTTATGCTACTTTATATTTCTCATTACTTTCCTCCAAATTTCTTCTTACTCCTTACAACTGTTGCATATGCTCTATAAATGCTTCTACATCATCATTAATTTGATCTACAATTAGAAATTATACCAAATCTAAAATATCCATAGGATTTATCCCATATTTTTTCTGAAAATGTGACTTTCCTATTGATCTATTCATTGAACTTTTATATACAAACTCATCTTGTGGTAAAGCCAAGTCACATTGCCTTGGTTTCGCTCTCACTATGCATCTCAATAAATTTCCCAAGCTCCTATTCACAACTTCTATCTGTCCATTTGTTTGTGGGTGATATGCACTACTGAATTGTATCGTAGTACACATCTTCTTCGATAAAGTCCTCCAAAAATGCCTTAGAAATTTTGTATCCTTATCTAAAGTAATAATTTATGGAACACCATTTAATCTCACATATCTCTATAGAAAATAATTTTGAAACTGTAGTGGCATCATTGATTTTATTACATGTAATGAAATTAACTATTTTAGAAAATCTATCTACACAAAAAAATTGAATCATTGCCTCTCTATTTGTTTAGTAATCCCAAACAAAATCCATACTCAAATCTATCCATGGCCCTCTTAGAATTGGTAATGGCATGTAAATTCCATTATTCTGTGCATGTCTTTTAGCTAAATGACATATTTTACACCTTGAAACATACCTTGTCACATCTCTCTTCATCTTTGGCCAAAAATACTTTTCCTCCACCAAAGTTATTGTTTTTGTCTTATCAAAATGTCCAGCCAAACTACCACTATGTAATTATCTTATCATACTATCTTATAGAGACCCAACTGGAATGCATAGTTATTTCCATTTGAACATATAACCTTCCTATATAAGATACTCATCATGAATATCATTTTTCCCATCTATAAATGGACTCCTACACTACTCAACTATCTTGCCAAAATATAGATTAGTATCATATAATTCTTTGATAGATTCAAATCCAAATACTTCACTCACCATAGTAGTTAATTATGCTACCTTCCTACTTAATGCATTAGCTACCTAATTATATTTTTTTGATTTATGCTTCAACACAAAAGTATACCCCTAAAAGAAAAAAACCCACTTTGCATGCCTACTATTCAACTTCTTTTATGTATTCACATACTTCAAATCCTCATGGTTTTAAAATAGTATAAACTCCTTAGGCATTAGATAATGCTTATAATGTCTTAATGCTTATACAATTACATAAAGTTCAACATCATAAGTAGAATACTTTGTTCTTACCTCATTTAATTTCTCACTAAAATATTCTATTGGCTTTCCTTATTGACTTAACACAACACCAATTCACACAAATGAAGCATCACAATCAACCTCAAACACTTTGTTAAAATATGATAATGTTAAAATTGGCCTTTCTGCAATCTTCTTCTTCAAAATTTCAAAGATTTTTATGGATGCTCTAGTCCATGCAAATTCCTTCCCTCTCATACAATTTGTTATTGGTGCCAAAATACTACTAAAGTTTTTAATAAATTTTCTATAAAAAGTTTCTAAACCATTGAAAATTCTTACCTCTATAATAATTTTTGGAATAGGTCACTCAATAATTTCCTTTATCTTGTCTTCATCCATTTTCACATCATATTTTGAAACTATAAATCCCAAAAATACCAAACTATTCTACATAAACCTGTACTTCTTCAGATTTGCATATAACTTCTCCTTTCTTAACAAATCAATTACTATTATCAAATGTTGTAAGTGTTCTTATTTAGTCTTATTGAATATCAAAATATCATCAAAATAAACAATCACAAACTTACTAATATATTCTCATAACACTGTATTTATCACCATCATAAATGTGCTAGATGCATTAGATAATCTGAATGGCATCATCATCCACTCATATAAGCCATCCTTGGTCTTGAATGTAGTTATACACTCATCTCCTTCATGAATTGAAATTTTCTAACAACCACTCCTTAGATCAATCTTGGTAAAATATTTTTCTCATGAAATCACATCCATCATATCATCTAAATGAGGTATAAGAAACCTATACTTTATTATAATTTTATTAATTGCTCTATTATCCACACACATTATCCATCCTCCATCTTTATTTGGAGTTAGAAATGTTGGTGTTTCACATGGACTCATACTCTCCATTATCACTTTATTTCTTATTAATTCAATAACCTATTTATTTATTTCTACATGTTCTATTGGACTCATCCTACAAGCTACTTGATTGGGTAGAGCTAATCCTAGAATCAAATCAAAGTGATGTTAAATATCTCTTATTGGTGGTAAACCATCTGATAACTCATCAGGCATAACATATACATATTATTTCAACACTCTTTTTCCTTCTGTTGGTATTAGAACCATTTTTATTTCTTCATTCTTTGCTACTAGTGCATAACAAAAACCTACTACCTTCATATCTTGGATAAATTATTTAGTATAGAGCATGATTTATATCTTCTCTTCCTCTTTAAAAGGTAACAAAACTACCTTTGTACCACCTTCAAAAAAGGGTATGTGTTCTTTGATCCATCATAAACTACTTTGTTCTCAAATTACCATAGCCTCCCCAATAACACATGACATGCATCCATCAGAATAACATCACACCATATTTTATCATTATAATTTTTTCCTATAGAAAACTTGATTAAGCACCTTTTATCTACTATAACCTCATTCCTTTCTTAAACCATGTAATTGAATAAGGATTATGAAGTTTTCCACATTGTAGATTTAGTTTCTCAATCATTTCTTTAGAAACCATATTTTCACAACTACCACCATCTATAACTACTTTCTGTGCCTTTCTATCTAAAGTACATCTTGTTTAAAAAATATTTGATTGCATCCATGCATCACCACCTTCTTTATTCTACACTTGATCCTTCCTTAGAGAAATCATGGTTCTTCTCATCATGAGATTCTCTCTAACATCAACTGGTGTGACTTCAATATTCTGCTTTTCTATTTCAACCTCAACTAGATTTACTCTTGGATGATCTTCTTACCTCCTTTCTTGATATTGATGGTGTGGAAATTCAAATTCTCTATACCCTTATTCTCCACATCTATAACAGACATAAGATCTAATTTAATTCAAAAACCATCCTCTAGTACCTCCATAACCTCATCCTCTCTAAAATCCTCTTCCTCTTTGTTGGTATTAAAACCCTTACCTATTATAATCTTGCCTTTCTGTACCACATGACAATTCACCTTTATTGGCATTAAAGCCACCTCTAATGGTATTAAAACTACCTCATCCCCTTATTAGAGGGTATTTATCTCTTCTTGGACTAGTAGATGTCCTTTTGAAATTCTATCTATTTTGCTTTTCTTCTACCTTTAAAGCTAATTGATAAGCCCCCTCCATTTTAATTATTCTATGCATATTTGTTTCATCTTGAATAAAAAATTTCAAACCATTTACATACGCTACAACCATTTTCTCATATTCCCCATCATGATCCACTCGTATTGAATGCTTGTAAAATTCATCTATATACTCTTATATACTCTGATCTTTTTGCCTACAATTTTAAAATGTTCTATATAGGGTTTGTACATAATCCATAGGAAGAAATTTCTCCCTCGGCTTCTTCTCCATATTTTTGTATGAATTAATCTTCTCTTTACCTTTTCTCTATCTCTCTTTCTGTAGGTGATCCCAAAAAATCATTGCATGACCTTTAAATTTAATGCATGCAAACTTTACTTTCTTATCTTCTCTCATAGTATTCCACTTGAAGAACTTCTCCATGTTATTCATCCAATATATCAACTCCTATGGTTTTAAACTACGTCCATAATATGTAACTTGACCTTGATTCTTTCATTTTTACCTTCTAAATCCCAAACCATCCTCTCTTTTATTGATGGTGGTTGTTCTTGCTATTTTTCTTCTTGCTAAATGTTTTCATCATGATCAATGTATTCCTCATCACCAACTTGTCTTCTTTACTGATTGGTGATAACCTATGTTAATTGTTGAAATTGCCTCAATAGATCTTGTTTAGTCCAGTTCATTTGTGTAGTACCTACTCATCCTCGCACCATTCTTTACTCCTCTAATATTTGAACTTGCTATGATACCAGATAATGAACCCAAAAACTATCAAGAAAAAGAAAAATTAATAATAGGCCAAGATCTTGAAACAATACTCAGAATTTATTTGTATTGATTGGTTTAAATAATTATAAACCCAAACCATGATTAAATAAGATTCAAATTAAATTTAGAGTTGACATGGAATTTAAAAAAAAAAACTAACATCTAAAATAAAACTTCTATTTTTAGTAGATGTTTTTTTTAGTAAGTCACACATGCAAGCACGTGCAACTCTAGAAAATCTTGACATATTCTAAACACTAAAATTATCATATGGGATGAAATTTATCTAAAGTTGACTTTTGGTTCTAAAACTATATAATTTCTAAAAATAGAAAAAACCTAAAAAACATTATTAAACTAAATTTTTGGACATTATTTTTTTCTACATCAAGGGGGGCCACTCTCCCCCTCTATATATAACTATGCCTATCCCTATCCCTATCTAAAAATTTGCATTGGGTATATATTCTCTATGGGACATTAGCATTGGCATATGGGGAAAAGACCCTCTCTCTCTTTATATATATACATATATACATATATATACATATATACATATATATATATATATATATATATATATACACATATATATATAAGTATATACATATATATATATATATATATATATATATATACATACATACATACATACATATATATATATATATATATGTATATATATATATATGTATATATATATATATGTATATATGTATATATATATATATATATATATATATATATATATATATGTATGTGTATATATATATATATATATACACACACATACATATATATATATATATATATATATGTATGTGTGTGTGTATATATATATATATATATATATATATATATATATGTATGTGTGTGTATATATATATATATATATATATATATATATATATATATATATATATATATAAAACTCCATATCCATATATAACTACAACTCAACTTCTATATCATTATTACTTGGTATATGTTCATTAATGTAGTCTTATATATGAAAATGAATTTCTCCCATTATTTGGTCATATATGTTATTCTCTTGTATTGTTTGTGGCCAAAATTAAAGATTTGACATCTTGATATAATTTACAAACAGTTTATCAAAATAACATAAAATATTTTTCCAATATGTTATCTTTGAAAGATGGTATTATCTACCTCCACCCATTACACTTTTTCCCCAATGTTCTATATATTTTTATTCCCTTTTTCATATCTTCCTTTTCTTTGAGTTCTTTGAAAGTTGATAGAGAAGGCTTCCCTTCTAACAAGTTTGGTTCACCATTATTCTTTGTACACTAAATTGGGATTAGATGAGACCATTGTATATATTTTATTTTTACTTTATATTTCATCACTGGTATTCCATCCATAATGTGGAACTTGAACATCTTAGGTTTTCTAATACCTACTATCTTGTGACTACCATCCAACAAGTGTAGATCCAAAAAGGCTTTAAAGCTATACACTTACTCAATAAGGTGAATATTGAATGTACTTGACCCCTCTTGTCATTTTATATAGGTTTCAATAATATGAGGAAAATCAAATGTGTCTAGATTCCATATTGATTTTGTTAATCTGTAAAAAATCCTATCTATATACCCATGGGTGCTTACAAACATAATATTAAATAACCTTCTTGTTGTCAACATTGATGCAAATGAAAATAAGGTATGATTTTTGTTGTGAGTCAAAGCATTATCTATTTTTAATTAGAGGATTGGTGGTTTTTTTTGAATGAATTACTTTTACTATTTTTTATTTATACCCTTTACATTTATCATTCACTTCATTTTGTAATAGTGTATCATGAAATGTTTCTTTCGATGATCCAAAAGTTTACAATAAATATACATAATCAATAATGGGTTATTCAAGATTTATAAGATATAAATCCAATTATTTGAATATGTAGTTTACTCCATGTTCAAAAAATTTTAGGTTGAAATGGACAAAATCCCTAGTCTTATGCCCATGTGTGAGCATACTAGTCAAAGTAACTAGGAGGTTCATAAAATTACTTATTTAATTTAATTTTTTTCCCATCCTTGCTATATAAGTTTTCATTTTATCCATTTTATCATTTAAAATGCTTAATAATCCTTAAGATTGTTCCTCTGATTATAATCTATGGGAGTAGTAATGTGCATGACAACTTTGAATGTATTCATTGTGCCATGTTTTTTCCTCATTTAATTTTGAGAGTAATTTTGGGCATGTGGTGGCTCTACATTTTTTTTAGAAATCCATACACTTATCACGCTTGGAAAAGGAGTTTTTATTTTAAATTGAAACATGTTGAAACATTTTGGTCATTATCCTGCTAAAACTTAGATGTGACACTGGTAGAAGTTTCAACAATTTGAGATCCTCTTTACACTTCACTCACATTAAATTATGGGTATAAAATATAGGGAGAAACATTTGAGAAATTTTTATTCCATCCTATCCTACATAATGAGTTAAATGTGGATAAATTTATGAATTTATCTCAACCATTCTTGATATGAAAAAAAATATTATGGTTGTATTTGACATTTCTTTCTCTTTTCTAGTGTTACCATTTATTGCATGCCTATAACCATTTATCTAGTCTACTTTATGACTATAGAATGTGCTCTTTGGGTACCCATAATATTTGTGTCATGTATTATGATAGACATTCATCCCATCAAACATCATTTTATGCAACTCCATAGATTCATTTCTCACATTAATGATGGCATTTGTTGGTGATTCATCTAACACAAAATACTTTATCTTATTTATTCATGGATCTAATTTTATGCCATAAAAATGACTAAAACTAGGGGTATTTTTATGAGATAATCAGATTTGAAATAATCATTTTTCACATTTTCCACTTCTTCCAAAAAAAATTGACCATTTTCTATTCTCATCAACATTTAGATTTGACTAACTAGATAGAGGGGCATTTGATTTTTGATGTTTTTGAGCATTATAGGGTCTTTTGATCACTTTTATGGAATGATTGTAATTAGTGGCATCAATAAAACTTGGATATACCATATATAATTTTCTCTCTTCTTATGCATCCCACATGTTCACCTCAACCTCATCTAGGACTTGTTTGAATCTCACATCTAGAGGAGAATCATTTATGTTATCTGATTGCCTAGTAGGCCATTGTATGAGAGATCCTTCAAATAGGGAGAACCCTTTTTAATGAGGTTTGAATACTCTATCAATATGAAAAGAAAATATGTTGTAATTCAATACCTAAAATTATACCATTTATCCTTCAAGTGCATTTTCTATTTTCCCTCTACAACATAATTACTCACAAATGAGCACAAATGGATCAATTTAGTAGAAACTCCCCCGAGTTAAAATTGTATTCACTGATATGTACAAGGTAAATACCATCCAATTGGGCAGTTCATTTATTGACCAAAAGGGTGATTCTTATTTCATGAAAAACCAAATGTTTTATTGGCCATGATTTAATTTATTGGGTTATAGTAAGTTTGATAAATCAGAACATAAATTTACCACATTTTCAAGCATTACACCAAACATCAAGGGTCCCAATATATTTTCATAAATTTTATGATCTTATATAACATGAGTTATAAAACCTTAGGATGTTTCATCATCTCTACTACAACACTTATATTTTAAAATGACATTATTTGTGACAAAATTAGTTCTATCTTTTGGTCATTTATAATTGATGGGGTTTTCACTGTCATCACTAGAATCTCCTTCCATGGTATTGTAAGCCTCCAAGTCACTAAAAATGTAATCACTACAAACTACGGGAATCGATAGATATAAATGATTTTACAAATCACTCTCTTCCCATGGAATGTAGTGTCATTTTGGCTTGGCATTTCTTAAGGTTTCAAATCCATCAACTGAATAGGGTAATTATACTTTTCCATCTAATACTATGTCAACATTGAAAATAACAAATCCTCTTCCCACCTATCTATAATGTAGTATCCTTCTACTTAGATACACTTTATCCTCTATGACTTTGGTGACTTGTGAAAACAAGTACACGCAATCATCCTCTCTAAATATAAGAGACATTGATGCTAGAATACAAATAATAAATGTGAGATCAAAGTAAAAATATGTAAAACCCTATCAAATTTAAAATTAAACATAAATGTGAGATGAAATCAAAAATGCAAAATAATTATTAATTGTAAAAGTCTCATTTACTAAGGATATATTTGTTACTAGAAATAAAATTATATTATATATAAATAATAACATGTGAGTAAGGTGATATGTAAAAATATATAACTTCTGATGCAAATATGATCTCATCACACTATCATGAAAATTTTGGGACATTATCATTATTAATCACCGATAACTACTAATATATTTGAAACACTTACAAAATTTAAGTAAAAACATATTTATTGGTAAATTATATGGTATCCTTCCTCACCCACTCAAGTTTATATGCCAAGAATTCACAATTTGATGATCAAATTATGGGAATTCAATATTGATTTGTGCCCACAACCTTAATAGTTATATGTGTCATTTGACAATATATAGTTAACCATTAAAACATGACATAAACCTATATGAAAAATTCAACTATTAAAATAATGACATCTACGTAAAAATAGTATCTCACTCTATTATTGGGAATTATCAATGTATCTATTAATTACATATAATATTATATAAAATAAAATTAGGAGTTATCCTCAACCAAATACAAGTCTCCCCCTCCCACCTTGGCCTCCTCCATCTTTGACTATTAGAAAATTCCCCCTCCTATTTGTAACCAATCCTTTAATATGGATATATCATAGATGAAATGGACTAATCTACCCAGACCTTAGCTTAAACTAAACTTTTATGGAGTGGCAAAAGGAAACCTAGGCCTAGATGGTAGAGGTAGGATCATAAAAATCCATGAAGTAAAAATTATAGTTGCCAATGTTGGACCTCTAAGAGTGCAAACTAATCACACAACTAAACTTATAGAGGCCCTCTAGAGTATTCAACTGGTAGCTAAGATGCAAATTGGATATCTCATTGTCAAAGGGGACTCTTTTAACATCCTTAATTCATTTTTAGGAAAAACTATACACTCTCAGTCTATCTAAAGATAAATTGAGGATGCTAAAATGATCTTAAAATATTTTTAAAAAGTCTCAATATCACATATTTATATAGAATGTAATAAAGGGTTGGATAGCATGGCCAATATTAATGTTTTCAACCCTTCTTCTAATCAATGGTTAAAGCTATAATACTTACAAAGACAAAAAACCAAAGTCATTTCAAATGATATGTAAATTTTCACAACCCTTAGGAAAGGAGGGCAATCAAATAATGATATCTAATTAATGAAAATATTCAAAGCCTATGAAATTTCATGAAATGATTTGCTCACTGAATACAAGGCAATGAAACCAAGTTCAAATCATGGTAGGAAAGGACCTAACTTCACCATCATTAAAACATTGGTCATGATGGAATTAGAATGAAAGGAGCTCAAGATTAAGCTTATTTATAGTAAAACCCTGAGATGGAAGAAACATAAAACCATGGGAGGTGATCATGATAGTGTCAAACTTATTTATTAGACTAAATTAAAGGACTATTTGGTGTTGTGGAGTAAACTCTAAACTGGGGGGATTACTTATTTTATGAATAAAATTATTGTCGATGATCTTGACATCTCCAAGGATTTCACAAGAGTTAGGTAGGATGGTGTCATAAAAATGAGAGACCTGTAGATAACCATCACTAATGAAATCATCAAAGAGGTAATGATTATGGACTATTAAGGGAATAAGTCCTTAAAGGACAAAAAATGTAGGGAGTAAGTTATAAAGACTTTTTTCAAAATAGATAGACCCATTTTACATAAGCGTAAAGACTATCCTAGATAGTATATGTCAAGGAAATGGTTAGAAGTTTGCCTTCGAATCATGAAAAACATTATGTTGGAGGGTAAGTTCATTTCCATTTTATCGAACCACTTCCTACTTGTGAATCATTTTAAATGGAAAAAAATTATCTTCCTTTCTTTTTACTAAAGTCCCTAGAGGCCATTGTGAATTCCTACAAGTCAAAAACTTCCATTATTTTACTACATTAGGGCCACATTTTTTAATAGTCAATAGGGGTGATCCATTATGGGTAAGAGATGTGGTTAAAGAAATTTAAGTGAATAGAAGTGAAGATGATTCAAAAGACAAGACTGAGGAAGAAAAGGTTATGCAAGAGGTTGATGAATCCTTAACTTAGGAGGTGAATTCATCTAACAAGTCCAACACCCATGTTGAGAAAGAGGATAAGAGAAAAGGAAAAACCAAGGAGAAGGATCTATTGAGTGAGTCATAGGAGACCCATTCTACCACATGAGGAGGGAAAGAGAGAGTTGTGAATAAAAATAAAATTCCTAATACCCCTACCCCCATAAGTAAAACACTTATGGAATTTGAATAGGGCATGGAGAATATAGAAATAAAAATTTCCATGCAATAATTTCTATACATTGAGATGATATAAGAAGTTAATATGATGAGGTCCAAAATATCACTCATTAAAGTTGAAGGAAAAACCTTCCATGATGGAAGAAAAGAGGAAACAAAGGAAATAGGTAGTAAGGATAAGGTGGTCAAGGCCACCCCAAATAAGAAAAGGAAACATGGCAAGAGCTCAACAAACTAACATGTATCAACCAAGAAAAAACATAAGAAATTACTTAGAAAAAACCAACTAAAAGGTGGAAGAACGAAGTTGAAGACCTTTGATACGGCCTATTAAGAGAACTCAGGGCCATATATAGAAAGATCAAAGCAAGAAGGTGGATATCACTGCACTATTTAAATATTTTGACTCTGAGGAGTCTTTCCCTTAACCCCTACCTTATTTCTAGTTTTATCATAGTTTTTTTTGTTATGATATATTTTCTGAAGCTTGGTGGTAGTTTCCTATTAGTTTATTATCTTTTTGGCTAATGTCAATATTATATATTTGGTATCCCTTGGGGGTTTTCCCTATGTATGTTTTACTCACTTTTATATTGAATATATTTCAGTGTTATAATGGGAATGAGACCCTTTAAAACCTATCTTCTAAACTTATCATGTAAAAAAACATAAGATAATAAATATACATATATTCTATAATATTTATTAATATGAAGATGTTTTTATAAAAGCTATTAGAAGATGTTTTTAGAAAGTTTAATTTGAATCCTTTAATGGAAATATATATTTGTTGATCTGTACACCATGATAATTTATTCATGGAGTAGTAACAAATGCAATAATTTAGCATTAAAAGAGGGATAACTAACTTCTAATAAAATGTGATAAATCACCACATCTAAAGGAAAACTCCTATAGAGACATAAATCACAAAATCAAATTAATGTGGAAATTTTATAATCATATACCATTGGGAAGAAATTAATTACCATGATTTAGCCATGACTAACCTTGGGTTGGTGTGTCATGACTATTATATGGTCTCAAAGAAAATTTAAAGCCATTTACAAACATAATACCAAAAAAAATGGAATATCTTGAGTTCTCTATTCCCTCAACACTTGAATCTAAAAATTCCACTAACATGTCCATAAAGATATTATAATGGTGGTTCAAAGTTAAACTCAAGGTCCTTATTTTTTTCATTCAAAATAAACCATGAATACAAGGACACAACTTTTGATTTGGTATATTTTCATGGGGAATTCCCTCATTATATAGACATTTACAATAATAAGGTCAATGTAGTGAAGGAGTAAAGTGATGATGATGATTTTCCCCTAACTCAAAGAATTAGATTATGATGTCCTATTTCCTTGATGTCATTTTTATATGTTAATAGGTTTCATAGGTTCACCTACACGGACACCCACAAATGACAAAAAATATTTTTTAAGACTTTCAAATTCTTCATATTAATTATATTTATAGGGTTTGGAGTTATATACAAAATATAGCTCAGATGATTTTTACCCACTTGCATATCAAACTATTAATATGAAGCCTATGCCATGGAAGCTATCTGATTAAAGAAGGACCTCTCTATTGTTCAGCATATTATGGTGATTATTGGATCAATACCTTGACCATATAGTAATAAGTTTAGTAGGAGGAGAAATAGTAGCACCTCTTCATTTACCAAGGATCTATGTCCTAGATAAATTGGCTAAGAAATAAATTACCTTCTAATTCACTAGGATCATAGATGGACTCTAAAAAATACCATATGGGCCATACTACATACATCACCTAAGTAAGAGGGTATTAGACAACACTATATTTCAACAACGGTATATTTTACACAATATAAGAATAATATTGGATTCTTAGTTGATAATATTCTTAATATGTTAGATTTGTGTAGAATATGCATGTGCCAATTTTACATAAGGCCACGATAATTTTATCAATTAAGAATCTAGTTCAAAGTTTCAAAGAATAAAAGTCTTTGTTAACTTGAATTTGAGTGGCAATTTCACATGTCTTGATCTCACACTTACACCATAAGTTTTAAAATAGGTATCAATGAGAATAAAAGTCTAAAATTACATGACTTTACATGATGATGCCACATGTCATAATCTTTCACTACAACAGATTCACAAGTTTTGAAGTGGGTAAAGGATACAAATAAAATTTTATGACAATGAAGCTCTAGGAAGTGATGCCATGTGTATCACATTATTGACAATTTAAATCATAAGATGCACATAAAACATATTGATCGAAATTTAGTATTAATTTATTCACATTATTGTGATGTTATTCTATGTGGCACTCACAAATTTTTATAAGGTAAATATAACACCACCATAGTTTAAAGGGTCTCAAATCAATTTTAATTTCCATTTGTAATCAAAATATTTACAATATTGAGTATTCATAGATCCTATGTAATTTCAATTAGCCAATATAAAAGATATCATAATAGCATCCCTAGATCAAATTAAAACTCCTTTGTAGTTGATTATTATTCTAATGAGATTCACTTGAAAATAATAGTTAAATATTTTATTGGAACTCAATGATGTATAATCACTTAATCACATAAAATAATACTACATTGATTGATATTAATTATTATTCATGGCCTATTCAAAATTGCACTAATCTCACATCAAATCATACTTAGATTTAGAGTTCAAGCTAAGATTATAATAAATATATATGTTTTATCTATTTTTTCTTACTTTTACTATTTAAATAATATTACCATTTTAAGGGAATTGTTAAATGGGTAATAGTCATAAAAAAATTCAAGACATGCTTAAGTGGTTTGGTTGGGTCCTCCCCTACCTAGGTTCAAATCTTGCATGGCATGTAAGGATGGTTATGTTTGTTGGTGATATCATTGACACTTGTGATTTTTGTGATTGTGGATATGTAAGGTGGATATGGGTCTTCAATTTGTGTCCTAGACTAGTTCATAACTCTAGTCAATGTTATGCCCTCTATTTCATAGCTTCAAATTATGTAAAATCATTTACCTATATCTAATAAAAAATAAAAAAATTATGGATATGGTTCTAAATTTTAATGGAATTTGAAGGGCTTCCATGCAAGAGTTAAATTTAATCAGCAACTTAACTAGAATATGGAAAAAAATATGATTTATTCATTCACCATTGCACTTCAAAAGTTACAAAAACCATATTTAAAAAAGTGTCTGATAGGACTTTAGAACCTATTTTTTAAATTATTTATGTTATAAAAATAAATTTTTGTAACTTAAACCTCTTAGAAAGTGAAAACTAAGATGTGTTACACTATTTGAGAATAGATTTAGAAATAATAAACTGAAATTATATAGACTAATTTGTCTTAATTGCACTAAAAACATAATATAATATATCACAAAAATATAACACTAAAAATAAATAAATATGATACAAATATGACATAATTAAGATATCTAAAAAATTTATTCTCACACAAAAAATAATTAGAATCCTATATTCATACAAAGTACATCTTATCATAAATATTTTTAAAAAACTTCCATATATTCATATTATTTGATAAAGGATGTTCCCTATGTCATATTAGTACTAGTGTCACTGACAAGAAAATTATTGCCTTAAAATTTTAATTAAAAAATTAGAGGGAAAAGGTAAAAAGAAATAAATTTGAAGGATTACAATTGGATAACTAGAATCTAGCAACATTATTTGGGTGGCTTTCATTAAATGTGTACAATGCAACTTTAAATGATCCCTCTATATACATGGGCTACATCAAAGCCCAACATGATGTTTTTTTTAGTGAATGATTATGCCAAGCTAAAGCATCCTTTACTTGTTCATTTACACAATAATTCAAGATTTATTTTTACATCAAAGCCCAACATGATGTTTATTTTAGTGAATGATTATGCCAAGCTAAAGCATCCTTTACTTGTTCATTTACACAATAATTCAAGATTTATTTTTATAGATTTATCACAAATACACACACACACACACACACACAAAAATATATATATATATATATATATATATATATATATATATATATATATATATATATATATATATATATATATATATATATATATATATATATATATATATATAAACCCTATAATTATCCAAAATTATTGACTTTTGAGATTTGAAGCATGGAAAATAATTTACAAAGATTGAGCCTAGTAAGATGGAACTCTTGAATTAAATAAATTATATCTACATGAGTAAGCCTACAATCAATGCATATCATAGGGAATTAGGCATATATGGTTACTCATTCCATTTGACCTTTAACATCTTCATTATTCTAAATCAAGCTTTATACAGAACTAATATTCTTTGTAGTTTGTGTAGATATGGAATTCAAAGTAAGTTAAATCAAGCATTAGTCAAAAAAACTCAAGAAATGCATTTAGAACATAACTAACTAAGCCAACTCATTTAATGGGGTTTTTAAAATGTAAATTAAGAGATATTTAAAGAAGGAATATACCAGTAAACCTTCCTAAGAGCTTCAAAATTTCTAGTTGCAACTCAAAATGTGATTTTCCCCTTTATTTGGTGCTCAAGTCTTTAGCAATGATGAATGGCTTGCTCCTCCATCATCTCAAGTGCACCAATGAAACTAAGCTCATAATATTTGATCAATTTTATGCTAATAGTGAAGCTATATTATTGTAAATTAAGCATAATAACACTACACAAAGATGACTTGTGGAGAGAATTATTATAATAATTTTAAACCAAAAGAGCTTAAAAAGATGAATGATAGGCCTCCTATTTATAGATTTTTAAAATTGGTCAGAATCAACCATGACCATCTATCTTGAGATCAAGATGCGGGGCCATGAATTAATTCAATTTTGGAGACTTAAATCATAAATATTTGAAAGTAATGGGCATTAAATAGGCATGGGAGGCCTTAGACCTAATATTTATTGCCTTTATGACTTATGGATGCCACCTCATAGATAATGTCACCTACTGATGTAAATATTAGAATTCAATTTCCAATTAAAATATATTTAATAACTTTCATGGATTTTCTATTTAAACATTTATTTGGATTAATTTGCATAAGTGAGATTAATCAAATTTTATGCAATTATTTGAAAATTGGTTACACACTATTAATCAAATTGGTTAGAATGTCAAGTTATTAGGTCATAATTTGACTTGAGTATAATTAGAAGAAGGTGTTAGTTACATATGGACCAATATCCCATTTAGGACATTATCGATGTGAAATAACTTATGCACTTATTGTGTGATTCCAAATTAAAAGAATTTAGTGGTTTAGAGAATTAAATTACATTTTGATCATTTTGACTTGAAATTATTTGAGAAAAGTTAATAATCACATAAAATTCATTGCCCCATTTAGGGACACATTAGCCTAAATCAAAACTTTTATATGATAAGATCAAACCATTTAATGTATTTAAGTGATTTTAATCCAAATTATGCATTTTTATAGAATTTTGAGTAAGACTAACAATTTAAACATAATGGTTTAATGAACTGGATATACATTTAGCCCTTGTTTAAGAAGGCATGGTGAGACATTCGATCGAAGCAACATCTTTTCAAAGAAAAGAGTTATCAAGAAGAATTTGGAAGGAATGACCCCTGATGTCCCCTCGAGAGGACATATGAGGATGTAATAAAGGTATGGACTCTAAAAAAAAGAGATAAAGAGTGAAATTAATCCATGGATGAGATTAAATCCATATTGAGCTAATGCCTAGACATATTAATTCTTAGTGATCAAAATATAATTAGAATATAATGGGCCCCAAGGTAAGGGGGAGTGGGAAGGATACAACTCAAAAATAGAAGTGATACACTTTGAACACACCTAAAAGAGGGTGCAAGATGTATGCTTATGGAATGATCGATCTTGAGACAAGTTGCATACTTCAAAATTACTAAAATGAGGGAAAAATTCCAAAGAGCTTGGAATTAGAAAAAATAGGAGAGATAGGCTCTAAAGAAAAGAAATAATGATGTTCCCCAATAGAGTGGATTTGACTAGTTTATAAATTAATTTTGACTCAGTAGGACTAATTTTGATCATTGATAATTGATTATGCCCTAATAGATATGATTTGATTCAGTGATTGGTCTAAATGTTATGCCTCATTAGGGAAAATTAGAAAGCGTAGCTCAAGGATATAACCTACTAAATAGATTAAATATGAGAAGGTGAAAATGTAGATGTGATGGTTTAATGACTAAAATAGGCAAAAAACTAGGCATATGAGGATGCACAAAGTGATGGAAGAGATCAAAAGAAGAAATTAAGGTGGCTGAGATGATCTAAGATAAATCATGTATCCAAGTACTACCTATATGGTCCAGATAGACCTCAAGCCAATGTAGTTCATCTATAAATAGGATAAAATTGAATGAGGAAGGAAGATTAGAATAAAGGTGGACCACTATTAGATTATACTCTATATGCCAAGAGATGCATGCCTTGAATAGAGTCTTGTGTGTAATCCTTTGGTGTTTAGTTTCATTGGTGCATTGAAAGTTGATATTTGGAGCTACATTATTTTTGAGATTTAGATCTAAAGCACTTGGTAGCAAACCAAAGTTATGCATCATAATTATGAATGGCCTATTATGACATTATATTTAAATTACAATGATCTAGTTTGAATGTGAATAATTATAACTATGGATAATAATAAGAACTACCAATACCAGAGTTATAACTATTTACATATAAATAAAAACAAAGAAACATAAAACATTGATGTAACCTAACTTAAAATCAATATATGAACAATCAAGATTTAAGTAAAAATAAGAATGTATAAAAACAAAGCAATAAAAACTTAATAAATAACATGAAATCGAGATATAAATAATGAAGATCCATGTGTACTTAGAAGGAGTTCACAAAAAAACCAAAAAAAAATAACAAGACCAATCAGGAACACAAAAGGCCAAGAATTAACAAAAAGAAATAATAAAGAAGAAAAAATGAAGCAAAGAACAAAACAAAAGCAAAAATCAAATAAACACACACAAACAAGATTTAGTCTTAATGTTAGTGAAAATATAAAATAATTATTCACATATGTGTAGTAGAGATGTTACTTTAAACAACAACATAACAAGAACAAAGGACACAAAGTTGCCCCTCAGTGATAAGGAAACAACAAAATAACAAAATGGGGGAAAAGAAGAAAAGGAAGGGGGTGGTTGAGATAACTCAAGATGTACAAGATAACTAGATGTTGCCTACATAGATCCATAGATGCAGGATCTAACATGAGATTCAGACTAAACGTAGTTCTCCTAGGAAATGGGATAAAAGAAAGTGATGATAAGAAAACATGATTAATGTTATATAGGAAATAAGGAAAATGGACTTGTAAAATGCTAAGAACATTTAAATAAATGCTTGAAAAATAGCAAGATCATGGAGATCAAAATAAACAAAAGTGCAAAATAATATATATATTTTTATTTTTATGGATCAGTTTCTACTATTTTTATGTTTTTGGGATAAGAAATAGAAATGAAATACTAACAAAAAGACTAGGGAACTAACTAACTAACCAAGGATATGCATGTCCATAGGTAAGATCTAAATTAATAACTAAATCGGATATAATGGGGGATCATGGATATAAAAAATGGTATACATAACCAACTAATCAAAGAGATGCACACTTAAGATTAAAATTTCCAATAATATCTAAAGCTAATTACAATAGCCCATGCTCACAAATTAGTAAGAGTGAGATCCTACTAAGGTAATAATGCCTATCAAATAGTAGAAAAATAAAAATAGAATAGTATGCAATGATAGATACATTTGAAGTGTCATTCAATAGGTAAAAACCATGTGTTGATGTATCTGTATTCACTTGTTTGTAAGAGGAAGCTACAAAATACTATTCAGGCTGAATTGCTTTGTAGAAAAAGCATTGAATGTGTCCATAATGCTTGAGTCTTAATCAAGATCATAATTGGACAACATATAGAACTTTTCTAGGTTACAACGACCCAGTGTATAAAAAAGAATATGGTTCTAAATAGAATGGTCTAGAATGAATAAGGTCCAAAAGAGGATTGTCTAGGGTTGGATAAAAATAATTGAGTTAGAATATAAATGATCCAAATTGCTAATAATCCAAATTTTCCATAGTCCAAAGTTTCAAAATAATATTGTTCTCATGAGAATGGTCCAAGGTATGTCAAAATAAAATGAATATGGTCCAAGATAGGATGGTATAGGATAAAATAATGGGAGAAAATAACTTCAACATAAGTTGCCCCCGAGTAATGGATCTTGTAGAAAATGGTTCAAACATTGTCAAGCATATAACCACCTTAGATTTACAATGTTCATGGGTTTTAGAAGTTCTTTGCCACCTAGTGTAGCTAGCTAGTATGCCCTCAATCCATAATTTTTTTTGATGACATATAGGCCTAACCAATTGGGTTAAAACTTACCCTTCTTGCATTCAATATTTATGTTCTTCTAATTATCTTTCAAGACCAAATCGCCAATTTCAAACTCTTGAGGTAGAATGCACTTATTATATCTTCTACATAATCTATTCTGATAAGCTTTCAAGTTATTTAGGGTAGATAAATTCTTACCATCAAAAAGTTCTAGTTCTTTCAACCTAGAGACTCTATAATCTTTGTCATCTTCAATATTATCCAAAGATACTTGCAATGAAGGAAACTTAATCGCAATCATGATAATATATTTTGTGCCATAAATAAGGTAGTATGGAGTGGATGTTATGTGGATTTGATGACTAGTACAATAAGCCAAAAGGGCAAGAAATTTTTGTAAGTGCCAATTAAGACTAACATCATTGAAAATATTTTTAAGTATAGCAATAATGGTCTTGTTTGATGCCTTGGCTTATTAATTACCTTACGGGTTATATGGTGTGTATTTCTTATGATTTATTTTTAATGTCACACAAAGTTCTTTAACATATCTATTTATAAATGATCCAACAATATTGTATATAATATATGCTAATATGCCATATCGATAGATGATATGGTAATGTATAAACTTGGCAATCTACTTCCCAGTGATGTAAGTGAGAGGAATGGCCTCAATATAATTAGTAAAATACTTGGTATTAGTGAGAATATTTTTATGGTCATCTAAATATGTTGAGTTCATTTTTTTGATGAGATCGAGGCCACATGTAGAAAATAACCATGGTGTTGTAATCAGATGTATTGGCAAGGAACATGTGTGTATCAAATTTACATGTTGTTGGCAAGTAACACACTTCCTTACATGATTCCAAGAATATATCTCCACTTTGGGCCAATAGTAACCTATTTTTAAGAGATTTTTAGCTAATACTAAAACATTGGTGTGGGCCCCACATATTCCTTCATGAACCTCTTTAAGTGTTAACTCAGATTCTCTCTAAGATAAACAACAAAGTAGTGTTCCATCATAGCCTTTATGATAAAGCATTTCTAAGGAGGGTATAATGGGTTATGTGATGAAGGAAAATTTTTTGATGTTTATTGGAAAGGTCAAGTGGAAGAATGTGGTCTTGAAAATAATTATAAATGTCTTGAAACTAATGAAGTTTAGGTGGGGGATTGGGAACAATAATGGCACATAACCTTTTTGAATATGTCAAGACATGTGTAGGTTATAGAAGATTTGCAATGAGAAATTGATACTATTTATAACTAATATCAATCTATATCATGGACCTAATTATTTCCATTACATTTAAATATCTATTATTAACTCATGGTACTTATTTAAACTATAGGTATTTAAAATGAGTCTTGAGATTATACGTAATATGCTTGTAGTGTATAAGCTTGTTGTCTCAAGTTTGATACTAATCTATGGTTTAATTGATAATCAATTAGGAATCCCAATAGACCATTAAATATTGGATATCCTACTATACTATAAGATGAAGTCCTGTAATGAGTGCTTCATACTCAACCATATTGTCGGTATAATGAAAATTGATATGGAATGCTTTGGGAATCAAATGCCATTACTCTGTAAGCAACAAGATGTTAACTCTATATCCATGAGAAGTTAAGGAAACATCAAAGTATAATTTTCATTATTTAGGTTCATGTAATTCTTCTTCTATTGTCATAATAGAATCATATAGAAATTTGAGTCTGAGTGGTTGAGTGTCTATAAAAGGGGATTTTTGAAGTTGATTAATAATAACCTACCCTTTGATAGATTTTTTATTTTGATACTCAACATAAAATTCATTCAATAGCATGACCCATTTGGCCATGTGGCCTATGATAGCTACTTTAGATAATAAATTTTTGAGAGGATCGACTCTAGCAATAATAATGGTGTTATTATTAAACATATAGTGTCATAACATTTGGCAAGAAAAAACCATAGATAAACATGTTTTTTAAATTGGAATATAATCATGTTCATAATCCACTAGTGTGTGTCTCAAATAATAAACTACATGTTCCTTTCCCTAATCATCATTGTGGGCCAAAATTTCCCCTAGTACATGCCTAATCTCTAAAATATAAAGAAGCAATGGTTGTCGATGTGTTGGTGGTCTCAAAACTAGTGGGTTGGCCAAATATGTTAGGATCTTCACAAATTATAATTGACACTCATGATCTTATTAAAACATGACCCATTTCTTCAAGAGATGTTTAAATGGGTGGCACTTATATACCAGTTGTGAAATGAACCTATAAATAGATTAAATCTTTCCTTGTAGACTACAAAGTTATTTAAGATTTGAAGGTGGAGGTATTTCAACAACAGACTTGACCTTAGAAGGGTCTAATTTGATCCCTCTTTATGATACAATAAACCCTAGTAATTTATATAAATTGAAACCAAAGACACACTTCTCATAATTTAGATAAACCTTATACTCAAAAAGTATCTCACATATTTTTTATAGAACATCAAGATGTCTAGTACGTGTTCTTGATTTAGTTAAGATGTAATCAACATAATATTCCATAATAGTGTGCATCATTTCATGGAAGATGAAAATCATGGAACATTTATAAGTGGTTCCAACATTCTTCAAGATAAATGGCATGACTTGATAAAAGAATGTTCCCCATGAGGTGGTTTACATAGTCTTGTACTAGTCTTCTTGAGCTATATTGATCTGATTGTATCCATAAAATCCATCCATAAGGTAAAACATCTCATACCCAATATTATAATCAACAATCATGTCAATTTTGTGTAGAATAATATCATCTTTGGGGAATACTTTTCTGATATATCTAAAATCAATATAAATACATATACCCTATGGATTTTTATTGACTAGAACTATGTTTGATATCCATTCAAAATAGTCTAGTTTGTGATGAAGATTTCTCCTAATAATTTCTCTATTTATATTTTTACTAAAAGAGTGATGTATGGATGCATATTCCTCAATTTATATTTGACTGGCTTGGCATCTAGATGAACAAGTCAATGCTCAACTAAGTCAAGGTCTAATCCTAACATGTTAGACTATGCCCATGGAAAAATATCAATAAATCCTTTAAACTAGATATAATTTGATCTCACTCCTCATCATTGAGAGAAGATTCAAGGTAAATGATTTTGGGATCATTGGATGTTCCTAGGTTCACTTCAATAGTGTTTACTATAAGAAGTGTAGAACAATCTTCTAGAATAGTAGGCAATGTGTGATCATGATCTTATTCTTATGCTATAGTTTCTTATTATTCCTCCTAAAGATTTTGATAATATGATGAATATAAATCAATCAAATCAAGTAATGGACAACTATAAAATATCTTAGAAAAATCAAGAGCAAGATTTTCAAAGACTTGTTGTTATGACATGATGTTATTACTAGCTATGGAGCTAAGAATTGATGGGCCTTATGCGTACTTTAGGGATGAGAAAAATTTACTATCCAAGAGTGCCTAAAATAAGTTTTAACTCAAGGGCTCATCTTTTTATTTACTATTTTCCTGACCAATGAGCACCTCAAAGAGGTTTTCAACTGAATATCTCAATGTTTTATCTTTTTTGTGACCAAGAAAGTTTGCCTGCTCTCCAAAGTAGGTAAAAGGATCTAAATAAAAATTAAAGCCATGATTATGATTTCCAATGGGAAATCCATCTCTTAGGCTTATATACTCTAAAATATATTATTCATTCTTGAATTTAGTAAGGCATATGATTGAATTTTTCTAGTCCTAATCAATGAGTTTGATATGGTAAAGGAAAAGGGAACAATGGGGTGTTATGTTCATAATAGAATTTGAATCAAATAATCCTATGTTAGCAAGCTCATCAAAAATACTATAATGGGATGATACATCACAACCAGGAGTCTCATTTCTATTTGATTTAGAAGAATTGCTATAAAAAGTCATGAGTTCACCTGAAGGCAATATAAATCTGAGTCCTTGATTTAAATCAGGTTTACCAATTGATAAAGGTTATATGATTCCTTGTACTCGTGGCCCAAGGCCTTTTCCTATATAATCAAAATTATCCATAATCTGATTAGGGATAGGATATTTTAGATTCTAAATAGTCAATAATATCATCAAAATATAACTAGTATCCTTTAATGAAAGATTCTCAATTTTGATTTGGATAAGTAGCAGGTACAAATACCATTGGTGGTTTATGTGTTTCTTTCTTCTTTTGCCAAATCATGTTGGGTCTGCAAGGGATTTTGGAACGTTTGGGTTTGGAAAATGATTTAAAAGATGAACAACTTAGAAATTGTCATGTCCCCTTTTCAGTTGACATGTTCTGAGTTCATGATTAGCCTATTATGCGACCCTCATAGGCTGATGGGATGGTTAGAGGGTCTTGATGGAGATTGGAGTGGCTTCGTTTAGCAGAAATTTTCTAGTTGGCTTTCGTTTGGGCTCGATTGGACATGTATTGAGGGAGATATTAATATTTGATTTATTTAATCAAATATTAATTATTTGGTCTAATTTTAAATTAGAAACCCTAATTCTAATTTAAGAAAACCCTAATTAGGGCAAGCATATCTTTTGAGGGTATAAGGGTTTCTCATGGAGGCCATAATTGATTATGCATATGATTATTGATTTTGATTTCTGAAGAATTCTTCTGTGAAGACTGAGCCAAGGGTTCTAGGATTCCATTGCAGTGGAGAACATCAACTCTTCATTGTGTGCGATTCAGAGGCTGTGAAATATCAGCTGATTTATTGCCAAATTGAGAGATAGCTTCATCCAGAAGTTATCACAGAATTTCAGGGTTGAGAGATAACTTCACACAGAAGTTATTACAGATATTTTAGGTATTTATCTTTATTTAGTTTTTGATCTACTAAATTATATAGCTAGAGATATTCTATGCTAGAAGCATATATTTTTAGATTAGGGGTTGAAAACAGGCAAGTTGTGCCCAATTTGGTGGCCATACAAAGTCCTTACGGGTCTGTACAGATCTAGGCAGGTACCGACCTTGGCAGGCAGAGAACTTCCAGTGACCGACATCGGTCAACTTAGGATCGATGATGGCAAAAATCTGACTGATAGTGACCGACGTCGGTGAGATATCGACCGAGGATGGCGTCTGTGTGTCGACACAGAAAAGCCGAGACTTCTAGAATTACAAGTTTATTCCCAGTTTGCATGAATTCAGGGTTTTAAGACCATATCTGTAATATTCTTTGATTTGCACAAGAGAGGACTATATTTGTACTCATCTTAACTAGTGATAAGATCTTTGATCTGCTATTGTAAGATTTACTATGGTTATTGTTTATCTGTAATCTGAATTTATTTTGCAAAAAATTGGATCTTTGATAAGAGCTTTAGAGTTTATATATTCCCAATTGGTTGGGGATATTACAGTGGTATCAGAGCTAAATCCTGCCATCCTGAGGGTTTGACAGATCTTATGCAGCCACAAGAGTTGGGACCGCATAGGTATAACACACGCAGTAGAGCCTTGCTTGAAGGTACCTAATTGTTAGATCAGTAGCAGATTATCATGAGTGACAGACGTGAGGGTAGCCCACCCAGGGGCCACAGGTATGATGCTGATCAGGACACTAGAGAATTTCACCGTGCTATGATGACAAGTCAGCAACAGATGAATCAGACACTATAGGCACTCATGACTATGATAAGGGGTATGAATGCACCTGATGGATAGAACAGGGACCAAAGAGATGAAAGGAGTGCTACGGTTAATCAAAGACCACAGTAGACTCACTCCAGAACCACTGATAGACCTACACGCCCTTCATTTGTTCAAGAAGGACTAGAGGCACCAGCAGAGGAGGAGGCAAGGAATTCCCCATTTGTAGATGTTTACATGGCTGCAAATGATGAGTGGGACTTATTACCTCCTCATATTCAAGAGAGAACAACCTTTGATTATTTTGTCAATCTGAGGAGAGAGCACTACAGATTGGCTAGACAGGACAGGAGACATAGAGTCCAATTCAGTGAGCTGAAGAAGGCTACTGGTAAGCTTTCTTTGACTACTTTTGACGGTAGCGGCAAGATGACAGCTCAAGCTTGGGTTCATAAGCTTGACACTTTTTTGGCATTGAGACCAATGTCAGAGATAGAGGCCATCAAATATGCCACTTTTCACTTGGATGGTGTAGCACATGATTGGTGGTACCATGGTATGGTAACACTTCAGCATAACTAGGTGACAGAGTACCAGGACTTTGTGGATAGATTGGTTGAGCAGTTTGACAGGAAGGATCCCGAGGTTTACTTTCAAGATCTAGCATAGTTGAGACAAACAGGTAACTTGGAGTCCTTCATTGGTGAGTTTCAGAGATTGGCAGTCATGGTGCCCAATATTTCCGAGCGTAGATTGGTAGTTCTCTTCATGGAGGGATTGACATAGCCATTGAGAGGTTGGATCAAAGCCTTTGATCCTCCTTCATTACAGGTAGCTATGAAGAAGGTACGTAGTATGGAGATGGCAGCCCCATCCCGTATATTTAACTTCAAAGGTACTTCTTCAGCTAGAGACCATAAGTGCTCCAACACAGATACAGAGAGACCAAATTCTAACATAGATAAATCAGGTGTAAATAATGACTCAAAGGCCAATCCAACAGCACCACCTTTGGATCGTGAGGTGCTTAATGATTTACACAGGAAGAAGCTTTGCTTCTACTGCAAAGGTCCATATGATATCCATCACGATTGCCCTTTGAGGCCTAAGGGCAAGGCAAATCGTGTGATGTGGGCATATTATGAGGATTCTGATTTAGAGGATTCTGGATAGTAGAATAGTTCTGAGGGGGTAGAGGCTGAGGCTTCAGGACTTAAGGTAGAGGTAGAATTAGAGCTTCACATACAGGAGGCACACTTATCCAGCATTCAGTCGGATGAGTCATTTAGACTTCATGGAGTCTTAACAGGGCAGAAGGTTATCACCCTTCTTGATACAGGAGCCACACATAATTTCATAGATGCTAGATTTGTGGAGAAGCGTGAACTCACTATAGAAGATTTTGAGGGCATCAGAGTTAAGGTATCTGATGGTCACACTCTTAGGTGTGAGTGTATGATTAGAGACATCCCATTGCGCTTGAACAACTATGAGTTCAAGGCTGATTATTATGTGGTAGACATGGGTGATATAGACTTAGTCTTGGGTATGAAGTGGCTTCATTCCTTTGAGGAAGTTACTCTTCATCTCAAGGACATGGAGGTTTGCTTTAATGTTGATGGGAAGACACATATTCTTAAGGCAATACGGGGCAGCAGCTTCAGATATATGTTTTTTCATCGGATGGAGATGCCTACGCCACCTGACATGATAGAGTGCGATGACGAGTGCACATTGGCACCAACACAAGAGAGATATGAGGACGAGCTTGGTCTTGAGCTGAGTATAGTTCAGGAGTTATCACATGTGGTAGGGACTCAGCTTGCTATTATGGTCGGTTCCCAGGTTGATATGACTCTTTCTAGCCTTCAAAATCCATATTTAGATATTACACAGGTACGGAGTTTGCTTGAGTTGCTTGCTGATTTTCATTTATGGATTGGATGTTGGAGTGCTTACCTTAGTACTAGGGATGGACATGGCATGGAGTTTGCATTGATTGACAGCAGGGCAGATCATGACTACATTTGGGACCCAGGTGGATTGATGGGTGTATCATGCAACAATTGCTTGAGGGCAAGCAATTCCAAGAGGGGCAGATTGTCATGTCCCCTTTTCAGTTGACATGTTCTAAGTTCATGATTAGCCTATTATGCAACCCTCGTAGGCTGATGGGATGGTTAGAGGGTCTTGATGGAGATTGGAGTGGCTTCATTTAGTAAAAATTTTCTAGTTGGCTTTCGTTTGGGCTCGATTGGACATGTATTGAGGGAGATATTAATATTTGATTTATTTAATCAAATATTAATTATTTGGTCTAATTTTAAATTGGAAACCCTAATTCTAATTTAAGAAAACCCTAATTAGGGCAAGCATATCTTTTGAGGGTATAAGGGTTTCTCATGGAGGCCATAATTGATTATGCATATGATTATTGATTTTGATTTCTGAAGAATTCTTCTGTGAAGACTGAGCCAAGGGTTCTAGGATTCCATTGCAGTGGAGAATGTCAACTCTTCATTGTGTGTGATTTAGAGGCTGTAAAATATCAGCTGATTTATTGCCAAATTGAGAGATAGCTTCATCCAGAAGTTATCACAAAATTTTAGGGTTGAGAGATAACTTCACACAGAAGTTATTACAGATATTTTAGGTATTTATCTTTATTTAGTTTTTGATCTACTAAATTATATAGCTAGAGATCTTCTGTGATATAAGCATATATTTTCAGATCAAGGGTTGAAAACAGGCAAGTTGTGCCCAATTTGGTGGCCGTACGAAGTCAGTATGGGTCCATACAGATCCAGGCAGGTACCGACCTCGACAGGCAGAGAGCTTCCAGTGACCGACATCGGTCGACTTAGGACCGACAATGGCATAAATCTGATCAACAGTGACCGACGTCGGTGAGATATCGATCGATGATGGCATATGTGTGTCGACACAGAAAAGCCGAGACTTCTAGAATTGCAAGTTTATTCCCAGTTTGCATGAGTTCAGGGTTTTAAGACCATATCTGTAATATTCTTTGATTTGGACAAGAAAGGACTGTATTTGTACTCATCTGAACTAGTGATAAGATCTTTGATCTGCTATTGTAAGATTTACTATGGTTATTGTTTATCTGTAATCTGAATTTATTTTGCAAAAAATTGGATCTTTGATCAGAGCTTTAGAGTTTATATATTCCCAATTGGTTGGGGATATTACAAATATGGAAGGCATATTTAACATGGTATGTGGAAATGACTATGTATTCTACAATAACCTATTTAAAAAGGTCACTAGGGTTGATATAATTATATTTGGGTGGACGTGAAACTATTTCCTTATTCTTCTTTGCAATAAATTATGAACCTAAATAATAGTTATAACTATAAAATTTAGCCTCTAGATGTTTACAATACTAATAAGCCTATAAATTAGCTAGAATGGTGATATCAATCCCATTGTTTTTAAACTTAAAGCAATAATGGAAGGTTTGATTGATACCAATCAGGTTTGGGTTGATCTTCAATAAATGTCCTTAGTATATGCCATATAATCAAATTATTTTCTACAAGCTTTTGGAACATAGCCTCCACAAGCTCTCCCAGTTTGTTGAAGATTTTGTACCTATTATTGAATTTTGTTCATGAAGGGACTCTTTACAATTTTTTTGGTGGATTAGTGGGAACTAATTACACATTTGGAGCTGGTAGAGCCTACATCATTTGTACATGTCTTGATTTAGTTACTCCTTTCTTGATAATGTTCTTTTTCTTATTAAACCCCTTAGTTTTTTTTATTACAATAGTTTGAGTAGGTGATTGGGTCTAATTTGACATTTGAACCTATGAATAAATATTGATAAGGCCCTTAGTGATAAGCACCTTCTCAATTTACACACCCTTGTATATAATTTTTTCAAATGTGTTTGTACAAGCAATTCATAGATTGTGCATTACCTTAGGATGTAAATTATATGCAAAGACGTCAGTGAACTATTTATTTTCCAAATTATGTTGAAATCATGCATCCAATGATCTCCACCACTATAGATATGCTACAAATATTTCTCCATCTTACAATTTGGCTTTACATAAGTCAACCATATTCAATTCATGTTCAATATTGTAAGAGAAGTGGTTAACAATTTTTTTAGATAGGTCATTCCAATATGTCATCAATTCCTTGGGTAGCTTAAAGAGACAATCTAAATCTTGTCCCACTAAACTTCATGGAAACAAATGAAAAAAATAAATGATGCTATAAGCTACCTTTTGGCATAATACAAAAATTCCTAAATATGTTCACAAGGGTCACCCTTCTCTTTATATTTGTTGAATTTGGGTACCTCAAAATGAGGTATAAAGGGGACTTTGATAATTATCAAATTGAATGGATATGGACATATCTCATAAAATTTTTACTTCTTAATTTGGTTTCCTATCTCCAATCATGACACAATTTCTTTCATCAAATTCCACTCTTGCATGTTTGGTGTATTGGTAGGTGGAATATAATTCTGTTGGGGTGGTATGTGCCCCTATTATGTGGATTTTTTAGGGATATCCACCCTATGATCTACAAATTTAATTTATTTCACTCCTTAATATGAGTAAGTTATTGATTCTTGGGTTGATAAACATTCCCTACGGTTGGTCATCTTGAATTATAAGTGTTTTGTTTATTTTATGGAGTGTGTGATATATTCACCAATATATGTGTTGATTGAGAATAATTTTACAAATTGTTTTGAATAATTTTCTCAATATGTATTGAGTGTTTCATTCCTTGATTATATGAAGGAACAAAAGGTTCTTGATGATATAAAAATGCATGCTCTATTTTTGGTGAAGCATGTTATGGAACCTTTTGAGACTTAAGTTGTTTAGTTGAGATATCATGATCCATCGTAGGTTTGTTCTCAAATAAATTATGTTGAATTGGTTCTGCCATATTCCCTTTCTCCTTAGAAGTGACATTATGTATTGAAATGGAAACTAAAGAGTCATTCAAGTATGCAATAAGTTAGTCTGCATATCATTTACTTATCTTTTTGGCCTTGGTGACAATATCTTGATCATTAGGTGTTCAATCTATAAGTGATTCCTTCCCTTTGATATAAGAATAAATGTTTGTCTTTGAAATGTGAATGAGGTATTTTTCTTGATATTTCTCTCATTCTCTAACCAAGGTATGCAATTGTTTCATAGGAAAGTTTGATGGAAATCTAATGCTTGATTCAATCAAGCTTAGGAGTGTTTCATCTTTGTCCTCTAATAGTTGATGTTTAAAATAGTCTTCTTCAGATCTTATAGTCATGATAATGTATTCAAATACCATAAGATTGTCTTGTCCATCATAAAAGTGTTCTTACTCATAGATAGGGCCATAAGAGACCCCACTACAAGTGTACCTTTGTGTCATGTCTAGAATTTTTCTCTATGCTTACTAAGATTTGGAAAATGTTTTGAAATTTTTTAGAAGGTGTGTTTTGATTTTATCTGAACAAGTGATAAGGTAAAAAAGACTTTAATAAAAATAAGTGGAATAGTATGAAATAATTAGAATAAATTGTCATGAAATCACTCAACTTTGGTGGGTTGAAATCAACAAATTAGAAGAGGGTATGATAACTCTGAAACCTAAAGTGTAAACTAGTACACCAAATTTAGGTTTAAAGATATGTCAATAACATAAAATGTATATTTAAATTCAATGAGTTATGACTATAAAATTAGAAGAAAGTCCTTTTGATAAGAAAGGTAATAATACAAAATAAGAATTACAAGATGTGAAAATACACAAGAACTCCTAAGTATAAAACTATAACCAAACAGAAAACACAACACTGCCACATGGTAATGGGAATTAAAATTGGTTATAGAACTTAGAGTGTGAGTGATACACAAGATAACCTAAGTTCACAATGATCAAATGATGATGAGTCTGTATAACAACCTTCAACCCAAAGAAGAAATTGTACCTAAGTTAACTCAAACCAAGTCAAAATGGGAAATTTATTAACACCTTGGCCTATAACTTAGAAAGGCAAGATTCCAAATCTAAATTAAAAATCAAAGACTTGGATATTCTTGTAAAATGGTTTAGACTCAAATAGAAAACATAACAATGTTGTTTAGATAAGATAAACACAATGTTTCAAATGAGGATTTAAATAAGGGAAAAGGTGATTTTGATTTAGTCAGTGTAACCCATCCTTATTCAAATAAAATGGTGGATAAAAAAGTGTTTGGCTGACATGTTTTAGTTAAAAAACACGTTTTAGACTCCAATAAGACCAAACAAGTAAAGTAAATGTGACAAAACACAACTAAGTATAACGTCTAAAGCCCTAAATTGACAAGGTTGTTTTGTATCATTGAATTTAATCTATCTAGATCTATTATCTTGGGAGGATTTTAAGTGTTAATCCAAAAACAAAATCTCATAAAATAATAGGGTTTTTACACCCTCTTCTCCCAAGATATTATATGACAACATGGAACTTTGAGCTACTCACACTATATCAAAAATGTGTCTATGATAAGTGGGGTTATTCTACTACTAATTTTTTGTGTGTATCTAGATGGTCCCAATTGTGGTTAACACTAGAGATGCCTCATATCAATTAAGTTCATACGGGCTAACTTACTATGCAAGGGTATATTCCTTTCAATAGTGATTCCATCCATGTATTTCTTAGTAGAATCCTCTATTTAGCTAGACATGACTCAGGTTTTCATTATGATTGGAGAGGTTATCCATTCAATCCTGTAAAAATTATAGTATATGTGCCCTGATTTACATACCCTATGAGAGGATCCTTCCTGAACAAGTTAGTAGATAATTATAAATACATGAAATAAACTATGAAAAGTATCGATATATTAACTCAATTAAACATAATTGAATTATAATGATGAATTAAAAATTTTATAGCTTCTTCAAGGGGAAAACTCATTTGATCAATCTCAATATAATAAATTTGTGAATGCTTTCATTGACCTCAACACTTACTTATATACTAAGTCTAATCTATGCAACTACACCTTCCCATGAATGTGAGATTAAAAAAAATTCTCACAAGATGACTTATAAAGCATATGTATCCATAGTAACTATTATAATAACAAAGTAAAGGGAAGGGGTATCATAGTTTCCTAACATCCCCTACTTCTTATAAAAAGCTTTGTCCTCAAAGATTCAGATGTGGGAATTGGTGTTGAGTTTGAAATAGTGGTTCCCATGTGGTATCCTTTGGTTGTATTCCATGAAACTAAATTAAAACCTTTGTAATGGAGCAAAGTGAAGTTGGCATGTGCACCTATCTAGGATTGCCTCTAGCTCAAGAAGGATGGATCCTTCATTATCAATCTTTGGTAAAATAGTCTACACTCTGATGTTTGTGTCAAGAACTTTTTTTAGACAAGAGACATGAAATACTAGGTGAACTCAGGAAGAAGGTGGGAGCTCTAACTTATAAGCTTCTAACCCAATATTTTAGAGAGCCTTATAGGTCCCATATAACTTGGGAGCCAATTTATGATTTCCTTTGAGTTTTAGGGAGGATTTCTTGTATGACTGTAGGTGAAGAAAACCCATATCACCTACTAGAAAAGTATGCTTAGAATAGTGTTGATCATCTTATTGTTTCATTTTATTTTATGACATATTAAAATTGTCCCACAAGGTACCGAGGATCTGATCCTAGGCTAAAAAAATCATGTCAATTGATTAAACTGATGAACTACTGGGGGTGTATGGAAGGAGCACTGGTGGTGCTTAACCATATAATGATTTATATGGATTCATTTAGTTGAAGTGTTTTAGGAGGTATTGTACCACCATTCAATGAGAGGGAGCCACTTTTCCCACTAATGTTGTTATTCTAAGATGAATCAATGAAGGAAATTTTCTAAGCATTTATTGACAATTTTAGTCTAGCCATCCATTTCTAGATGATACCCAAAACTCATATTGAGTTGGGTGCTAGTGCATAAAAATAGTTATGTCCAAAAATGGATTGTGAAGGTTTCATCATGATCTAAGATAATGGATGGAGGAATGCCATGAAGATAGAAAATTTGGTCCAAGAAAATTTGTGCCATTTTGTAGGGAGTATAAGGATGGTTAATGACACAAAAATGACTATATTTAGAGATGCAATCAACCACAACCAGGATAACTATTCTCCCTCCATATTTAGGGAACCATTCAATGAAATCCATAAAAATATCTATCTAAATCATGGTAGGGATGGGTAAGGGTTTGATAAACCTAGGGATGAGTATGGTTTCACCCTTATTACATTGGAATGTATCACATTCAGCTACCATCTATTGAATTGCCTTTTTCATTCCCTTCCAAAAGAGTTGCATTGTGCTCACTTATAAGTTTTGAAAAAACCTAAGTGACCTACAAATGAAGAAGCATAGAGTTCATAGAATACAGTCTATTAAAGATCTATGCTCTATGGAAGCACCAAATGACTCTTGTATCATAGAGAAACACCATCCCAAGAATAATGAGGTACAATAGAGGGTTAGTAGCTAAATAATGAATTATTTGAAATAATGAGAAATAATTGACATGCCCCTATTGTACAATTTCCAACCAATTTAGAATAGGCATTAAAATAAGTGAAAGGGAAGCTGGGTCTATAAATGTGTGAGACATAACATCAACCATAATATTATCCTTACCCTTCTTGTAAGTGATCTCATAGTCATAACCTATGAGTTTGATGACCCATTTATAACCTATGAGTTTGATACCCATTATTATAGGAAACATTTTAGACTTTGGTGATCAGTTTTGATGCAAAAATGATTCCTTAGTAACTATGGTTACCACTTCTATACTACATTTAAAATGGCCATCATTTCATTCTCATAAGTAGAGAGTACTAAATTCTTACCTGAAATAGCTTTAATAGTAAATGTAATGGGGCATCCTTCTTGGAGGAGAACAACACCAAGTTCATTGCTGCAAGCATCATTCTTGATAGTGAAGGTCTTGACAAAATATGGCATAGCTAGAATAGGTATAGTACACATATATTATTTTAATTCTTCAAATGCACATTCAATAGCTTGTGTCCATGTAAAAGCATATTTTTTCAACATAGCTATTAGTAGAGATGCAATATTCTCATAATATTTGACAAACTTGTGATAGTATCCAATCATCCCCAAAAAACCATGGATCATCTTTAATGTCTAAGGATGAGACCAATTTGTCATGGCAGATTTTTTTTAGGATCCACCTAAACCCCCTAGGCTGAAATAATATTCCTGATATGCTCCACTTCATCCTAGACAAAAGAACATTTGGACTATTTTTCACAAAGATGATGGTCAGAGAGAAGTTACAGTGTGAGCTCTAGATATTGGAAATACTCAAACCATGTTTTAATATAGATGAGGATGTCATCAAAGAAGACCAAATGAATTTACGTAGGTAGGTCAAGAATATTTTAATCATCAATGCCTAGAATGTTAAAGGAGCATTAGTGAGGCCAAAGGGAATGACCAAAAACTCATAGTGGGCATCATGCATGTGAAAATTTATTTTAAAGATATCATCCTCATGAAGCTAGATCTAGTGATATCTAAAGCATAGATATAACTTGGAGAAAAAATGAGAACCATGAAGCTCATAAATAATAGGGATTGATAAATTATCCTTGATTCTAATGTGATTAAGTGAGTGTAAGTCAATTTAGAAATGCCATGACCCATCTTTTTTTTAACAAGGAAAACTGGGGAAGAATATGGGCTGGTACTAGGGCAAATAATGCTTTGCTTTAGTAAGTTTCAAATGAGCATATCCATATCAATATTTTTATAAAATGGATAGTAGTTGGGCCTGATGTTGGGAGGAATGCTTATAGGAAGGAGATAAATATGGTGGTCCTCTAGCTATGAAGGTGGCGATCCCACTGGTTTGACAAAGACGTGTGCATACCTATGTCAAATGGATTGTAGATTAGAAGGATGAGTGGAGACCATTGATGGTTACATTTGAATGGAATGGAGCTAAGAAATGACATCATGTGAATTATTCTTAAGAATATTTTACATGAAATGTGAATTAATGATGTTGAGAAACCCTATTTGTAAGCCTTTCAATGTGTTTTTTCCCATTATCTGAAAACTGCATCCAAAGTTTAGCAAAATCCCATAAGATGGGTCTAAGTATGCATAACCATTAGGATCCCAAAATAACATCACTATCTTCTACCAACTTATCCAACCCTAGAGATTCCATCATTGTGTTGGGATAGAACATTTTGACCTCAAATCAAATTACATATTTTAGTCCACTCATAAAGATACTCTTGAAGAATTCATCATACAATCCTTCTATATGATTGGCCAAATTTTCAAACTCTATTTGATATTCTCTCATGGTTCCTATTTGGAAAATTTTAGTGAGTAATCTTATGAATTCATCAAAACCACTAGGGCCAAACCATTGCAAAATAAGGGTGCAAAAATTATTCCATCTTGGCTCATCATGAGCCTAGGTATACCAATGATACCATTGAAGGGATTTAAGTTCCAAGTGAAAGGATACAAGTAGAACCTTGTTGGCATCAAAAGTATTATGCAGACTAAAATATTGTTCTACCTGATAGATCCATCCATTCTGATCTACACCATGAAATTAATGAAAATCAAGCTTTAACCCAAAAAAATGCTGGAAGAAGAAAATCTGGTGTCAGAAGAGGACTCTAGATGTCTTCTATTATTCAAGGTGGTATGTTGAAGATTGAGTCTGAGAATTTTTTCATCAAGATCTTTGATGTGTGTCTTGAGGGTGGTAATTTCATCCTCCATGTTTTTTTATCCTATTCAGGTTACTACCATGACCTGAATAAGATATTTTATTTTGAAATGGGTAGGAAAAGTAGAGTTAAGACATGTTTAGTAAGGGATATTTATGATTTTGGTGAGGTTCAAAGGTGTAAAGGTGCTTTTACTAAATTTTTTTCATAGGAGTATGATATAAATGGGCCCCAAGTTTCAATGGCTGCCTAAGGTTTTATTGTAGAAAAGTCTCCTTGTTTATCTCATGTGATTAGTCATGCACTTAAAAATCAATTCAAGTTTGTTTTTTACTTGATATAGCTAGGTGTAATGATAATAAAAGTCTATGATTAACAATATTTAAATGCACTGCTATGTTAGCATCAATTTCACACAAGGTCCGAGCCTTATGTGCTCACCCAAAATGTAGTAGTGAAGGGATGAAGACCCACATTAGGTTAATTTAAATCTAGGAAAACCATAGTCTTAATGAGACTTAATCATTTTTGAAATGGGATTAGGTTGTCTATCAGTGCATGCCATCTTAGAACAGATCAGGGGACCCAAGCCTACTCAAAGGCACAAGTCTTTTGGTACAAGTTTTGATCTTGTTAGGTATAGATTTTAGTGGTGTAAACCATAAGGATAGAAATTTAAGTGTCATTCAAGTGCTCATATGAATCAAGGGAATGGCTCATGTTTAGGTACTCACTCTTTAATTTAGTGTTCTAGGTACTGTTACTAGGGCCTGAACACATGCCAATTTCAAGACTTAGTCAATTTCACAGATATGCCAAAGTTTCTATATGGTGCAGTGATGCCATTCAAGACTTAGAATAGAAATTTCATTGAAATATACTCAATAATGAATATTATATCATTAGTCATACATAAATCAAGTTGCAACCATACATTAAAGTTAAAATACATGAATAGACGAACACCCAAGTAAATATGTAATACCATTTTTATTAAGTGACAATTCATCAAAAAAGTATAGTTTATAGAAAGAAATGGAGTATAATATCTTTTATACACTGATACATGCCCAATGGTTTATAGGTAACCTTGGGTGATATGTGATGATTCTCCAAAGTATTCATGTTGGTTTTAAGCCAAGATGCATGTATAAACCTATAACTAATTCTACCTTTTTAATTCAAGTTCAATCCCATTTTTATAAGTAGGGGAGCATCTTCTTACCAAGTTAGATGGGCACACATGGGGTATTGAGCTATTATTTAGGTTTGTTATGCCACCATATCCACTACTCTAACACTTATGATCTCTAACTACCACATGAAATCACTCAAGGTTATGTCCCTAAAAAATCAAGCATTAAGCAACTACCTGCTAGCTAGTGAAAGATATTTAAATATTTTTCCATTTGGTTCTAAAAGTATCAAAAGAGAAATAATTTACAATGATTTTCATGTGATAAGATGTGTTAAGTTGCTGCAGTCCACTAGGTATCACAAAAAAGGGCCCAACATTACCCTAGATAAAATTGATAATTTAACTTCAGACTAGTATTTCAGTGCCTTTACTATGTAAAATTTGAGTGCACTCTACTACAAATCTACCTTGAAGTTCTTAAAGCTCTGAATGGTGAGATTGATCTCTTTAAAAATGTCATTTACTTTTCTCAATGGATCCTTGAGTGTTGACATGTCTATGCACTCCATTTCTTTTCCAAAATATTTTAGTCCTTCCTTAGCTCTCATCACCTCACCATATAGAATGTCCCCTTGCTTACTTTCATTTATTTGAAATGTATGGATGAGTGATTTTAGGTCTTGATCCTACATTTTTTAGCTTGGTGCTTAAAGTGTTAACTTATGAAATAACATGCATGCACTCGGTCCTACTAATAGTGAAATCATGCTTCATCAGAGCATCCTTCTCCTATTTCACCTTTTGAAGATGCATGTAGATGATTGATGCTTGAGTGGCAAAGTTATAAAAGATGGCATCCATTTCTTCTATTCCCTCTTCTTGTTTTGAAAAAAGGTCCTCCACCATATTGAACCTTTTGTTTATCTCTCTTCTTATGGCTTCATAGGGGTCTTCTTGTTACTCTAGCACTAGATTCATCTAGGGGAGAATTTGTTATACTAACACGTAAACTTTGTCTTGTTTGATTTTTTAGATATCAACACCATCCAAAAGAGATGGATTTGCCTCCTCAACATGCTCAACTAGTCTCTAAAGTTTTATCTTCACTAAATTTAATTCTTATTCTACCTCTTACATGATCTATTTCCACTTGTTGGCATGAACATCATTGATTATGTTCTTGCATGCTACTAATAAGGCCATTTTAAGGAGTACATTCACCAACCTTATGGGGTTCATATCCCTAGGATTTATAATATAGTAGTCATGCCCCTCTTCTAGTTTCTTTTCACTTTAGATTTTATTCTTTGGTACCTCAAATTGAGGCTCATCCATGTAGCAATCAAGAGCCCAAAAAACCTAATGGTTCATTAGAGTCATGGTAGTTTTCACGTGCATGTACTCCAACATGTAGAAGTCATCATCTTTGGTGAACTCCCTCTATGATTTTTCCCTATAGCTCAACATGCACTCTTCTTCCTTAGCCAAAATTTTCCCTTCTCCACTCATGCTTGTGCTTCTTCTAATGCTTTCTTCTTCTCCTTCTTCTCCTCCTTCTTCTTCTAGGGGTTTTTCAACAAACTTTTCCCCTTGGTCCATCTCTTCTCTTTCCTTAGTGTTAATTTCATCATCTTATTTTTGGAGGGGTTCTTCCTCAAACTTTCCCCCCATATTCTCTTCTTCTTCTTGCCATGTTTATTTGGCATGAAACTCCTCAATGCCAACCTTACTTCCTTCTTGACCTAACATGGTCTCTACTTTATTCTCTATTTGATCTTTTATGGCACCAACATTGCCTTCTTTATCTTTACGCACCCCTTTAGAACTAGGGCATGCGTATTATACAACTTCCTTTCCCAATCTGGGGTGGGCACTAGATGCCTCTTCCATTACCTTCTCCTTTATAGGTTATATGCTATTGGAAACCCATTTCTCTCTTTCTTTCTTCATTGTAGCCATTTCTTCCTAGGCCACCTTCTCCCTTATTTCTTTCCTTTTAGGATTTTCTTCTTTAGCCTTTTTCTTCTCAACTTTCCTTCTCTTAGCTTACACTTTGCATTTCTTCTCTTCTACCTTTATCTCCTTGGCCTATATTCAATCAATTTTAACTTAGATCATGCCTTTATCCCTCATGGCATCTCATTTATAGTGTAACTCTAGCACCGCATTGATGTGATCTTGATTTAGGCCTATGTCCTCCCATTTACACTTCAATTCCTCTTCATTTAGTGTGCCTAAGGGTATTTCTTCTCCATGTGATTCTACCTTGTCAAGATTATCACATGTTCCTTCTTCCTTCCTCCCTTTCATTTCCTATGCCTTAAATTTATCCACTTCTTTCTTCTACTCTTTGATCTCAACCATACTAATGGATTCTTTTGAAATCCTAGCCTTTGTCATTTCCTCTCTTCATTCCTCTATCTCTTGTACCTTTTACATGTTGGATTCATTGAGGTTGAGTTTCATCTATCTTCACATTTTCTTTTCTAATTCAATTTGAGGGGATGGGGAGGGGGTCCATCACTTGGCATGGAATCATCCTCCTTGATCATAATTTACACACACTTCCCAATTGTTTCTTCCCCCATCTCCTCTTATATATATGATAGGATTAATGTTAGTGTCATAAAAGGAATATTCCTTTTCCTTTTATCCTTAGTGTTAAGGGATGATTTTGGCATGAATCTTACATGATTTTTTGTGGGGCCAAAGCTGATTCTTCCTATTCTCAAGAGATCTTGATTATTATTCACTCTTGTATTTATTTCAAAGTCTCCCCTTATTATTCTTGAGAGACCTCTTCTCTACTAGCACCAGAGTTCATCATCAATCTAGATTGGGGGGTCTTCACTCTACTCAATGTTGAGGCCCTTCTTACATGGCTTCATCTCATAGTAGAGCCTATATATATAATTGATGACTAAGAAGATTTATATGATCAAGAAGAGATTTTTGAACCCATTCTTGAATAAGTCTCTAAAGATGAAAATGATGATCTTCAAGATGAACTATACTTAGAATCATTAGCAAATGATTTAGATAATCCTCTAACAAATATGCAAAGACTTTGGAATAGATCTAATTGATCTATATTTCCTAGATAGGATCTACAATATGAAGCATGGGGAAAGATGTCACAAGGTCATCATGAAAATGAAGAATATCCTTAGAAGGATAGAAGGAGTAATGCTTGAGGTAGATAGCTTGATATGCCTCAAAGGCCATGATCTGTAAATAATATTTTAAATATTCCTAAGCAATTCCTTAGTTCCTTCAAGATAAGTGAATCTTAGATCAAGAACAAGTTTAATTCTAGAGAGTAGCCTCTAGAAATCTAATCTCTAAGATTTAATGATGCATTTTGTACATATTTTAATAAATTTAATCCATTTTCAGAATTTGATTAGTAGAATGAAGAAGAAGAAATTCCTAATAAATTTGACACCTGTCTGAATGAGGGAGAATGTAGCAGGACATTTGTTCACACAAAAGAACCAGAAGAATAAGATGAAGAGGAACCTACTCCTATTCACATTTTTTATCCCTCCAAGCATAAACTAGTATGTATTACTATACCCACATTAGAATATCTACAACTAGTTTATTTAACTCAACTACTCAATAAAAGATTTGCTCAGTTCATCACTATAGAGTTGAATGGAAGATTAGTTGATGATCAAGTTGATACTAGTGCATATATTTATTTTTATAAGCCTCCATTGATAAAAGACTGGAAACTATTAATAGAGTCACATTCTTATAAAAGTCTAGATGTCTAAGGCAATATTTTTACTTGTAATCTTTATAAACACTATTAGTCATTTAGAATCTAGGACAAAATATTCACTTGTGATTTCTTTCACCATGATAAAATGCCTATATATATCTTATTAGGATTTACATTTATTGACAAGTACTCACCTTATGGATCTAATCCTATAATTTTTCTCTTCACTATAAATAATGAGAAAATAAGAATTCCCAGATTGGTGTATGCCACAAAAAAATTTCCTAGCTCAATGAGCTAGACTCCTAATATTGAAGTCTTTCTGAACATAGAAGCCATATGCCTAAAAATAAAAGAAAATATCTAGCCAAATAATCCCCAAAAGTTTTGGGAAAAATATATGCCAATCATGGAAATTAAGATCCAAGAGAAAAAAAATGAAAATAGGGAATAAAATCCCTATTCTAGCCCATGACTACTAGGATATGGAAAAGTAGATTGTAAAACTCCAAGAAAATGGATTTAATAGGAAATATACTTCTCCTTATTATTGTTATGCCTTTATGGTAAAAAAACATTCTAAGTATAAGAGGGGAAAGAAAAGAATGGTTATAAATTATAGACCATTAAATGCCATAATTGAACCATATCCATATCCTATACTAGATAAATCCTATTTGCTTGAAAAAGTAGCAAAGTGTAAATATTTATCTCAATTCGACTACAAATCAAGATTTTACCAAATAAGAATTAAAGAATCTGATTTTGAGAAAATTGCTTTCAATTGTCCTTTCAACCATTTCTAATGGATAGTCATGCCCTTTGGATTAATGAATGCTCCTACTTATTATCAGGCCCATATAGATGACATATTCAAAGGAATATTAGATTTTATTTGTGTGTATAAATATGATATTCTTATTTTTAGCATTAATCTTGAAGACCACTCACAACATCTTCAAGCATTCTATGATCTAGCTTGTAAAGTTGGTATTGTCCTTTCAAAAACAAAAATCTAGCTCTGTAAAATAGAATGTAATTTTTTGGGAATGGTAGTCCAAAATTCAAAATTATAGGTTTAACCACACATCAAAGAGAAGATTTTTGAATTTCTTGACATCATGGATAAGCCTAATATTCAAGCATTTTTAGGAATGCTTAACTATCTTAATAGCTTTTACTAGGATGCAGGAGAAGATAGATTCATTCTACAAGAGCTATTGAAGAAAAAGAATACTTTCAAATAGAATTCTAAACATTCTCAGGCTGTTTAGAGAATCAAATCCAAGGTATATAATATGCTTGATTTATATATTTCAAATTTTGACAAATTCATTTTATATACAGATGCTTTTGATCATGCATGGTGTGGTATTTTAGTTTGTATTAATAAGGACTAGGAATATGTTTGTGAATTTTCTAGTGGTGTGTTTAGTGAAGATGTTTTGAAGTGGATTTATTTAGATAAGTAAATATACACTATTAAAATGTGTCTAGAAAAAATGGCTTTGAAAATCATGCATTTTCCTCATTTCAACATCAGAACAGATTGTACAAGACTTTTGACTTTCGAAGAAAAGGATCACAACATGAAAGATGGTTGAGGTAAATATATCAGATGGCAAGATTAATTTAATCGATTCAATTATAATACATAACATATCCAAGGAAAGAAGAATGTGGTTTTAGATTGGCTAAGTAGATAATATCCTACCATGATGTAGTAACCTGATCTAGGATTTAATCTGACCTAGAGACTAAATAAGAAATTTTATAAAGTCAATGTGATGATTCAAGGAGAAATTCTACAACATGGCTTAAATGAGGCCTATCTCAAAATATCTATAGCTACCTCCATGATACTTCAGAGTATAAGAGTTTTAAAAATTTATATAGACCGTAATCATGGACAAATTTTTATCCATTGACTAAATAATAATCTCTAATTAATACATCTATGCTATCTAGTTAGACACCCTAATCATAATTGGGGTATCAAAATGGGCAATAAAATATCTCAAGATAATAATTAGGTATATGCTTTTGTCTGAGATATAGGACCCACTAAAATCAATCCATAAGATGCTTTGGATGAAGAAATTATTGTTAAGACAATCATCAAAAGACACTTAGTATGAGAATCCTACTTTTCTATACAAGCAATCCATTTAGTACTAGACAGTGGTCCCCAATAAACTATTCATCAAACTTTTTAGTATAGATGTTATTTCCATCTAATCACAATTGATGACTTAGTGATTGAAGCAGAAGTAGTGTTGTACCTGTTGACATTGGAAAGTGCACCTTGCAGTAGGAAAACGGATTCCTACCCTCTCCCTGCAACATGGAAACCCCTCTCTTGCCTATGGGACAGTGAAGCAGGAGAGGAGAGTCTCTAGGTATGGGCTAGTTCCCTCTGATGTATCTTGTTTGTTTTAGGTAGTACAAAATATAGGTATATAGGTATACTGGGGGGGATGAAAAGAGATAGAGAAAAAGCATGAAAACAAATAGCCTACTCTAGAAGAGGTGATACACCAAAATAGGTTGACCTTCCACATCCACACTCAGGATCAGGGAAAAACATACATACACTCAGATGTAGCCAAAAAGACCAGGTCTCTGGGATGATAGGGAGGTTCTTATGGAAAGCACAAGAAACAGGGACTCACCAAGGTTCTGAGAAATACACACTATAAGTGACCTCACCTATTTTATACCTCCAAAACAGAACTCTACTCCTGGCAGCAGCAAACAGTGGCACTTTTTCGATCGCAGGTTTGCTGGTGTTGAACCTGTGAGAGCATCAAGAGACAATGACTGGACACAGATTAACATTCAATGCATACATAGAAAGATCCATCCAAATAGAGGTAAAATTGTCTTTTATTGATTCAGGTGGAAAATTTGGAGAGCAGTGCTCTTTACAAAAGTGGGGAAGATCCTTGATAAATGAACAAGGTTGCCCATTTATAGAGAAAAGCCAAGAGGAGTCTCATTGGAAAGAGTGAAAAATCACTATTGATGATGTCATAAATCTGCCAAAACCATGCTTGTTGCCTCGTTTTGCGTGCTAGTCTTCTCCTCTAGCCATTGGGCGGGTTTTTTCTTGTGTTTTGCAAGTGTTTTTTGCCGCCTGATGTTGTGGGCAGCAAATTTGCCATCTACTACAGTGGATTGCATGTAGGACTTCTACCGATAAGATGCTGACTGTAGTAGTTTTGCCGATGTCAGCCTATGTAAGTTACCGATGGTGGTAGTTTTGCTGACGTCGGGCGATGTTAGTGGCCTCTTTTTCTCTGCTCGCATTGTGGGCGGTGATTTTGCCGCCCTCTGCATCGCGTGTAGGGGGTCTCTGTTTACCTGGCTGTGTTGTGGGTAGTGATTCTGCTGCCCTCTGCATTTTGTCTGCCCTTCCCTTTTTGCTAAGTGTCGAACACCTCAGTTTTTTCCTTTCTTCTTGTGAACATTTGAAGACTCTGCCTCTTGCTACTACGAATGCCAACGAACTAGGCCAATGAGCCAATGCTCCGAAATGGAGCTGTCGAACCCTAAAGGCGGACCTTACAACTCGAAATGACTGGCCATGCAAAGTAGGTGTAGAAGGTGACCGAGATTTTTCTAGAGGGACAAAATTGGGTCAACAAATTGGCAACTCACAGGGTAAGCATGCCTGCTAGGCTGAGAACCCAGTTGCCTTACATATCCATTGGGTGTGGATTCAGATGGTAACTTTGAAGAGAGTTCACCACAGCTTTTTAGATCCCAGAATCAAAATACATAGAATTTACCCCCAAACAAAGGGAAACACACAAAGCTAAAAATAACTAACTGTGCAAACTACACTTAGGGAAAATAGGGAAAACAACTAAAAGCAAACTATTATATACAGCTAACCAAGAATGCTCTTATCCCTCCTGGATCAAAAGGAAAATTTCTTAAGTCCCCTTCCTAGTAAAGAGACTTATCGTGATAGGCAAGTAGCTGAAAGAAAATGAGATTTGGTGACTTGCTCTTCCTGCCTGTCACCTGAGTTGGCTAGAAACCAAAGGGATCAAAATCGAACATGCCTCTAATATGTACGTATTCTAATTGTTCTGGGAGGTTTGTTAGATGCTGGTCCTTCAAATTGGTGCCCCTTACCAAGAAATCAATTGCTGCCGATTTATCACCATAAGCCTTCTGATCTGCACAATTCTTTTGCAATGTATCATGGTATGATTTGTTTCCCTTTGCTTTGCTGAAAACTCTGTCAGACTCATCCTCTACTTCCTCTTGGCCTTCTTGAAGAAGGGTGAATGTGGTGATGTCTAGAAGGGGCTCACAAAATGATTGTTCATCCCACAAGACTTCACTTTCTTGTTTAAAGCTCAGTTCTTCAAGGTATTCCTCTACGAAGATAGACTTCTCCTTTTCCTCTTTGCTGATCAGGTTCTCTAGATTTTCAAAAATATTCCCCTGATCTTCCTCTTTCTCAGGTTCTTCAATGTAGTCATCCTCATCAATACAGCAAGGAAGTTCATCAAACAGAGGAGAAGAGAGCTTACCATGCATTTGTTCCTCTTCAAATTGTTGGAACATCTGCATATACGCAAGGCTTGCATCTTCTCCACTGCTGATAAGGTCTTCACAAGGAGCGTCAATGATGATTTCTTCTCCGTTGTTGCTCACGACAACCACCTAAAGATTTGCAGATTAGATCTTTTTCCCCTCACCTACCTCTTGCAAAACAGGTTCTTCTTCGAGAAGGGATGAAGTGGAGAAAACATGTGGGAGAGGGGGCAACCCTTGAGCTAGAATCAAATGATTCTCCTCTCTCCACTTAGTCAACACTTCATCAATATCAGGCACGGCCTGATAACTCTCATGGAAATGTGTAGGTGGGGTGTGTTCAGGCATGGAATGTGCTGTTTGGTCTGAACCGTCCACCACACATTGGCTGAGGAATTTATTTTTAGACTCCAAATCTGTAATTCTCCTACTCAAATCTTCTTGGAAAATCTTTTCCTTGAGGCTGCCAGCATCATCATAGGCAGGTGCAGCTTCAGCTTCTTCAAGGTTTTGAGAAAAACCTTGCTTTTCTTCTTCCTCTTTGCTGCCCCATGATTCCATTGTCTTCCCCCAATTTAGGATCTCTGAATTTGAATTCTGCTCTTGTGAACAGGCAGCAACTTTGTTCTCCATGAGGTCCTGAGGCTCTTCCATAAGGTCTGAAAAAATTAACTCCCTTTCAAGGAGTAGCTTCATTCTAGCCTCTAAGTTTTCAATTTGTCTAGCTAGGTTTTCTTGGAAGAGTCTTTCTTGGAGGTGGCTAGCATGATCTTCTTCAAAGCTCTGAGCTGGTCCTTGGCATTCTTTCCTCCAACTTGGAATTTGCACATCATGCTGGAAAACTTGGGGAGGCTGAAGAATGCAAGGAAAACACTATTGGTGCATTGGAGGAGCCTCTAGAAGAGGGACATGCTGGCTGGTGGTATTATTTTTGATGGAAGATTCCTGATCTAAGGAGTTGAAAAGATTGATCTCCATGGGAGGTTGTTCTGATACCCTCTGGTGTTGGAAGGCCAGGCACACAAGATTGGGAGGAGCAGTATTTGATGAGTTCGAGTGAGCAAGTGCAATTTGGTAAAATGGATTTGGTGCAAAAGAGGGGGTTTTCTTTAGGTTAGGAGGGGGTATGCAAGGCTGGCTGCCTTGAAAAGATGGATTTCTCCATTTTGGTGCCTCTTCCTTCATGGATTGTACAGCTTGTGCTTGCCTAAACAAGCACTCCTCTTTATACATCAGCTCCTGTTGATACTTGTGCTGCTCTTCCAGCCTGTCGATTTCCATTGTTTGCTTCTCAAAATCCAATGCCATCTCCCTTATAGTTGCAGGGCAACTGGGGGAGCTACTTGAGGGGATTCCATAAATATTTTAAGTCTAATTGATATTATATGAAGGAGAACAAAATCCATGATTTTATGAAAAAGAAGAATACATACAAGAAATAGATGATTTTTGGTGGCACCAGGCTGCTTAACCAGTAGATTTAATTTGGAGTCGCCAGATGCTGAAGAAACTTGATTTATTGCAATAGGACCAGTATCAGCCCTGAAACTTTACTACGTTAGAAAACTCGAGTCCCACCGGGCGTGCCAAAACTGTTGATGCTAGAAAGTGCACCTTGCAGTAGGAAAACGGATTCCTGCCCTCTCCCCACAACATGGAAACCCCTCTCTCACCTGTGGGATGGCGAAGCAGGAGAGGAGCGTCTCTAGGTATGGGCTAGTTCCCTCTAATGTATCTTGTTTGTTTCAGGTAGCAAAAAATATAGGTATATAGGTATACTGGGGGGGATGAAAAGAGATAGAGAAAAAGCATGAAAACAAATAGCCTACTCTAGAAGAGGTGATACACCAAAACAGGTTGACCTTCCACATCCACACTCAGGATCAGGGAAAAACATACATACACTCAGATCTGGCAGAAAAGACCAGGTCTCTGGGATGACAGGGAGGTTCTTATGGAAAGCACAAGAAACAGGGACTCACCAAGGTGCTGAGAAATACACACTGTAAGTGACCTCACCTATTTTATACCTCCAAAATATAACTCTACTCCTGGCAGCAGCAGACAGTGGCACTTTGTAGATCGCAAGTTTGCTGGTGTTGAACCTGTGAGAGCATCAAGAGACAATGACTGGACACAAATTAAAATTTAATGCATACACAGAAAGATCCATCCAAATAGAGGTAAAACTATTTTTTATTGATTCAGGTGGAAAATTTGGAGAGCAGTGCTCTTTACAAAAGTGGGGAAGATCCCTGATAAATGAACAAGTCTGCCCATTTATAGAGAAAATTCAAGAGGAGTCTCATTAGAAAGAGTGAAAAAACACTATTGATGATGTCATAAGTCTACCAAGACCATGCTTGTTGCCTCATTTTACGTGTTGGTCTTCTCCTCTGGCAACTGGGCAGGTTTTTTCTTGTGTTTTACAAGTGTTTTTTGCTGCCTGATGTTGTGGGCAAAAAATTTGCCGCCCACTGCAGTGGATTGCATGTAAGACTTCTATCGATGTCAGCTGATAAGATGCTGACCGTGGTAGTTTTGCCAACATCAACCTATGTAAGTTGTCGATGGTGGCAGTTTTGCCGACGTCGGCCGATGTTAGTGGCCTCTTTTTCTCCACCGGCATTATGGGCGGTGATTTTTCCGCCCTCTACATCGCGTGTAGGGGGTCTGTGTTTACCCTCCTGTGTTGTGGGCGGCAATTCTGCTGCTCTCTGCATTTTGTCTACCCTTCCCTTTTTTCTAAGTGTCGAACATCCTAGTTTTTTCCTTTCTTCTTGTGAACGTTTGAAGACTCTGCCTCTTGCTACTGCGAATGCCAATGAACTAGGCCAATGAGCCAATGCTCTGAAACAGAGCTGTCGAACCCTGAAGGCGGACCTTACAACTCAAAATGACTGGCCATGCAAAGCAGGTGTAGAAGGTGACCAAGATTTTTCTCGAGGGACAAAATTGGGTCAAGAATACCCACAATTATCTACTGAGGAATATTCTATTGATTTAAATGCTTCATTTAGCCTTTGATAATAAGGAGGAATCAACTTTTGTAAAATTAAAGAAATGATGAGACAGACACCACCCAGGAAAATATTTTGCGTAGGACCTCTCTCTTTCTCTAAATAAAGGGTTTATGTGTTTTTTTAGGCATCAATTTTTTTTTGGATTCTTAGTCTAGAAAGTTGACTCTTGTAAGGTGTATGCTCTTCGCTTGCCTAACAAGGATTCTAAAAATCAAAAACCTTACATAAGTATTGTGATATCTTTTGTAAAGTTTGAATTTTAAAGTAATATTGAAGCTATAATCATTTGGACCCTGCCTACTATCATGGGTTTTCCTAGCCAAGGGTTACCGTCTACTGATGAGATAAAATATTGTTTTCCCAACCAGGAGCTATCATTTACTGATGAGATAAAATATTGGTATCAAAGCCATCCATCCAAAATTATTCAACTATCTACCAAGTTATACTGTAAGTCTATTCTCATTTTTAAATAAAGGCTTTAAGATTGATTCTTGCTTTGTGATCTATCTTTGGGAACATATTACATCGATTCTTTGCCTATTTCTATCATTTGTGTTTAGGGCCTTTTATCTCTATAAATCTTACCTTGATCAGATAGTCCTCACTTTTAGAACCTTCTTAAGCCTAAAATGGAATTTGAAAAGGCTTAGTTTATTATTGATGGTTATGAAATACTCAATGAAGCCACTTTAGAAGGATTGCATGAGCTCCCATATGTGATTCCAGATCAGATTCCTGAAAATACTGAGATAGAAGTCACCAAAAATCAATTAGAAGGCTCTTTTCACCTATATAAAAATCAAAAAATAAAGGCTAAAAATGTTTATAAAAATTCTAAGTTGCTTAAGTCTAGGGTTATTTATAATACTATTTTCATGTCTTTTATCCATCCTCATATTAAGTCTATTGAGCTTGCTTCTACATATAAACTAGGAAAATCATTCCAGACAACTCTACTTCCATTGTTACCACTTGAAGAGATAGAGTATATCATATCCCATAAGGATGTAAAGTTTATCCATTTTGGTCTAATATATGTCTATGTTACCTCTCTCATACCTGGTAACATAAAACTAGTTATGTACTTGTCTCTATGTGATCATAGACAAACTGGCTTTGTCCATACCTGTCAATTATCTAGTATTTCTAAATTAAATGATGGTGTTATTTTTTATGAACATGTTACAAATTGGTATATTTCAATTCATGAAAAAGGTTGCTAGGAAGTAAAACATGGTTCTTTATATTATTGGGGAATGTTTTCCTTAGTTTATGGTCTTGACATGTTTGGAGAGTTTAAGTATGCTTCCATAGATATACCTTCATCTTGGAAATTGGACTAGTTAAAAGCAGTCACTCCTAAAATGAAGGGACAATCAAAGATTCATGATACATATGGTTAATTTGTTAATATTCTCCCAAGGTCCCTATCATTTAAATATTTTGAATCTGGATCCTCTTCTCTTAGGAAAAGTGAAGCATCTTCATCCTTTTGAAGAGCTATTAGGAAAGGATAAATTTTATTTGAAGATTAACCTGTCAAGTAGGGTCTATATCCCAATGATCTACCCCATAATTTTATGATTCTTCTTAGATAAAAGACTCTTGAATTCTACACAAAGGATAACATAATTCTATATAAAGGTGGAAGATGGCTTCCTCATCGAGGAGTATATAAGCAGTCAGAAGGAACTATCAGTTATTTTTCAACTACTTTCCAACCAACGAGAACTAATCCTAAGCCATCTAATGAATTTAAACATAAAAATTATGTTTCCAGATTCACTTCTCATTTTTAAATTTTTTTTGATGATTTGTGTAAAGATGTCTTATATATAATAAATTCTTTGGCTAAAATTCCTATTATTTAAGACGATGCCCAACATATTAGGAAAACTTGTAATGAGATTAAGGCATATGCAGATTAGACCTTAAATTATGTATTCCCTACTTCTAACAAGGTCACTACAATCCACTAGAATCTCATAGTATTCAATAATCAATTGAATGATATTGATTCAAAATTTTCTTCTTTAGAATCTAGTCTAGATTGGCTAGTTGCTGAAGAAAAGAAAGACAAAGTTAAAATTGAAGAATTTCAAGAAGTAGATATCACTACTCTACTAGCCTATGGAACTTACTCTATTAATTTTGGTAGTAGTTTCCAACCCGCTAAAAATCCAAAATCCCCTACTATAAGCATGATGCAAAGAAGCCAAAATTCATTACAACCATGGTATCTTAATATTGATGATATCCTAACTCCTTTGAATGAAAACACTACCAAGTGTAATTCAATGAGAGTCATTTGTGTTGCTAAAAATATTGACCCTCCTAAAACTTCTCTATTTACATCTAAATATCTATGGGTAATTACCTAAATATGGTGGAATTTCATTACTAAACAAGAACAGACACTCCATGTACATAGGCAGCCTGATCCTCTTGCCACTTAATCCCATATGCTAATAAATGAATTTACTCCACTAGAGGGAAATAAAGAACTATAAATATATAAATGGCTTATGAAAATGTAGTTATGTGATTTGAAATAGTTTGAGCAATATGATAAGCAATATAGATCATTGGCCTGTGAAGCAAAATTCTTTAATGATGATTCTATAAAAATTAAATTTCTTGAGTCCCTACCTTATCGTTTAATTGATAGAGTTATTCAGTATATTGATTTCAAGGGTCTCACTATATCAGCCATGTCTTTATCTAATGTCGTTGATTTTTCACACCAACAAGCCATGTAACTTGTTTCTGAAACTAGAACCATGCATAATCTTAGCAAGCATCAAACATCTCTATTGTTCCCAATTTTACTAAAACTACACCCTTTGGATGTTGGCAATTTATTTCTCCCAAGAAACATTAGAAGAAGCATAGAATTCACCTCACCTTTAAACACCATTCTTTTCCTCACCACCATTTTTATGCTCTACCACACCATTTCCCTCACAAACATCATACTCCATGCCTGCTTTCTAATAAAATTATCTTTTATATCTATAGAAAGCTTGGCCATATTGCTCTTCAATACTCTTGTAAAAATCCCACTATCAAAGCTATGTATCCTTTTAAAACAACAATATGGTGTAGATGTGGATGTGTATGGTTACCTCCTGAAGGGGGTGGATAGCTAGGTGATCCAATTCATCCACTTCATCTTCAATGGTCTTGCCATCTACATGAGATAATTGGTGCCTCATCTTGCACCTTTCCATATCTATTTCCTTCACTAGAATGTCTAACTATTATGCATTTAATATCTAATGCAATGCATCCCTGAAGTATCTTGATGAGAAGGCATATGGGAGCTTTAGCCACCTTGAGATGTTGGCATCAATTAACAACAAGTGAACTACACAATATGCTAAATTATGACAAAGGTTTCCATTATGAACATACTCTGAGGGAGACCTTGAGGGATGCACCATTTTATCTCAAAGGCCTCTATGTACTTCTTGCACCACCCCATAATGTGAGTCTTATATTTGGTTCTGAAAAAGGAGATGCTCATGAAGTCTTTATACTTCTGTACTAGGGAGTCATTGTGTTCTAGATAAACCCAAAGGTTTTCCTTGTCCTTATTTGGAATTCCAATCTCTTCTATGACAATGAGAATGAGAATGGATCCTCACCTAAATGTCCCTTTTCCCTATAATAATCTTATGAATTTTTCACAAATTTATCAATGATGAATTTGGAAATATTGAATTTCATGCCCTATTCCATGTGATAATCAATTCAAAGGTATGCCTTAGTCACATCACTCCATTGACAACCTAGGCATAACTTAGATTTTATAAGGAATGTTGTCACCCTCATGTTAGGGTCCTCACACTTTTTAATGGTGATTAAAAAACCCCCTTCAAAGACATTAAGAGCTTGGCTATGCACTCTACCTCTTCGTCATCATCCATCATCTTATGGATATCCTTACCAATATTTGGAAGCCTAGTTATTCTCTTTATCAATTATACTAAAATATTCATACACCTTCCTATAAAGTAAAGGAGGTCATCATAAATGTGTGAGTAGGAATTGAACTAGCACCTCTAGCTTCCCAAAGCACAAAAAATCATAAAGTTGAGTTACATCAGATGCTATCGATTTGTCTCAAATCAAGATGTCAAAAAGGGCATCACCTTACACCATCTTTCACCTTGTGTTTACCATACAATCTTACATAAGGTCTTAAAATGATTAGATGTGTGATGATTATATTCTTTTAGCTAGTAGACATGTAAAAAAGAGTGCCAATCTTCCCTTATCACAACCTATAGTGGGAATTGCATTACTTGGTAAGATATTTTGGTGATCACCTCAATGTTTAATATCACACTCATTTCTTCTCCTCTCTACACAACTATTTTTTTTTGGCCACTTTGGGTTCCATATGCACCCATTTTGGGTCCTATTATACTAGCTCAGAGCTTTATCCCTTCCATTTCTTCACCATCTTGAACCTAATGGTGTTGAAATGTGATAGGTGTGATTTACCTAATCCTTGAATAGTGGTGGTGATTTTTTAATTATGGGGTCTAAAAATATTCCCTTAGCTCTCAATCTTCACTGACCTTTAATTGTAGCTAGGGCATCCACTCATTTCAATACGTACCTGATCTTTGTAGGATCCTTTTTCCCAACATTTCCAAATCAAACTTACTATGAATGTGATCCTTCCTAGTATGTACTCATTCACTCTTAGTGCTTGAAAATTCTCAAATTATCATTGATATAGGGTATTCACATGTCAACTCTATTATTTTTGTTTAGGTTTTATCTTGGTCTTAAGTTAGTGTAAACTTTGTAACCTAATCAAGTCTATCACTTTCTAATTTATACTGTTTCCTTAGCTACCATCATTAATGTAGGTGATTTATGGTGTGGTAGTGCCTATACTTCTTATAAAATGCAACATTTTGTGAGATCTACAAATATCCTTTGTCATTAATGCATTAACTACATATATTTGTGCCTCTACCATCCTTTATCATTAATGCATTAACTACATATATTTGTGCCTCTTCCACCAATTCATTAAATGCTCTCTAACAGTAATTTAATGAAGTGACATTTAATTCAAATGGTCACTTCCCACTCAAATATGGGTGGATGCTAGCTATTTTAGATGATTATTATCCTACACTTATTCACTTGGTGTGACCTTTGCCTTCCTTGGGATAACCTAGGTGTAACACCTCACATGCACATGATTCAGCTCCTTAGTTCAACTTCCTCTTTTAGATTCACTTTCATTTCAAGCATGCTTCTCTATTTTGGTTAGTTGTTTATGTTTCATCTTCCCTTGGCCTATCCTACCCCATACAAGTCCTTTAAACTAACCTTTTAGTGTTTTGTGTTCTCTTTTATCTCTCTTTCATATGGTCATATTATGTATCTTCACTTTGTTTCTTGTGCCCAATAGTGTTGAGCTTCTTCACTTTATTTCTTGGACCCAAACATGTTGAGTATATTCAACTTTTGCTTTGGTCTATGGCATATGATCAATTGATGCACCTATTTATAAATATGGTGAAAAGGTTACCTTTGATATTATGTACTTTGTTATTTTATTCTCAAATATTTAAGGTTTGATAACTTCCTCACACCCAAAAACTTAGGCGTTTAGGCCTAGGTGCTTAGAAAGCAAATGGGATTGACACACCTAACTGGTATTATGTATGGAATTGCTAGATTATTTGTTCTTAGGCCCTCATGAGCCTTGAAATTTTCACCTTACACATATTGATCTTGTGTATCTTTTACTTTTGTCTAGTTAGTTTCACATGCCCACCACTTAGATGCTTAGCCTCATGTATCTAGAGGGTGCAAGTTCTCGACTCAACCAATTGGAATTATGCATAAAAAACTAGAAAAATTCATTATAGATGGGTTGATTCATGTACCCATAACTTATGTATCACAGCCTCATGTGCTCAAAGAGTGGAAGTGATTGATTTACCTCATTGGAATTATGCGTGAAGTACTAGCAGATAAGTCCTTATGGCCATTGTGAACTGCTAATTGCCTCTTTACAATATACATGGAATGAAAGAAAAAAAAGGGGGTTTGGTTTGTGCCAAAATACATTTTATTTAGCTTAACTTTAAACTAAATAATGACCAAGAAGTCAGTGTTCTTCTAGTGTAAGCACCATCCTACTGTGGATATAGTTTCAACTAGTTACAATTAAAATTCCCTATGAGCATTTCACCCAAAAACAAGTACAAATTTCATGCAGTTGTATCCAAGATGTGGTGGATGATGTAGGGGCCCATACACCTTATTTTTAATTTGCCTTGGTGCTTAAGGTACTTCGAGTTATAGATTAACACTAATGCTCCTTCAGTTAGCTCCTTGAAATTGATGTGCTTGTCATGATAGAGATTTTGGTGTACCTTTCTTATTTGTTCACTCTATCTTACTTGGGCATGTTTTTCATCCAATCACTCCAAGTATTATAACCTTGTGTTTAAATATTATCAGTCATCTAAGTGACCAATTCATGTAATACATAAGGCTGGCACCAAGAATTTCATGGGAATAATTATCTCAGCACCAAACACTAGTTGAAAGGGTGTAGCCTTTTTAAAGTGCTTATATGTCATGTGGTATGCCCATAATATCACTGAAATGTGATCATCCTAATCCTTGTGACCAATTTTTCATATCTTTGCTAGGCAAAATCCTTAGATCTTGTTGAATGCTTTAGTTATGCCATTTTCCTGGGGATGATATGAGGATATCTTATATTTTGTCACCATGTATTTAGTTAAGAAGATACACGCCATATCATTGATGAAATGAGTGCCTTTATCACTATTAAAATTTAATAGGCACCCATATTGACTTATTATGTTCCCTTAGATGAAGTGCATGACTCTCATAATTGTGTAGTCTTTTGTTGATGTAGCCTTAGCCCACTTAATGAAATATTTAGTGGCTACCAAAATATACCTTGCACCCATGCACCATGCTATAGGAGTTATTGGTCCAAAAAAATCAATGGCCCATTTATTGAATATCACCTAGGAAATAATGGGGATGAGAGGCATCTCATCCCAATGGTTGGGCTTCCCAATGTGTTAACATATGTCACATGCCTTGGCACACTCCTTTTCATCTTTGAATAGGCTTGGGCACCACAAGCCTAACTATAATATATTGCACACCATTGCATCTCTAGCCTAATGACCTCTTACAATTCCCTCATGTGTTTCTTATAATATTGAGTCCTTCTCATGTTATACAACACACCAACATAGTACTTCATCTCTACTTAGTTTATATATCTCCCCTTTAATGAGCTAGAATGGGGTAGTGTAAACCATAATTTGCTTCTTCTCTTTTTTTGACATGGTTTGGGGTGTAAATATAGATGTTAGGAAGTGGAAATATCTACCAAGTATTTAAGGATGTGTTAGAATTTATGCAGTTGTACATCTGATATGTCATCCTTAATTAGTTCCACTACATCACCAAAATTAATGTGGGATAAATGGTCTAGACCTAACTTTTATTTTCTAGGTTTGATAACAATGGAGACTTGGAACTCCTAGAATAGGAATATATATCTACATATGCACCTATGTAAAATTGGATTATTCATGAGGTATTTGAACACCTCATCATCATTGAAAAAGATGATTAGGGTCACCAATAGATATTGCCTAAATTTTTGTAAGGCATAGACCATTTCCAACACCTCATGCTTGATGGTGGTGTAATTCTATTTTGCTTGCATCAATTTCTTACTTATGAAGGAGATGGGGTGTTCCATCTTGCCCTCACCTAGTTTCACTAATATGACACCAATTGTGGATCCTGAATCATCAACATAGATGTGGAAAGGAGTAGTCTAGTCTAGGAATTATAGAATTGGTGTGTTATCTAACTTCAGCTTCAATGTTTCAAAAGCCTCCTCTTGTACTTTTCCCTAATAGAAAAAGCCAAATTTGCACAAGATATCCTCCATAAGAATTAAAATCTTGACATTGATCCTTATAAACTTCCTTTAGTAGCCATAATGGCCTGTAAAGGTGTGAATGTCTTTCTGCATTAATAGAGTCTAGAGATAAATTATGATGGCTATCTTTATAGGGTCAACAAGAAGACCATCCTTGCAGACAATGTGCCTAAGTAATGTCCCAAAGGGGGTTGAAAAGATGCACTTTTTTAGGTTTAAAGATATCTAGATCTACCTACACCTCTCAAACATGAGGTATAGATTGTCATAATGGTCCTTTACAAGGCCATATATAGTCTAGTCATTGAGATAGACTTGGAGAAACCTATGGATGAAGTCCTTGAAAGTAGTGATCAAAACTATGAAGAATATGATTGGTGAATTATTGAGTCCAAAGGGCATCACATTATAAGTAAAACAACACCATTAATTTTCAAAGGTTATCTAATGTTTATCCTCCTTGATCTACACCTAAGGGTAGCCTAAGAAACCATCAGTGAAAGTATATATTTTTTAACCTATGATTCCATCCAGGACCTTATAGGTGAATGGGGTCATAAATTGGTCAGTGATATAGATAGCATTCAAATTTTATAGTTGACATATATCCATATGTACCGATATTTCTTGATTCTTCTGACCATTGGATTTACCCACTCATAATCTTATATAGGGCAGTTGATATTGATGGAAATCATTTTATCAATCTCCATTTTCACCTTGGCACAAAGATTTGGATTAATCCTATATAGGTGCTTCTTGATAGGCCTCATGTCATCCACTAGATTGATGCTCATTTTGCTAAGGGAATGGTGGGTAACATTCATGGATTGATAGTTGTGTAGGAATAAGTCCTAAAACTCCTTCAAGAGGTTAATGATTCATGTCATTTCTACTTTAGACTAGTAGGCACCTATAGTGGTAATCTTTAGCTTACATTCTATACTAATGTCTACTTTAGTGGTCTTGAATGGCACATAGTAGGGTTCTTTCCTCTCCTGGTGAGATTATTCAACTTGCCTTGTCCCCTTAGTTGTCTCAATTTAAAGATGAGTTATATCTTCTTCATTCGAGACACTATCATCCATAAGACACAAATTTTTTTGTCTCCTTATTAGAGCCTTCAAATTTCACTCCTTCTAGGTCTCATCCTCCTTATTAAAGTCATTAATGAGCACATTATCTTCAAATGATGTTAGGGGTGATATTCCTTTCTCCTTGAACATGTCTCTAAGGAATTCTTCTAAGATTGTAGTTTCCTCAAACACTACCTTGTGAATGACTTGTAGTGGCTCTAGTAGCTCTAAGTTTTTTAAAGAGAAAGAGAAGGTGTGCATTAACCTCTCCTTGAGTACCTCTCAGTATCCTATCTCTTAATGTGTTTCATTTAAAATGTACCATGATCACACCCATGTTTTCAAATTCTTATAGTAGGTATGCACCCATAAGCTTCTAGGTACATTATCATTGCAGATGATCTAGGTTTCTTCACATAAGCACACATATGTGATTAGGTCATAATCACCTGAGTAAGAAAGTATGTCTAATTCCTCATTACTCTTTCAAAACCTAGTGCATATGGATACCTTCACATCTTTCTATGTTATCAAATTAGGCCTTTACACTGCCTATCAATGAGTAATAGTGATCTTTAAGGTATGCACTAGTATGACCATTCTATATATTTCCTGGGGAGCACATACTTCAATGTCATGAGCATATTTATCTATAGGATAGTTCCTTTCATATTTTGGGAGTGCTACAAGCTTCCTTTTACTCAGCCAAAACACCATTTTCCCTACCTTTTTGGCAAGGGAAACCCATTTTTTCTGAGTATGATCAACCCTAATTAGTCCCATTTTGGCTAGCCTTGGCTCAATTGCCCATTCTAGGTGGCAAATTTGGCTATTAACTTCATAAGCCTATTTGACCCATTAGTAGTAGTCTACATTAATTACATCAAAATATGATTGTCCATCCTCCCATTCAATAACTCCTTGGTCACTTGGATTAAGCTTCTCAGTGCCTCACACCATGATGTTATAAATGTGGTTGATCTCATCTTCAAGATCAACACTTTTCACATGTGGAGCCCCTTGATCACTTGATAATGGGATCACTACCCTCTCTCTACCATTATTAAAATTCATGTAACACTTATTAAAGTACATTTCCACATTGTTGGAATAACACCATGTTCTCCTTAAGAGTGTTGGATAGTTATCATGCTCTGCCAGCTTGATCACCTTGAAGATAACTCAAAATTTGGAACCTATAATATCTATAGTGGCACCCTTCAAGATCTCAATAGGTTGTGCTTAGGTTTTTTTGGCCATAAAAAACATATGAGGGAAGGAATTTAAAGGTTGTGATCCCATCTTCTCTTAGGTAGTTTTGGTTAGAATGTTAACTTTGGTGCCCATGTCCACAAGGACCTCAAAAATAGACCATCCATCGATGGTGGAATTTATTAGTAGTTCTTGGTCATACTCTACATTTAAAGTATGCCTTAATTAACATTCCCATTCTATATGTGGCACAATAACTTCAATCATCTAAGGCATTACCTCCTTCTTTGGTCTTTTCCTTGCATGATCTAAAAGCAATTTTTTAGTAGGGGCAACATCCCTTAATATTATAGAAATTTCAAGATATTTGTTAACTCCTATACTTTAGCCTTCTAACTATCTTGTTTCCTATGTGAGGTTATTTCTTATGCCTCCAAATATTTGTCCATTTGGGTATCTCCCTACAAATATTGTTTTATACTCATGGCTTGTTATAGAACATCTTTCTATCACACTAGGTTAGGTTAGGGTAAATATTTTGGCTTAGGTCACATTATACACTTAATTCATCTTGATTCACCATATTCTAAGCATATTTATTTTATCATTGTAGTAGGTGGCTATATGGTGAACCCACTCTAAATTGTGGTTTGCACCTTAGGTGGCTCTTTGTGGGTCTATTGTGGCCTGGGAGCCCATTTCTCTTCTCTTTTCTTATGCCTAACCATGGTGGCACACTTATATACACTAGGCTGACCTTGAATCATATTTTTGTATAACTTAAGGTAATCCTTGATAGCATGTGATCATTGACAATACCCACATGTTAGGTGCAGGGGTAGCCATGCTAGTAATGATAAGTCAACCTACACTTGTAAAATACTCATAGTGAGAATATTCCTCCACCACATCCTCTACCTTTCCCACACACACATAACTAATTTCTATAGTGAATATTTTCTTAGACATAACATTTATTTCCTTGGCTTGCCTACCCTCTGATTATGGTTGTTGCCTACCATATGCTTCTCTCCATATATTGGTACATCTCATCAATGACTCAGCAATCCACTATTGAATGAGTATAGGTGTTTCACATCTTTAAATAGATAGTGGTGTTCATTTTAATATCATGCTATAATAGGGGATAGTTATAAGACTCATGAAACCCATGAAAAAATTCACAACTGAGAAGTAAGGTACATACATTTCTCTATGGGAAATTATTCTTTTTGTGCCCCTCTATCTCATAGTTAGTACACCACAATCTACTATGAGCATCATGTATTGAACTAGTAGTTAGCTTCTATAGCTAGAAGGCTATTGATGTAATATATGCCTCTATAAAAGGGATGATGTTGGTGTTCATATTACCTACTACCTTGACCTAGAGCATGAACTCAAGCACTTCATGAGGGTTTATGAAGGTCTTCATGGATAAAAATCTCTTAAAAGTTACTAATAGGCCCCCAAAAAACCATTGAGCATGTTAGGAGGGATGGATATCATATGGAAGATTAGAAAGGAGGGTATTAAACCATGTGTCATATAGGTGCATGCTCTTGGATAGCCCTTAGCTAATTTCCTTGAGTATTATGATGCTCTGTTACTCAAAGTCAAGAATATCAAATTCCTTTAAAAAATCCTCATTTAGTATATCATAATAAACCATATCCTAGTTTGGATTAAATTTTTGATACCAAATATGGGTGTGATCCATCAAGGTGGTCACAAATTAAGTTGACTTGCTATTAAAGTTCACACTTTATCACATGATCTACGACATTCTCTACGCCATGATACTCAAGCAAGTGCATCACTATTTTGTTGGATTTGGTCATCTAATGCCTTTGGTTGTAAGGTTAAGTATTGACCATATTGGTGTAGGTTTCACCATCGAGATCGATGGTTTGATACTTCTCACTTGTGGCATTAGGCCATTTACTATGGGCTATTGCCTAGTCAAAAAAGCTTATATCTTTTGAATATGAATGCTTGCACTTCTTTTATAGTTTCTTGGCTTGACAATAACTAGTTTCATGGTATTATAGTTTAATTATTTGTAAAATATCACTTTCTTGATCATAAAATCTTGGTTTAAATATTGAAGTCTATCAGAGTCAACATCAATAATATGGTTAGTTATCATTCTTCTATCTTCTAAGGGAGAATCTAGTGCATGAGCTTGCACTTCAAGTTCAAAGGGGGTAGGTACTTTTAATTCATCCTCATTCACCACATCTTATAGGGACACAAGGTATTTATCACCCAACTATTGAGCTTAGTCTCTTGCTTCCTCGTCTCTTTCCTTATGTTGTTGTAATTTAAGGGATCCTTTCCCATGCTATTCCCACTTGTTACAAGTCCTCTTAGCACTTCTAGGTTATAGATCCTCTATCAAACTATGCCTTCACTTGTTATAGTTATACCTTTAAATCTCTTGAGTGTCAAGTTATTCATCCCTTTCCATCACACCTTACCTACACTTCCCCTTCTCACCTTCTATGTTTTCTCATATGTGCAAGGATTTTAGCCTTCCATTATTATAGTTTTAATACCATAATCCACTAGTAACTTCTTTAGTTTGGTGTTGATCCCTCTTATGAATGTGACCCTTGGTTCATGAAAGAAATCATAATCTACTTCTTTAGGGCAAGAAAATATCAACACTATGAATTCCAACATGTATATATTTAGTGCACCACACCACCACTTGTATACAACATGCATCTAGACATCATCTAGGCCTTTAAACCTCTCTTGGTGTTCCTTTTTCCAATCAAATCATTTGTCATATCTTCATCTTATATAGGTGGTATAGATAAACAACCATCAAAACACATGTTCAAGTAGTTCTCTAAATAACACCTCATACAAAGTATCATACATGTAGGTTTGCACCCATTCTTTTGGCTTTTATCCTTGACATGTTGGATGCTTTTATGCAAAACTATCTTTCACTTTGTCTAGCCAATGTTCAATGTTATCAAGTGAAATTTAGAACATCACTCTATTGTACCATTGAAGTAATAAGATTTAACATGGGTCCTGGTAGTGAAACCAAAATGTTGTATAAAAGTCTCTTTTTTATCTCATGTTCTTAGTCATGCACTTAGAAATAAATTTGAGTTATTTATATACTCGATACAATTAGGTGAAATCATAGTAAAAGTCTTTAGTACACAACATTTAAATGCACTAATGTGCTACCATTAATTACACACAAGGCACAAACCTTGTGTATTCACCCAAAGCACAAAAATAAAGGGATTGGGGTGCTCATTAGACTAGTTGAAACCTAACATAACCTTAGTCTTAATAAGACTTAATCATTTTAAAAATGGGCTTAGGAGGTCTATTTTGCATTTCATCTTAGAATAGATTAGGGGGTGCAAGCCTACTCAAGGGCACAAGTCTTTTGGTGTAAGTTTTGATCTATCTAGGTATATCTCTTAGTGGTGTAAGCCATAAAAATAGTGAGTTAAGTATCATTCAATCAATTAGTTGAGTTAAGGGAATGGCTCATGTTTAGGTACTCACTATTCAAGTTATCACTTTAAGCATTATTATTAAGGCCTCAACATATACTAGTTTCAAAACTTAGTTGACTTTATAGATATGTCAAAGTCACTATATGTCACAATGTTGCCATTAGCGACTTGGAATATACCTTTCATCATAATACTCTCAATAATGAATATTATATCATTACTCATATGGAAATGAATTTTAAACCATACATTAAAGCTACATTACATGAATATACCAACACCCAAGTAAATATGCAATACCATTTCTATTAAGTCATAATTTATCAACAAAGTATAATTTATAGAAATAAATAGAGTATAATATATTTTATACACTACTACATGCATAATATCTCATAGGTGAGCTTGGGAAATACATGATGATTCTCTAAAGTATTCGTGTTGGTTTTAAGCCAAGATACATGTATAAACCTAGAACTAATCTCACAAAAATTCATTGCATTAATGTCACATTTTTTCTTTAGGTTCAATCCTATTTTATAGGTAAGGGAACATCTTCTTACCAAGTTAGATGGGTGCACACTGAGTGATGAGATATCATTGGGGGTCATTATGCCACTAGATCTATTACTCTGACATCCATGCTCTTCAACCACGACATGTAACCACTCAAGGGTATGTCTCTAAAAACCTAGGTTCTAAGTAAATTCCTACCAATTGGCACAAGATATATGAATATTATTCAATTTGGCACTAAAGGTATCAAAAGAGTAATCATTTATAATGATTACCATGCATTGAGATGTGATGAGTTGGCATGGTCTACTAGGTAGCACAAAAAGGGTCCCAATAGGGTATAAAGATATCTCTCTAGCCACCAATTCCATCTGAATAAGTATGACTCTCCAAAAAATTTCTAGCCATGGGTTTACCTCTAAATGATATCTCTTAGTCTACCTCATATATGACAACTAATCAATCAGGATGGGGCCATTGCCCATTTTGTAGGTAGGTCCTCTAAATGAGCTAACTAGTTTGGGGTTCCTATGGTACTCCTCACAGTGAGTGTTAGGGATTTCACCCAAGCACTTCCCATAGTTATGTGGATAGGTTTTTACCCTAGTCTAAAATATATTCTTGTGATATACAAAAATACTTAAATGAATTATGTAGTAGAATAGAAAAACACTTTCAGAATAAAAAAAATTTGGCCCTAAAAACTGCTTTGATATCAAATGAGAGGATCCTTCATGAACAAGTTAGCATATAATTATAAATACACATAATAAACTATGAAAATTATTAATATATTAACTCAAATAATTAGAACTGAATTATAATGGATTAATTACATAATCACTCACTTCTTTGAAGGGGCAACCTCCTTTGAGCAAACTCAATACAATAAATTCATGGATACATTCATTATCATCAACACTTATATACTAAGTCTAATATAAGCAAATACTACTTCCCATGATTGTTGGATAAAATAAAATGTTCACAGGATGAATTAAAAAACATATGCATCTAGAGAAACTATTAAATTAAAAAGGTAGAGAGAAGGGGTAACATGGGTTCCTAATACCCTACCATAGAGTGGGGTTGACACTGTTGTACCCAATACCCCACTTTTTCCATAAGAAAATGGGGATTCACTTTTTTAAGACTATGGTCTTGACTTTGAGCCCCTCTTCTATATGTTTATGCAAAATATAGGAGAATATTGATTATATGCCTTTTTCATACTTTGGCAAAGTAGCATTGGTATTGTATTTTCATGGACTAACCTTTTTTGAGAGTCTTTGTCAGGCTTTATGTTTTCAGATTTAAGTTTTAAAGATTTTATCTTTCAAACTTTTGTTTCACATGGATTGGTCTTCAAGTTTATTGTGTTGGACATTTTTCTAATAGGATTTGCTCTTCATAGTAATTTCCATGCAATAATTCCATCAAAAGAATTCCCCCACATTAGACTTATTCTTGTGGAAAAAATGATGATACACTTTTCTTGATAGTATTACCCCTTATCCCCTTTGAACTTACCCTTCGAGCTTTGTGAAACTTGCCCATAAAACTTTTTGAGATTAACCTTTGTTGTTTATGAAGTAGATCCTTCGAGACTTCTGTCATAGATGAATGTCTTATGAAGTAGACCCTTCAAATTGTCACTAGATAGAAATTTCCCTTTAGCATTTTGAAATTTGCATTGACCTTATAAACCTACCCTTTAGGATTTGTGAAACATGTCCTTTGGCCTTTTTATTGTTTTTATTTTCTTGACATAATTCAATCAGACCTTGTGAAATTACCCTTCAGCCCCTCCACACTTATCCTTCAAGAATTTTTTCCTACACCTATCTTTGAGACTTTTATCCTAGACCTTTGCCTTTTTGAACCTTTACTTTGGATATTTCATTTGAGACGCTTTCCCTAAGCTAATTGAATTCCTTTAGACATTTTGTCTGAAATAATTGAGTCTTCAAGAGAATTGTTGTAGATGTTTTATCTGAAATAATTCCCTTGATGGAATTCCTTCGACACTTTTTAAATGATCCTTTGCCTCCAACTTACCCTTTGAATTTTTTTTAAGGACACATATTCCTTCAAATTTTCTAAACATACCCTTCATCCTTTTGAAAGTGTCCTTCAAGACTGTTGTGGTTACCCTTCAGGACTTTTGTAAGGTCCCTTCCCATCAAAATGTACCCTATGAAGTAGACCCTTCAAGAATTTTCACCACAAATTAGACCCTTTGTCCCTTTTGAACATACCATTTGAGACTTTTTTCTCAAGAATTTTTTTCCCTATGAGCCTATCCTTTGGGTAATTTTTCCCTAGGCCATTTCCTTTAGACTTTGTGTCTTAGATATTTTGTTTGACATAAAAGGCTCAAAACAATTCCCCTAAGGGCACATATCTTTTAAAGTTTTTAAACCAACCCTTTAAACATTTTGAAAATGACCCTTTGGCCATTTTGAAGTGACCACTTACCCTTCAGGACTTTGTCTTGGAGCCCTTTCCATTCGAGACTTACCCTTTGAGACTTTTGTCCCAAGCCCTTCTGCCCTTCGGCCAATTACTTCAGAATTATTTTTTGAAACAACATGCCCTTTGGGCTTTTAAGACCATCTATTTGAGCATACCTTTGGAAATTTTGTCTAAAGAAATTAGGGTCCCAGCAATAAAAAACCTATGATAATTCTTACAAAACAATTCCCCCTATAACAACTACCCTGAGACCAATACCATCCTAACAAGTAACACCCTTGCTTAGAGAAAATTTTAATTATGTTTTGATCTTAATTAAATATTCTAGCCCAGGCCCAAATCATATTTTATTAATACTAAAACCTTAGGACAAAAAATTCATGTAGGGTCCTTTATACATATTTTCTAAAATTATTGTGCTAAGTCTTCTTTTTGTTTATGTTTATAGGATTATGGAATTTTGAAGAAGTTACACATGTCAAGTTGATGAGATTAAATTTGATAGTTATGTAGATGTCATTTGACGGTTGTGAGGATGTAACTTGATGGTTACACAAATGTCAAATTTAACCTTGATAATGGCTAATTTATGGAATTAAATTTGATAATTACATGGACATCATTGATGGTCATAAGGATGTCATTTGATGGTCGCATAAATGTCAAATTTAACCTCATAAATTACCTATCTAGATTCAAATCAAGATCCTATGACATGTATCTACTTGGGCCCATTTGATCAAATGATGTGAGAGTGAGTTGAAATTTCAAATCTCCATGAGAGTGATAAGTTTCATCATCATTGGAACCCAATACATAGATCCAATGACCCATAGGAAGAATCAAGGAACCCAGTACATAAGGATTGATGGAACGAGGCCAACATGGACTTTTCAAAGGTTATAAAACTAACAAAGAGCTACCAAGTGGCATGCTCTCATTCCATCATGAAAAGGATTAATAGTGAAATTCTTAGGTGGACCTTTTAAATATCATTGACTTAATCAAGTGTCGGCACATGTCACAATTCAAAAGCCAGTAAGGAATTATGGACATAATACTTGGATTTTTGGACACTTGAACTATATTTATCAATAGAAATTGGGTCTCCCAATCAAGCTAGAGTATGAACATGCATGTATTAATCTAAATAATGAATATAAAATTGAATATCAAGATTGTATAAAAGGTATGGGTGAGCATGCAATGCATAGTTCAGATTAATCATGGCTAATAATAATGTCGCTAGTTCTAAAACATTGGTAAAGTGATTTTGGTGCTTCATGCATATGTTAGAGTTATATTTGAATGTGGATAATCTAAAATATCAATAGATTTTTCTCATAACCTATAAAAGGAGGTAGGTATAGTTTTTATAAATGGCACACATTTTGAAATTGGCATGCATTTTGAGTTATAATTATCAAAAATTGCCTTTGTCTTTTTTCACATACACATGTTGTATAGCTTTGAAAATTTTTAATTTAAATTGATAATATATAAATAGAATTTTATATGGTTTTAGACCATAATTGGAACTCATGTTCTGACTAGGACATGTAATGACCTTGCATGAACTTAGAGGATGAGGTGACCTCTTCCCTAGGCCTATAAAAATAATTGTAATCTAACTTGGATTTTTTTAAAATAATTTTTAAATATAGGAGAAACATCAATTTTGATCATTAGAGAATGTGTTTGCATATTTTCTCTCCAATTTCTATGTAATTAGTTGTTAATTTATTTGGTTATATATTTTAATAATCATTAGTGTGAAAAAACTGCAAATGAATTCTTCATTATTTTGATTGATATACTAATTTTTAGATGTACAAAAACTATTGAAATATTGATAAATATATTGGTTAAGATAGTCAATTTCAAATTGATCCATAATTTCTATTTTACATGAGTGATTTCTTAGATGTAGTTTTCTATGTGTGTAGAATAGTTCCCTCAGATACTTCACTATCTCAAGCCATAATCTCCTAATTAAAGGTGTGCAATAGTAACTCTAAAAGGAACAACCTTTGTATGATACCTATGAATTTATTACATATTTATCTCCTTATACTTTAAAGCCATATTGGACTGTGTGTATGTAATTGCTACTAGAAATAGGCATAGGTTGTAAGATCACTTCTCCTTTTAAAAACTAGTTAGGGGAGTGATTCCTAAAAGCCATCAAAGCTTTCTTTTCTACCTTACCCTTTCCTCCTTTTTTGAGTTTTTTTTAGACCTTCCCACTCTAGATTACAATCCAGTTACCCATCCAATTCACATAGGGATTCATAATCCTTTAAGAACCACACCTCTATCTAAAAACCTTATCAATAACCTACATGCCGTACCAGTTATTCCATCAATAGGTTGTAATAGATTACATACCTAAAAATTGTGCCCTAGAGTAGAGTTTAACTCAATTGAGATCCTAAAATATTAGAGGCTACCTTGTTACAATTGTGGTGTGTATAGAACCCACATTAACAATTAATTGGTCCTAGAAGGAGGGCCAACACCTCTAATTTTACTAAATGTTTTTAGAATGGATTGGCTTGATAAAGAACCCATATATATCCCAGTTATTCAACATGATTTCCATGATGACCCATTCAAATACCTTTCTAAGTTACATTATAATCACCCAAGAGCTACTGAAGGGCATCTTGTTACTTACACATTCTATGCATGTTATGGATGTAAAATTTGAGGATGTAATATATAGGTTGTTCCATTTCACATTGTGAGAAGATATACATGATTGGATTATTGAGTTGGTACCTATTTCTATCACTAGTTGGAGTGATCATGAGGAATATTTTTTTGATACAATTTGGTCCAAATATTGATTCTCATGATTTAAAAAATAATTTAACACCTTCTATGAGGTTCTCCATAGGTGTGTTTGATACAAATTTTATAGAAGCCCTCCAAAGAGAAATCTTGTTACTGTGCCTAAATAAGAACATAGTGGAAGGGTTTCCTTTTAATCTAGGCATTATGCATAAGGAAGAAGAGATCCTAGATGGAGAGGATGATTGAATCATAAAAGAAGAATTCATCGATCTAGGAGAATTTGATCATGTTGATTCCATCCCTATATTTGATGATATAATTGAAGAAGGAATGATGGTAGTGAGGAAAGTGTTAATTTAAAGGAACATTGACAAATTTTGAAGTAACTCTATGAGATAAAATATGCTCAAGTAGAGGATCAACTACTTTTCCTTCCAAAATAAGATATTAGCTTTGAATATGGTGTTATAATCTCTATTATAAGACTCATTTGATGATTAATTTCTTAATTTATTCTCATCTAATCATGCAAGCTCCAATATCAAGATTCTAGATTATGTCATGCCTAAGGTAGGTATGTATTTTTATCATGGGGAAAATAAAAAAGGTATTTTGGCTTCACCCAATAATTCTAATTGTATTTATGATTTGTCTTTCAATATAATTAATTCACATATATGCTCATGCCTTGATTTGATAGATTGAATTCAATTTAGTGCTTAACTCTAATGTGTAGGACACTGTGGTTAATTATGTGATTGACTAGTAAGCCCCCTATGTGTGGACATCAACATTACTCAACATTAAAGTAAAGACCTTTGATTTCACATATGATACCCAAAATTTGCATACCTTCTAGAGCATAACTATTTGAAAGAAGAGTAGCAAAAGGATCATCAACATGCATTTTATGAGATGATCCCTCTAGAATTAATAGTTAATAAATATCTCTCTCCTAAAATCAAAAAGAGTGATCCCCAGGTAAACAATTTTTTAATTTATGATTTATATAGTCAAGATTTGATTCATTTAAATATTGACAGTCACACTTATGATTTTGACTCTATCTTTGAGGACCTTTCCAACAATGAGTGTATAGAGGATGATGACTTTCAAGACTGTAGGTTAGATCTAATATCCATCTCAATAGGTAATTTTGATGATTGTTTGCCTAAATTAGGTTCTCCTAAATACATGAGTAATAATGGTGAGCTTTTAGAATGTATGTATCACAAAGAAGAGTTATTTATTTATTGTGTCTAGGATATCCCAATGAGTAACCCTAATTTTTTTTATACAATATGAGGGAAAGGCTCAAAATTCTACTAAATGAATACAAAGATGTTCCTACCTATTTCAAAACTTTAATGGGAAAAACCTTGTTATTACCAAAGAGTGAGAATCATACCAAACAAAGTTTCCAAATCCATCCCCTACCTTGTTTGGGTTTTCTTTAGATTAGGAGTAAGTTAGGTTTCTTAACTTTTGTCATTTATTTTCATTAGATTAATATTTCCTACTTTCAGTATTTTGCTTTCATAGATTAGTTTCCTATTTTCTAGATTAGATTTTAGTGATTTCTTAAATTATTTATTCTTTGATTCCTCTTATGATTTTAATTGTGTTTTATCTGATTATAACCAAGTTAAAATATGAACCAACTAATCTTATGACTCTTGGAAAATGGGAATATTAAAATATTGACACTTTGGGACTAGTTCATAGATTAGGTGTATTTCTATGTTTTGAGTCTTTAGGATGGAGGTAGGTAATCATGGATTATTTTAAATGGTGTCATAATTGAATAATTTTACAAGGAATATAGAATTTTCTCTCAGAGAACTTCATATAAATTTATAAATATTTTGTTTTATTAGATGAAATGCACTTATCACATTAAATACCTATTGGAAGTGACAATTCTGGGTATAGGTGTAGCTAGCAGGGATGTTCTACTAATGATTTGTTTTATAATTATACCAACTCACTAGGGTTCCAACTCTTCTTTTTTCTATTCCATTAAAAAAAGATTGAAATAAAAATGAAAGAAGAAAGAACCAATGGATTCAAAAGAGCAAAAGAAAATCTAAAAGAAAATTAAAAGGTTCACATGATAAAATAAGGTCAATATAACACACATCATGATTATAATAAAATAATGGAATGAGAAGATAAGGATCCCAAGGTATCTCTATCAGGGATATGGATGCTTGGATGGAACTAAAGCAATACATGATCTTCCCTTATTTTGAGATTTAATACATACTAGAATGAAACCTACATGTTTGACACATAGATCCAAGAAATTAGAAGGCAAGTATGTTGTGAAAATTAACTTAGGAGTCTATTTCATGTTTTTTATTTAAGTATTGTTCTATGACACACTTCATGACTTATTTGAAATTGTAAACCATATTTCTAGGTTATTGAATACTTAGGAGTATTCCCCCTATGAGTCATTGTTTATTGTACCCAACACCCCCTATTTTCCATAGGAAAATAGGGATCCAATTTTTTTATACTATGGTCTTAAATTTGAGCCCCTCTTCTATATTCTTATGCAAAATATCAGAGAATATTGATTATTGGCCTTTTTCATACTTTGGTAGAGTAGCATTGGTATTGTATTTTCATGGACTAACCTTATTTGGGAGTCTTTGTTGGGATTTATGTTTTCATATTTATTTTTTCAAGATTTTATATTTAAAACTTTTATTCTGCATGAATTTGTCTTCAAGTTTATTGTGTCAAACAATTTTTCTGATGGGATTCACTCTTCATAACATTATCCTTCCAATAATTCTACCAAAACAATTTCATTGCTTCAGATTTATTCTCGTAGACAATCTTGTTGATACAATTTTCTCGATAGAATTTATCCTTAGCCCCTTTGAACCTACCCTTCAAGCTTTGTGCAACTTACCCTTTGACTTTTTGAGATTTCCCTTCGGCCTTTACAAAGTAGATCCTTTAGGACTTTTGTCATGGATGAATGTCCTATAAAGTAGACCCTTTAGATTGTTACAAGATAGAAAGTACCCTTTGGCATTTTAAATTTTCCCTTTAAAACTTTTGAAATTCCATTCAACCTTTTAAACCTACCCTTTAGTCTTTATATAACATATCCTTTATCCTTTTTATTATGATCATTTTACTTGATAGAATTCCTTTATACCTTTTGCAATTGCCCTTTGGTCCCTTTGCACTTATCCTTCAAGACTTTTATCCCACACCTATCTTTTGGTAATTTCGTCATTTACCTTTGGATTTTTGAACCTTTCCTTTAGACATTTCATCAAAGATACTTTCCCCAAGCCAATTGAATTTCTTTAGACATTTTTTCTGAGAGAATTGAGTCTTCAAGAGAAATGTTGCAAACATTTTATCCAAAGCAATTCCCTCAATGGAATTCCTTCAAGACTTTTGGAATGACCCTTTACCTCTAACTTATCCTTTAAATGTTTTGTTAAACACACATATTCCTTTAGAATTTCTAAACATACCCTTTAGCCTTTTTAAAGTGCCCTTCAAGAATTTTGTGGTTACCCTTCGAGACTTTTGTAAGGGCCCTTCTCATTGAAATGTACATTATGAAGTAGACCCTTTGATCATTTTTGACATGAATTATACCTTAATCCCTTTTAAATATGCCCTTTAAGACTTTTGTCTCGAGCATTTTTTCCCTATGAGCCTATCTTTTAGGACTTTTTTCCCCAAGCCATTTCCTTTGGACTTTGTGTCTCAGACATGTCCAACACAAAAAGCCTAAAATATTTCCCTCAAGGGCACATTCCTTTTAGAATTTCTGAACTCTCTCTTTGGACATTTTTAAAATTACCCTTTGGCCCTTTTTAAGTGACCACTTACCCGTCAGGACATTGTTTTGAACCCTTCTTCCTCCAAGACATACCCTTTGGGACTTTTGTCCTAGGCCCTTCTTCCCTTCGACCAATTCCTTCAAATATTTTGTTTAAACCATAATGCCCTTTGAAATTTTGAGACCATCCCTTCGATCATCCCTTCTAACATTTTATCTAATGAAATTAGGATCCCAACAACAAAAATCTTGCAATAATTCTTTTGAAATAATTCCCCCTACAACAATTGCCCCAAGACCAATGCCATACTACTAAGTGACACCCTTACTTAGAGAAAATTTTCATTAAGTTTTGAGATTAATTCAATATTCTATCCCAAGCCCAAATCATATTTTATTAATACTAAAGCCTTAGGCTAGAATATTCATGTGGGGTCCTTTATACATATTTTACAAAAAAATTGTGCTAAGTCTTCTTTTTGTTTATGTTTGTAGGAGAAAGGAATATTGAAGAAGTGACATGTGTCAAGTTGATAATTTAAATTTGACAGTCACATAGACATCATTTGATGATCATGAGGACATCACTTGATGGTCACATGAATGTCAAATTTAACCTTGGCAACAACTAATTTATGGAAGTAAATTTGACATTTATGTAGATGTCATTGATGGTGACAAGGACATCATTTGATGATCACATGAACTTCAAATTTAACCTTATAAATTACCTATTTAGATTTAAATAAGGATAATATGGTGAAAATCTACTTGGGCCCATTTGATCAAATGACATGAGAGTGAGTTAAAATGTTAAAGTTTCACAAGAGTGACAAGTGTCACCATCATGAGAACCCAATACATAGATCTAACAACCTATAGGAAGTACAGAGCCTAGTATATAAGGATCAATGATGTGAGATCAACATGGACTTTTTAAAGGTCCTAGAACTAGATAAGAGATACCAAGTGGCATTCTCACATTTCATCATGCAAAGGATCGATGGTGAGATTCCTAGGTGGACTTTTTAAAGATCCTAGACTCAATTAGGTGTTGACACATGTCACATTTTGAAAGCTATTAGGTTATTATAAATAGAATACTTGGATCTTTAGACACTTAAACTATATTTATCAATAGACATTGGGTCTTATATTTAAGCTTGAGTATGAGCATACATGTCTTAATCTAAATGATGAATATAAAAGTGAAGATCAAGATTCTATAAAAGGCATGGGTGAGAATGCAATGCATAATTTAGATTAATCATGACTAACCATAGTGTTGTTGGTTCTAAAACATTAATAAAGTGATTTTGGTCCTTCATACAAATTTTAGAGTTCCATTTGAAGGTGGATAATTTTAAAGATCAACATTTTATTCTCATAAGCTATAAAAGGAGGTAAGTAAAATTTTGGTAAATGGTACATATTTCTAAGTTCACATGTAGTGTGAGCTATAATTATTAAAAATTGCCTATCTTTTTTCACATACACATAATGCAAAGATTTGAAAAAAGATAATTTAAAATGATAAACTAAAAATAGAATCTTATATGGTTTTAGACCATAGTTAGAATCATGTTTTTACCAGAAAATATAGTGACCTTACATGAACTTGGAGGATGAAGTGACCCCTTCCCCAGGCCTGTAAAAACAATTGTAATCCAACTTAGATTTTTGTTAGAGAATTTTTAAATATAGGATCAACATCAATTTGGATCATTAGTGAATGTGTTTGTGTATTTTATTTACACACACACACACACAAACACACATATCCACTTTCTTTGTGCATTAAAATTAAGAAATAATAGGATAATAATTTCATCCTATCATTTAAAAAAAAGGCTTAATAGGCAGCCCATTACACACCAATATTATTAGAATAATGATCCTATCTCATATGGAATGGATCTAATTGATTGTTTATAATGACATATTTGATAATTTAGAGCGGGCCTAATAATGGGAACATTGTATATTCTAACTAGATGATAATACTATATTTTAAGAAGACTATGAATGGAAACTACCCATTCTAAACTAGAAAAGAATATTGATCATATCTTGTTTTATAGATTAGCAATGCATAATTTAATTCTTATTAAAACATTATTTAATCTAGTCTATTATATATGTTTATATCATGTTTAGTATGTATATGTCATACTTCTTGTTGTGCCTTGGCTAATTTGATGGTCAAGACTTTTTCTGAGGTTGTTTATTATTATTATTATTATTATTATTATTATTATTATTATTATTATTATTATTATTATTATTATTATTATTATTATTATTATTCACCCTATGTGTATGTCCATACTTCTACCATATTTGGCCATGATTATTATACCATCTCTATTTTTTAGATGTTGATAGGTGAATCTTCCTAAATTTGGTTTGATTTTTTTATGTAGGATTTTATACTTTTTATTTTTTTATTTATACTTCTTGTTGGATGACATATACTATGTTTTTAGTGTAGGACATGTTCATTATTTTTATAGCATTTTAAATGTTTTTAGGTTGATGTTGGAATGAAGTGAGATTTGTTGACAAATTTATTATTGACGCTGAATGTTTTTTTTGAATGAGATGGCCCTTCATAATGGTTGCATGTACCATCAAATTATCTTGTCCATCCCTTCCATCTTGTTATAATGTGGATGTTCATATTATTCTTATCTTGTTCAGAGTGGACATATGCTTATTTTACACAAGATTATAATACTATCAGCTATCAAAATTATTTAACTTGTGTAGAATGGGATTCATTGATAAAATTATTAATGTATTGTTTAAAAACATGCACAAGACCATTCTAAACAAAATATAAAATATCAGCTCTAATATATAGTTTTATGATGTTGCAGTACCATCACAAGGTTTTACGGTATACTATTATGTCTAGTAATCCACCAAATAATTTGACAAGTTTGTGTTATAAAATATTGGTTAGAATTTGGATGTTCATATTATTCTTATCTTGTTGAGAATGGGCATGTGCCCATTCTACACAATATTAAAATACTATCAACTACCAAAAATATTTATCTTATGTAGATTGGGATTAATTGATAAAATTCTTAATATCATATGTAAAAGCAAGCACAAGCCCATTTTGATAAATATATAAAATAGTATCTCTCTTTAATTACAATGAATTATTAATATTAAATACAATAATACATATTTAATATCAACAAACACATATCATCCTTGTGCATATACATTTAAATTATAATTATCTAAGGGATGCCACTAAGTATAATCGATTTTACCATGAGTGACATATGTAACTATCTGATGCTAAGGTATCATTATAAGGTTCTATAAAATACTTTTATGTTTAATACTCAACTAAATAATCCCCTCAATCTTGTGTAATATTATATTGATTAGAATGTGGATGTTATTATTATTATTATTATTATTATTATTATTATTATTATTATTATTATTATTATTATTATTATTATTATTATTATTATTATTATTATCTTGTTTAGAATGGGCATGTGCCCATTATACACAAGATTAGAATACTATCAATTGCCAAAAATATTTATATTATGTAGAATGGGATTAATTACTAAGTGTAGGCACTCTAATTATATCACTTCTATGTCAAATTACACAATGGAATGACTTACCATAATTTCACACATCTTGGTCAATTTTTGTGTTCAATTTTAATTCTTATAATCAGTTCCCTCTTCTCTATTTAGTTATCATTTTGATAATCAATTATCATTATATGTTCAATTTCTTTCTCTGTCTCAATTTCAATCTAATAATCAATTATTAATATTTTATTAATTAAATAGGTTTTTGAGTTATTTAATTAATTACTCCTCTAATTACTAACTTTCTTCTTATCCCCCTCCAAAGGATATCTTCATGCAAATGGGAATCTTGAAATCTTAAGGATATACCCTTGATAGAACCAAAATTATTCAAAGAATTAGAAATGAATTAGGATTATCCTCCACCCTTCATATTAGAAACAATATGAATATCACACCTTTAAAATCTATATACAAAGGAAAGTGAAGCTGATCTATAAATTAATCCTAGCTTGGAAAAGATAAATCAAACTAGCCCTTCCACTTATTGGTACATTTAGATAATCAAGGTCATGACCAATATGTATTTTCTATACCTAAATGGTTTATTACCACACAATATCACTAGAGAGGGTTCGAAAGCCTCTAGTCAGGTAATATCATACAATAACCCTAACTAAGTCCTATATTTTCTAAAAAAAGTAAAAGTAAATCTAATCTAATACTCACCAAAGTTTGTGGCACAAATGGGGGATAACAAACATAAAATTAAACATATAAATAATAAATCTACTCAAGTTAATTTAAAGGTAATCCTAATCATGGAGAGATAAATACATTCATAAGCCAATGCATGAAAATCTATCTAATAATAAAAGAGGAATAAGAGTTAGGAATACTTACCTTGAAGATGAACTTGTTGAGACTCAATTTATCCCTTGGCTAATAGTGATTTTTAAAAGGTTATTGTGGTTCATAAGGATAACAATGATAGGTTATATCTAGGATATAAGATTGTTCCTATACATCCAAAAGACTTTTTCCACAAGCTAATATTCTTCTCTCCAAAGGAAGTATGAAACTCTAACTAATAACTCCTCAAGTAGAATGGTGGATAAGCATATAAAGATAAACAAATGAATGATTCTCTCTATCTCACTTGGAAATGAGGTGAATAATGTGCATATATAGCTAGGCATGACCCTAAACCCTTTTGAAGTTTTATCTAACATAGCCTACTTGACCTAGTTGTTTAGAAATATAGCAGTTAGGTCTAAACAAATTCAATAAAGAGGACGTAGTCTCATAACATGTGTAATTGATATAATAGGATCAACCCATTTTACTATATTAAGAGGATGGTAAAAATGGTTTTTGCTTAGGTAGGGGATATTTGAGGTAGTGAATTACTTGGAGGAGCATGTAAGGAAGGTGTCAAGGCTTAGGGAAATGTATAAGATGGACTTGTGTTGGTTTTGAGTGGTGGTATACGAAATAAAAATCTTGAAAATAACAAATGGTCTACCCACCCATTTCATGGCACACCCTTTAAGGCATGCAATCAAAGAGATTGAGACTTGATGAGTTCCTGCAAGAGAGAGCATCGGTAATTGATATAGTTTGTTAATATTGTGTGTATTTATATGCCCCACTCAAATCTCATCACATGTCATGTAGTTGTAATGTGAGATGGTGCTTCAAGAAAAGAACAAAAAAACACACAATGTTGAGCTAAATATATTGAATTAATAAGCAAATAATATAAATAAAAGGACATAATTAAAAAATACATACCTTTGTTTACCTTAGTGTTGTCAAGTAGAAATGATGTGAGATAAATGTAGAGGTGTCAAATGTAGGGACCATTAGGTAAAACTATAAAATAAATGAAAATTTGATTTTTATTTCAAAATATACATGTGATATGTATAAAAATTATTTACAACTTTAGGATTTCATAACATCTTTAGGTTTGAAAAAAGAGCTAGTAGAAACAAAGTTATGGGTGAAAAATGAAATCTTGTGATAAATAATTGATAAGTAAATATTTTTAAATAGTAAATATAAATAGGTTAAAATTTATTCATTGGTAATTTTTACTATTATAAAAAAATAGATATTTGAGTGACCTACAGGATCATGGAGAGAGATCATGGTGAGGAGATGACAAATATGACATGGAGGATGCTTAGTGGCCACAGCCAGTGCAACTCAAGTAGGTGGTGCATTAATTTAATTTTTTTGGAATTTTTGATTGAAATTAAGATAGGTATAGAAAAATAGGTATTAGGGGAAATGTAGGTAAAAAACATTATGATAAGAAATTGTTAGGTAAACTAGGAAAAAAGAGAGGTAATAGATAGGAAAGAGTCAGACCAATAAATGCCTAAGGTGTTTATGGTAAATAGTTGAAAATTAATTGTTGATTTTGAATAGAGTTGGCCCATTAGATTCATTTAAAAAAGGAAAGAGGTAAAAAAGTGGCTAACTATGTATCATAATGCTAACATAGTATTGTTGGGGTGGCTAACTACATAGTAGAGGGCCAACTTAGTTAGAAACGTTGATAGGGTTGACTTAGTGTATTATGGCCTATGAAATATGTAGTAGGGGTCAATATAGTTTGTTAATTGGGGAAAATTTTATAACATAAGTATGATCTAGTTGGCGAAGATGTGAAATAGTTGATTTAGTATAAAAAGTTTGATTGTGTTTATAGGAATGTCTAACTGCATAGTAGAGGGTTGAGATAGTTGGTAAAGAGTGGTGACAAGGATGATGTAGTATAAAAAGGGTGGGAAATAAAATATTAGGAAAAATTTGATGAAATAATTAATTTTTAGTAATTTAAGAGTTTTAAAAATGTATATTTATCATTTCTATATTGAGATCTACTTTATTCTAGGTTTGTTTGACATTTTAAAGAGATGACATATATTTTAGTACCTAATCGATGCATCTTGGTTACTAGATTTACTAGAGTGACTATCAAATGTTGACCAAATATGAATAGCCTCTTTGGGATTTGAAGAGATCATGGAGATGCCTAGGATGCCTCTCAGTGTTGATCTAGTCATCATGTTCCTAATATCATGAGAGTGACTAACCAACACTTTTTGATGGGAGGTGGATGGGGATACCATAGAGGTGGGCATCATATTGCAGGATGCCCATACTTTGATTGGAATATCCATTCTCAATATTCATATAATTTGTGATGCACTAAAGGATAAGGAAGATTGGTGAGACCTAGCCCATTGGAAAGCTAGTTCAAATAGGATTTACCTTAGATTACAAGTGAGCTTATTTGATGTGTACATCTTGAATATTATGGATACCTACAAAGCTATGATAGGACTTATGACACTGTGTGTGTTATGTCATAAGTTAGATGGGAAGGTACCATTATATGTGATAGACTTATTTTAGTTGATCCTAGAGTAGGGTGTTTTATATGATTTGGGTTTTGTCATTTGGGTGAAACTCATGCATGATATGTGTGGTATGGTAACTCAAGGGTAGAAGACTATAATCCCCATGATTTTATTGAGTGCTTGGATATATTAAAAGTTTCCTATGTATTAACTAGATGGGTTTCCCCATATGGTGGATGATAGGATACCTCAAGTGGTCAGATGCTAACATGATCATGCTATACATGTCATGCTTCATGTCTTAGAGTTATAGAACACTACTCATGGGAAGATTGTATGGAAACCCTATATTTATATTGAAACTAGTTTGATGAATTGGGCCTTTTATGGATTAAAAAACCTCATCCATGAATGGAATTGGGAAGGGATCATTGAAACAAGAATTATTTAATGCTTGATAATTTCCAAAGACATGTATCTTACCTATATTTTTAGGTTTTACCATGATGAGACTAACCCAATATGACCATTCAATTGGATATATGATTCCATCATTATTGATTTGATATATTTATACTTTCAACTTAATTTTTATGTTGGGATTCAGTCTATAAGGTTAATTTTCAATTAGTCATGCACAATCATTTAGTTTAATGTGCATCTCTCCCAAGAAAGGGTATGTGACCTTGAATTTTGAGAACTTGGTTGGGAGCACATATTCATAACTAATTATATTTTAATTTACTCTATGATATGGTTTTTTTCCAATAATAACCAATGGTTACAAGTTAAATTACTATATTTATTCCAATATTCTTAGATGTTTTTATCATTGGTTTGTAGTAATATTTTATCGGTTCATCATGAATGGAATCCATAAATTTTATTTATCCTATTTGATCTATTATACTAATATTCACAACTGATCCTCTTTTGTATTGATTGTGTTATTTATCTTAGGTATATCTATGTTTTTTTAGGATAAAAAATTCCTTTCTAATCTAGGTCCTCCTCACTTTCACTTTGACTAAGATCACTTCTACTGTTCTAGATTATATTGCATATTTTAAATATAAATTCCTCTTTTTAATTATTGTTAAAACATTATTTTATAACTACATGATAAATTTAACTTGATTCATCCTATGATTTTTATTCATTTATATAAGTATATCCACTCTTTTCCTATGACAAAAGAAAATCTTCAATTTCTACAGAGCCCATGCACCATCATATTTTCATCTTCAAATTACAAAGTTTAAATAAAATCCTACTAATTTTTTGGCCATGTCTTTATCTCACTTTTGTGTTCATGGTGCATATACTAGGCCTTTGGTAGAGGAGTTAAGGTATATTGAAAAATATGCACCCAATACCTTGGCTCAATTTTCTATAATTTCTATTCATTGATGTATTTATGGACATGCATTTATGGACCTTGGGCTTCTTATAAGAATTGCCACTTTTTTGAGATAAAATTTTCAATGTGAAATATATCCCATAAAATTTTAACACTTATTCTCCATAGTATTTTTTGACCTATGAATATCCCAACTCACTGTAACCCCTTCCAATGCATAATCTAGTGCACTAACTTGCATCTCTATATCTAGGATATAATTCTCCATCCTTTGAAGGAAATCCAAAAAATATTCCATAGAAAAATATTGAGGTAGCTATAATTAAATGGATAACACCATTCCCATGGCTCTTAATTAATGATATAAACTCACTTAATTAATTATATGAGCATCTAAAGCACCAATAATTGAGGAAATTTATTCCCATGGTATATTACAATCCTTAGTGGGTATAATATTAAGTCAATTGGTAGAAGTTAAATGATAGATATGATACATATCTTATGTAAGAGAACACACACACACACACACACACACACACACACACACACACACACACACACACACACACACACACACACACACACACACACACACACACACACACACACAATTGATGAAATGTATGAAGTATTTGAGCTCTTTGGATTCAAGGTTGTTTTATTTTCTACATGACTAGTGTTTCTTGTGTAGGCTACAAAAATTAAGGGAATTATATACTATGAAAAGTTCAAGTTTCAACTACATATTAACTTTGAACAACTATAATCCTGATACGCATATGGTGAGGATGGATCATTTGGTATTTTTAATGGTCTGTATTCATATATATTCAAAAGTATGATAATAATAACATTCTCTAGTTCTACTTCCAATTAGTTGTCCACTATATTCATGGTCATGAGACCATCATATGACCTTTTTAATCTAATTAAAGTAGGATAATGAGTGTCATATAAATTAATGTTAAAAAAATCAAAATACACATGAAGAATTAATTCAAACACATTTATCTCCACATCTTCAAGTATTTTAATAGCTTCAAATCAACCATAACATGAAAAAATTAGAGTTATAATTTTGTAGGTTAGAGATAGCCATCAAGTGCTTCCCATGTTGATTTGGGAATCATATTTATAATTATTTAAAAAAAACATTAGGAAATTCATATCCTAAAATATAAATGTTCATTCTATCATTGAAATCCCATGGCTTCTTATTTTTGACATACCAAATCAATCACTTTATTCCTTGTTGTCCTCTTCTTGTCCTATCAAAAAAATTATGAAATAAATTTGGATTATTTTGGAATATATATTAATTTCATAAAACACTTAAAAGTTTTAATAGATTTTTCATAGCTATTGATACTCTCTCTTGTCATAAGATCCAAATCATTTGTGTTAAGAAACCATGTCCTACCCTTCTATTTGCATTGTTAGTGTATTAGTTGCTATGAATGCATATTATTTGTAAGTCATCCCTTTAGCATATCTGAATTATCCAACACACATGGGGAGTAGTGGTTTTTATAATAATTTTAGTATTAAGTGTTGAGGCCTAATGAAGGCATCCAAAAATATTATTATATTGAGTTTGCTCAAAGGAGGCTGCCCCCTCAAAGTGGCCTACAATATAAAGGATATTTTGAGTTATTTTCTAAAGTTTATTTTATAATTGTTTAATTATTATTTTTAGTTAGTAAATTTTCATATAAGGTTATTCACATTTGGTATTAGAGTAATTTCTCAGCTTCTAGGTAGATTTTAGATATTTTTTTCATTAGTGGCTTTCTAAGAGCTGTGTCATTTACAAATTTTTTCCTTGTCTCTATTTTTTACATCTTAATTTCATGTTAGGATAAGGGTAAATACCCCTCCGCATTACTATGGGAAGTACTTGGGAATAAGACCTAAAACTCATTTTGAGGAGTACCACAGGAACCCTAAAGTAGCTAGCCCATTAAGAGGACTTGCTACCAAAAAATGCAACAAATCCATCCCAACTAACTAGTTTCCACTTATGAGGTAAACCAAGAGCTATAATTTAGGGGTAAATATATGGCCAGATGTTTTTTTGAGAGTAGTACTCATTTAAATAGCATTGGTGGATAGGGAGACTCCTTAAAACACTTAAATAATTAAATAGACTTGGGGCCTATATCTAACATTATAGTTTTATAAAACATCATCATAGTGATTATATTTGAGAATGGTTGGGAAACACACACTTGCTAGTAGATGTTTGGATAGAGAAACCAAGAAAAAATTAGTTTATTACCATATTTCTCCCTCTATAATTTTATTGACTCTCAAAATTTCTTATAATAGATAAAATTTCATTATGTAATTTTTCTTCATCCAGGGTTCATATCTAAAATCATCTTTTATTAGCCAAAAATCTTAATTTTTTATATTTTCAAGTTTTCCAATAACTTCTTTACTTTTTTTACTCTTAATTTAAAACTTTCCCATAATATTCCTTTCCCTTTTATACTCCTTTATCCCTCTTGGACATTTTTTCAAGTTTTTCCATTACAGTTCTAAAATTTAGCTTTTCCTTCATTAATCCTAACTTGTAAGTTCCCAAAAACTAGTAAAATTATATTTACCCCTTTAGATTGAGTCCAAATTAAAAAAATTACTTATTTATTATGTCTTAAATATCTTTTATATCCCTTGATAAAATAAAATAGTATTGGCTATGGTAGTCACTTGTATAAGGGAAAAAATCATAGATGAAGAACTCACCACATTGAAAGCCTAGGTCACTAAGTTAACTAATATGATGCATGGACTAAATTAGTAGAATAGACATTTACTCAATATTTGTATAATGATACTTCTTTAGAGAAAGTTTCTATTCTCACCACACATCACATGGGCCCATGATGGACTTTCCATGGTTCAATGGTATAGATCCTATAGAATGGATATATCAAGTTGAGAAATTATTCAAACTTCAAAATACTTATTATGTCAATAAAGTCCCAATTTATTCCTTTCACTTGGAAAAAGAAACACTTCAATGTTATTATTGGCATCTCAAGTTGAATGATGAACTCAATCAGAAAACCTTTGCATCTTTAATTTTGGGTAGGTTGGTCTTTTAACATTCGATGAATTTATAGGATCTGTTACCGAATTCTATTAGACTCATGATTATCAAATTTAATTTGAGAAACTAGATACTCACACTGAAGGGTTACCAGATGATTTATTTAAGAATTGTTCTATTGGTGGCTTCAAAGACCAATCTTATCAAAGGTGAAGATGTTTTAACCCAATAACATGATGGATTCCTTGGGTTTAACTAAGTTATCAAAAGATAAACTCTTATAATAGCATTGACTTCCCACTTTTCCACCCATAAATAACACAACAAACTGATGCCCAATCACAACCACACCGATCAATCACCTTACTAAGGTAGATATGTGGATTATAAGGAGAATGGATTATATTATATTTGTGATGAAAAATGGGTTAAGGATCATAGGTGCATCACATAAAATCTCTACTTTTTGTATTTGGAATCACTACCAAAGCAAGATAATGAGCCTAATATTTAAGAATTCCATGATGCTCAAGAAGAACAAAGCCCCTATGATGAATTAATGGCTCAGGAGACCAAAACTAAGGTCTATCTACATGCACTCATAGGTGTTAGAACCCATCAAACCATGAAATTAAAGGGTTTATTTAAAAATATCCCTCTCACAATCCTCATTGAATCTAATAACATGCACAATTTCATTGATCCCCAGATTACTAAGTACACAACCTACTTTTTACACCCTTATTCTAGCTTTAAAGTCATTGGGGGAACATTTCCATGTAAATGGAAGTGTAAAAATGTGCATATCATGATAGGTTATTACACTCTTCTCTTAGATATGTTTTCCAAACCCTTAAGGGATTGTGATGTGGTCCTAGGGGAGTAGTGGCTCTACACATTAGGACCTATTCCATGAGACATCTATGAGCTTTAGATGTAATTCTTAGTTAGTGTCTACAAGCGCACATTAAAAGGGTTATTACCTAGATCTATTAGCATCATTATTTACCATCACATGGAAAAACTTTTAAAGAAAGGCTCACATGGGGTCATTACCTAGTTTCACTCCATCTAACTCCAACTCCCTACTACTACTAGTTACCCTATTGATTTTTAAGCCATCCTTGACAAACATGCAACCATTTTTATAGATTTAATGGGTTTAACCCCTTTATGCCTTGAATATCATCACATCCTACTCCTTCCAAGAAGCATCCCACCCAACATCTGGCCATATTGCTATCTCCATCTACAAAAGACTAAGATTAAACATCTAGTACGATAACTCCTCAAGTAAGGATTTATTTTCCTTGAAACTATCCCATAATACTCCCTAGTGCTTCTTTTCCACAAAAAGTATGGGTAATGTTACCCGTACATTGACTTAAATTATATTAACCATATCATTATCAAAGATAAATTCCCAATTCTATTCATCAATGAGCTTCTTGATGAACTGTATAGGGAAAAAAAATTCTCCAAATTAGATCTTCATTATGGCTATCATCAAATCCACATGCTTGCATATGGCATTCCAAATACATCCTTCTAGACTCATGAGGGTTAATATGGATTATTTATAATTCCATTTAGACTTAAAAATTCCCCTTTAACATTTTATGCCCTAATGAATAAAATATTTTGACCTTTCATCCATCCATTTGCTTTGGTTTTATTTGATGATATTTTGATCTACAGTCACACATGGGATGAACATATCCAACGTCATGATAGAGTATTACAACTTATATTATATAATAAATTTTGTGTCAATAAATCTAATTGTTCCTTCAGTTAAGTGGAAGTTTAATGAATAGGTTACATTATTTCAGCGAATGGGATCTAGAAAAAATTAGTGTCATGAAAAAGTGGCCTCAACTAACAACCCTAAATATCCTTTATGGACTCCTAGGCCTTATAAGATACTACCACAAGTTACTCAAGGATTATGGAAATATACTAGATCCATTTAATTCCTTATTAAATAATGATGCATTCACATGAAATCCCATAAATAACCAAGCATTCATGACACTCAAATATGCTATGTGTAGCACACCAATTTTGGCCATGCCAAGATTCACCAAAACTTGCATCATCAAAAGTGATTGATGTGGAAACATCATATATGTTATTATTATCCAAGAAGGTCATCCCATTGATTTCACTATCAAATCCCTTTCTAGACAAAATTTGGCTTTGTATACATACAAAAAAGAAATTATGGAAATTTTGCATGTAGTACAAAAATAGTGGCCATACTTACTTGGGAATAATTTTTGAATCAAAATCAATCACCAAAGTTTGAAATACTTCCTAAAATAATGGGTCTCATCCCAAACATAATATAAATAGATCAACAAACTCATGGGATATGATTATGAGATCACTTGTAATAAGGGTAAATATAATTTTATGGTGGATGCTCTCTCACACATTTTTTAGGACCAAACTTCCCTTTCTACCATATCCATGCCCATTTATAGCTAGTTAGAATATGTAGACCAAGGGTATGCACATGATACTTGATTACACCACCTCATTAAATAACTGATAATTAATCCCTCTATAGTATGACATTATTTATGGGATGGTGCTTCTCTACATTATAAGGGTTATATGGTGATTCTCAATAGAATAAACATTCATTAGATCATATTTTATGAAATCCATATTTCTCCATTAGTAGGGCATTCAATATTTCTCAAAACATATGAGAGGCCACATCAAAATTTATTCTAAAAGTAGATAGAAGGGGAAATTAAATATATGGTCATTACATGTGATACCTGCCAATGTAAAAAAGGTAAAAATATAGTGATTCCTAGTTTGATTGATCCCTGGACCATTTTTACTAGGATATAGACCAATATTTTTATGGATTTCATTGAGGGGATCTCTAAATTTGGAGGAAAAATAAAGATCCTAGTTATGGTAGACTATTTATTCAAATATTATCATTTTTGTTCCCTCAACTACCCTTATACAGCCTTCTCAGTCACACAAGTTTTCTTAGATTAGATCTTCCATCTTCATGGCATCCCTTATTCAATTATCTTTAATCAGGATGCAAATTTCACTAGCCATTTTTAGATAGAGCTATTCTAACACATGGGAACCCAACTAAAGATTAGCTTTGTGTATCATCTTCAAATAGATAGACAAACATAAATGGTCAATAAATGCTTGGAAATATTAATTTATTCATTTACATTGGAACAATAACACTAGTGGTCAAAGTGGCTTCCCCTTGTATAATAGTGGTACAATACCTCCTACCAGACTTTTACTAATTTGAATCCATATGAAGTAGTTTATGGTCAAGTACAACTAAAACTTATCTCATATACCCAAAACAATTCCATAGTTCTAGCAGTTGACACTACTTTATGACATTGGGATCAGATTCTTAGCACCCTAGAAGAAATCTTCATTTGGCACAAAACCAAATGAAGCAACATGTAGATCAACACTACTCCAAGTGCACCTTTCATTTTAGTGATATGGTTTTTATTCCTCTACATCCATATAAGTATTCATCCTTGAAATTAAAATGGTATCATATGATTAACCTGATGTTTTATGATCCACATAAGGTTCTCCAACAAATTGAGTTTGTTACTTAAAATTTGAAGCTTACACCTTCCTCTTGAATTGACCTAGTCTTTCATGTATCCTATTTGAATAAAGTTCTTAGAACCACAATTAGATTGAAAAGAGTTTTACCCAAACTTGAATATGAGGGATCCATCCTTATCAAATTGGAATTTGTGTTGCATAGGCACACCTATCAACTTCACTCGTACTCTATCATGTAAGTATTAATCCAATGACATGGCATGAAATAAGAATATTCCACATGGGAACTATTGTCATTAAATATTGCACCCTAGAGATTTGTTTTCAATCCTACTCTAATATTTTGGAAACATTGGATTACCTCTAGGCCTATGGATTTCCTATAAAATAGGTAGAACTCTAGGTTTAAGGGCTAACTCGCTAAATTTATCTTTACTTGCTTATCACCTACACTATTTGATTGATTGGGTAGAAAGAGATAGAAAGAGACATGAAAGTAAAATAATATAATGAGGTGATACACCATAAATATGTCTAATATACCACCATACCATTGTACTAAGAAACATGACTCAGAATACAAGTCTCAAAATATTTAATTACTCTAACATTAGTATTTCAAACATAGAGGTGATATGCATTGAAGTACTTAAGGTGAATGAGCCAGAGGTCATATTATAGACTATAAGGATACTCCTCACACTCAAAGATAGGAAGATACACTTGACTAAACTTCATGTGACTTTGTAGAGTCACAATAACTTACATCAAACATGGAAGAGCAAATACAAAACAAGGATAAATACAAATAACTTGACCTTTCACTACAAAACACATGACACACTTAAATAAGAAGTTTATAAGATAAAAAATGAGATTAAAAATATTATTTTTAAGTAAAATTATAGTATCAAAATAGTAGTATTTTCCATAGCAAGTGTGGGGTAGATTACAAAAGCCAAAATGGCTTGTATTTATAGATATGTGAGGAGAGAAAGAGAATAAGAGAAGTTAAAATGTCCCAAATATAAGTGTCAACCTATGATAAATAGTTACATTGTATAATAATGAAGTGTGAAATATACCATGAAGTCCTTCTTGGGTGAATGTCTATCTAAAACATGACAAACTATCTAAAACTAGTGTAGAGGTCTTCAACTATCTTCTTGAAATTGCCTTCATGATGAGGCATCTCTTGACTAGTGAAACCTAAAATAGGGAGAGTTAAGACATGTGAAATATATTAAGTGGCTTATAAACATGATATTATAGTCATCATATGCATCCCTAATTGATATCCTTCTTCTAGACACTTGTACTCACTATTTCTAATCATTCATTAGCCCTCTTGGCCTCATGCTTCACATTTATCATCAAAGTGCCATTCATTTTCTCCACTAAGTCCATGAAATAGGTTTTATGACACCTTTATAAAGTCCATTTTCCTTCCACTTCATTAGGGTAACCTTAAAATGTCCAAAAAATAGACTTCTCATTCTCTCACTTAGCAGTCACTTTGCCTTTTCATTGCCTATCTAAGACTCTATATTATGAATGACTCAACAGAAGTGTTTTTGTGACTATCTAATATGATAAATGTACATAGGGAGTTATAAAAAGTCCCACTTTACATCCCAAACTTATTATCACTCTTAAAATCTCATTTGTACCTATAGAAAACCAAAATCTTGTAAAAAAACCATGTTTTTACCTTATCCATACAAGTGAAAGTACAGACCAAATGGATGTAAAAAATACTAAGTGAGTGTTTGACATCTCTAGAATGATTTATAGGAATTTTTACCACTTTTTAGTTAATTCTAATATATTTATTCTCTGTTAGGTTCTAGAAAGGATAGACTATTTAGACTATTAAGGATTGTTCAAAAAATATTGATGTCCAACCTCCAAAAAACATACAAAAATATTGAGTATGGGACCTTCCCTAAATACCCATATCTAAATGAGGTATCATACTTGGTTTTCATATATATGTGAGCTCTTGAAGATGGCCTATCAATCTTTATTTTGCATTTTGGGTACCCCTATCATGATTTTAGGCCAAAAGTGACACCTCTATGTATTCCTTCACTAGAAAATGACTTAAATCAACCTTGTACCTTACCCTAAAGGTTATAAACTCAGTGGGAAGGTTTATTTGGTCCTTTAAATGAAATTGAGCCTCATTAGGGATTAGGCCTAGTCTTAAGGCTAACTCTATTCCATGGCCTATAACCACCTATGGGTGGTTTATTAGGATAATAATTGTTGATTCATAATTTATCACCTTTAATTAAACTTAACAAACATTTATCAAATGATACAAGACTCCTCATTTTATTACTCCAACCTTCGTATGCTAAACCTGCATGATAGTCTTGATTGGGAGTGCCCTCTATCTAAGATAAAATAGAGGGAACTTAACCCATTTATGCAACCAATATAATGATATGAGAGGTTAGGTTAGGTCATGAGTACCTTCTACACCAATTTTTAAATCTAGATCTCCTTTAAAGAGTCCCCAAAATCCCAAATCCCTCAATATTAGCTCATAAGACTTGATTGTGCAGGGACTTTGTATTGACTATAGGTTGAATGTTTGAAACTTGGTATCTATCTTATTTATTTGATATGAGCATCACATGAGATGGATATCACCATTTTTATGGTGATCTTGGTCATTTTCAATTCATCATTAACCTTTTCCAATTCTCTCAAACTATTCCCTTCATTAGCTTAAGTTAATCTATCTTTAGTCAGGTTGTGTCAGGTATAGGTGATAATTATGGAGATTTAAAAGACCCTTTGTAGATGATGTCATATGACACATCACTATGAATCACTCTTTGATTTATCCTTTTCTCATTAGGTCATTTACAACTTGAATAAAAAACCATGTCTATAGGGTTTTCTCCTTGTTTCTCACCATCAACACTATGGTCAGCATACTGACTATAGATACTTAATTTAAGAAACCATGGGGTCTTCCTATAGGTGATGAAATATGTAAAAACATTATTTTCCAACTTATTTGACTGATATTAAGGTCCTAGTTTCATCTCTTACTAAAAAAAGTCACCTTGATTTGATTTCATACTTCTATTATCAGATTGTGTTGTAAGTTCACTTTTGGTCTTTTAACATTGTAGTTATTGAACATCTATAGTAAAAATTGGTTTGAGTTATGAATCACTCAACCATTCATTTCCTTGACCAAAAAATCATTCAAATGTCAATATGTGACCTAATTAGACCTATACTACAAGTGTGAGGCCATTTTATCTTGTACACACTACAAATTCCTCATCATAAGATGACACTACATACAGATAAAACCCTGATTCAAAGGAATTAAGGTTAGTTATTATTATTTCAATTTTATCAACCTATTGACATAGACTTCAATTATGCCTACCATATTTTGAATATACCATTATTGATATGACCTTATCAATAATCTTAGACTTATTTGGAAGTGTCAAATGAGCTCAACCTATACCATTCAATACTCAAGTTTTGTGAATGTAGAATACACACTTGTAATGGATCAAAACAATTTTTATAATGATTTAATAAAATTGATTTTTTTTTTAAATTATGGGATTTAATATGGAATTTAATATCTTCACATGGGCTGAAAATTAAAAGTAAAAATAGAGATAAATTGATAGAAAATACCAAACATGATTTCATAATGGAGTTTGGCTTAAAATCCATCTTCGGATCTGCTCCAATGGGGAGTGCTCTTATTAATTTGTCACAAAAAAATTCTTTAAAAATCCTTTATAAGTCTTAAAAATCATCTTCTCAGTCTTTGATTCTAATATAAGTCTACTCTCAAACTAAAAAACAAGCTTGAGACTATCAAAATACTCCTTAAGTCTCTAAAAACCCTTTATACCAAGCTTAGTTCACCAAAAACATCCCAAAATTTTCCTTTAAAGTGAACCTCAAGCACTTTATATAGTTATTAGGCTCTCTAGTGTATTGGTGAAAGCATTATCCTTTTACCAAAGATAACATAGTTCAACTCCCTTAACATTGATTTTGGTCTTTATTCAAATATATTATCTCGCATTTCAAAAATGTAACACTGTTTATATTTTTAAAAGATCAAACCTCCAATTTTGTCATTGCAAACTAGTCTTTGTGGGCTACAACACTAAAATTGGTATATGGTTGTTGTGGGGTTCTCGACCCAATCTTGGCATGGTGACTCAGCATTAACATTGTTATTCGATTAGCATGGAATGTGGAAATCTTATCCTCATGGTATTCTTGGTAAGTTGGAATGTTCAGTTGATAGAACCTTATGTGGTCTTCAAGCTTCCACTTGGTATGATAAATAATTGCATATAACTATAGTGACTAGGTGACTATTTAATTTTTTTACCATGGAAATGATATTGTGGTGGAAAGCCACATAGTGGCTTAAGGACCCACCATGTGGATCACTTCCAATTTGAAACTGATTGATGTCTAAAAAGATGCTCCATATCTTTATTGATGACAGGGTCCCCCTCCATAATAAAAGAAGACTCCACTAGTTATGGTCCCTATAGTCAGCCTTTTATACCTGTTAAAGATCAACTATGAAACTATTTTTTCTCACATGAACTCACTACCACATGTCACTACACTATGGGTCCACGTGACATGCTTGATCTACACTTATTGTTTACAACACATTGTGACACCCCGTGCCATCATTTTTCCCTATTTAATTTAAATACTTCAACATGTGATATATTTCACATATAAACTCTAAATTAACCTATTCAAATTTCACCAAAAAGCTCTTGACCATCTCTAAAATGTACCAATGATTATTTTGCAATTTGATGATTTAAATTTTAGAACTTATGTAGATCCACCTAAATAAATCCTCCCCACTAAGAGATTTTAGACCTCCAAAATTTGACTAATTAGTAAAGAGGTGAGGGTATTTCTCCCTCACTCTTCTAGCTTCCATCCATTTGGCATTGTTTGTGTGTATCCCTTTGAGACCAACATAAATATACTCAAGATATCCTCATCGTGAAGTCCTAATCTTCCTGTCAAGAATTTTATCTTCCTATAATTCTATTAGATACTTAGGTGAAAAATCATCAACAAAAGGAATGGATACACTTTCATCATGATCTAAAATCATTGAAGGTTCATATAATTTTATATTTTCCACATTCAAAACAGAATAAATCTACATATAAGATGGCAAATCTAATCAGAAAGAATTTTGACCAATCTTTTCCATAATATAGAAAGAACCATACCAGATTGGTTTCAAATTTTTACCTTCACCTATTAGCCTTTCCTTACTCATGTGAAGGCATACCAAATCACCTAGAGCAAACTGGTGATCAACATGATGTTTTTCATGTATTACTTTATACTTTTCTTGACTTTTTTCCAACCAATCTTGGATAGTCTATTGTACTTGTATCTTTTCAATGAACTTCTTGGATTTAACAACATCATTCCATTCATGAGTAGTTGAATCATGTCCATAACAAACATTTAGAGGATATTTAGGCAAATATCCATAAAAACTTCAAAAGGATATTTCATTGTAGAAGAATGAATTACATGGTTGTAAGAATGCTTAATATAGCACAAATACTCATCCCATAACTTGGGATGTTTACTACAATAACCCCTAAGTAAATGTACTATTGTGTGGTTCAAAACCTTTGTTTGACCATCAGTTTTTGGATGAAATGTAGTTCTCTTATTCAGCTTAGTGTCCATTAATTCCCATAGTGTTGAGAAAAATTCCCCAAGAAATCAATAATACTGATCATAAATAATAGAAGTGGGAAAACCACCATGAACCCATACATGTTTATAGAAAAAGTGTGTTTTACCTTCCCCTATAATTTTATTAGTGTAAGGGATCAAAACACATGTCTTGTTGAATATATCCATTGCCACATACAAGTAATCATGTTTCCTTTGTGATATAGGCAAACCCCCTATAAAGTCCATGGAAATACTTTCCTAGGGATGGGTAGGAATAGGTAAGGGATTATAAAGTCCCAATTTCCTATTAATAGTTTTACTTGTGGCACAAAGAACACACCCCTTGATATATTTGGCAACATTTTCCTACATACAGGGCCAGTAACAATACATTCTCAAATGTGTAACCATTTTACCAACTCTAAAATGACTAGAAATAAGAGAAGTATGTGCTTCCCTAATCATGTGCACCCTTTCATTTTGAGTAATTCAAAGTTTACCCAAATGATACAAAGTTCCATTATGCACATGATAGTTTGATTTTTCTACCTGTTTACCACTCAAGTATTTATACACATCCTTAAAATCACCATCATTAATCTATTGTTCTTTATAACTTTTATGAGAAAAATAACTATACTATAAAAGAATAGATGTAACTACTATAGGAGGTCTAGAAAGCATGTTAGTAACTTTATTCTATATACCTGTTTAATACCTAATCACAAGATTAAATTGCTACAAGAAACCCATCCAATGGAAATGCCTAGGTTATTGTAGCTTGGCCTATGATTGGAGATACTAGAGGGGTTGATGATCTATATGTATCACTATTTCTTTGCCCATCAAATAATTCTTCCATTTTTTAACAATTTGAACCAATGCAAACAATTCCTTATCATAAGTCAGATAAATTTTTACCACATCTATAAAAGTATTAAAATGATAGCATACTAGCTTCTTTCCCTACATCAAGACAAATACCATATCATAATCACTTGCATCCATCTCAATCTCAAATGGTTGGTGAAAATCAGGAATTGCCAAGATAGGAGCAGTACTGATCTTTGTCTTCAAAGTGTTGAAGGACTTTTTCTACTTGCCTCTCCATTGAAAGACCTATTTATTACTACTCAAAGAATTCAAGGGTGATGCAATAAGTGAGAAATTAGAAATGAATTTCCTCTAATATTGTACTACACTAAGAAAAATTCTAACTTTAGTTACATTATTGGGTTTAGGATATTTAATTATAACCTCCACTTTTATAGGATCAATTTTCAAATCACCATGTCCTACAATATAACCCAAGAAAACCAAAGAGGTCTTGCTGAATTCACATTTAGACAATTTCAAATAATGTTTTTCCCTTATCAATGCATCCATGACTTTCTTAATATAAATCACATGATCTTCCCAAGATTGACTGATGATAAAAATATCATCTAATTAGACTATAAAAAAATCATCAAGGAATAGCCTAAAGACATCATTCATCAAACACATAAATGTATCAGAAGCATTACATAACCCGAAAGGCATCACAAGTCATTCAAACAATCCATATTTTATTTTAAAATCATTTTTCCACACATTACCATCATTTAGTCTAACTTAGTGAAATAGATATCATTTCTTAACTGATCAATCAAATCATCAATATGAGGAAGAGGGTATTGATTCTTAATAGTAATTTTGTTCAAAGCATAGAAATAAACACACATTCACCATGTGCCATATTTATTTGGCACTAAAATAATAGGTGAAATGATAGGAGATGAACTGGGATAAATAATACCCCTTTCCAAAAGTTCCATTACCTACTTTTTGATTTCCTCATTTTCTACCACTGATAACCTATACATGTCAATGTTAGGGAGAGAAAAATATTTTAGCAATTAAATTTCATGTTGAACTGGGGGTAAACCTTTAGGATCCTAAAACACATCAACATAACTAGAAATTATTTCAACCAATTCTTTCTTATGTATAGGATCATAATTTTCTAAAGCCTGAGAATATTGTTTTTGCTTAGACTTAATCAACATGAGACAAAAAGTCTTGCTTGAATTTACTAGTATTTTCATTTGCCCTGCTATCACCAAGGAAAGACTCATCTTAATATGATGTGCTTTGATAATATATTTGATTCCATCCTTAACAAGCAAGTACTTATTCTCCTCCATATACAAGATTTCTTTTTTATCATAAATATAAGGGATTCCTAAAAAATTCTCCCATATGTACAAAGAGATTACATTTAGATCAACCTCATCCATAAACTTAGATGTGATGGAAAATTTCAATCTACAAGTTTTGGTTACTTGCATCTTTGCATCATTACACACTTGACTAAGTGGATAGGGCTTTATATGGGGATTGGTTTTCAAGCCTAACTTTTTAACAATCTCCTTAGAAATAAATTTGCTTATGATCCACTATCAAATAGAGTGTCAATATTATTATGTTTTGAAATAACCCTAATGTGAAACAACACATTTATTTTCTTATCATCATGGAAAGATTTATATTTAGAAGAGGAAACATCATTAAATGACTTAGTGCTATAAACATAAAGATAAGAACAATTCTGCATACTCATGGCTGTGATCTTAGTTTTATCCCCTAAATCTGAACCTAGATCCTAAACCATAGCATTAGTTTTCTTATCCTTCTTCCTAAACCTATTAGGTATTAACTCAGGATGTAATTTCCAACACTTAGACTCATCATTATTTTTCTTTCAATGATTTCAAAATGGATTTTCTTCTTATTTATGAACATTAAAAGTGAATTTTTGTTTACCCTTTCCAAAAAATTTCCCTTTAGAATGCTTAACATCAGATTACTTACTTTTAACTTTAGGAAAATATTATTTTGTTTATTTTCCTCTAGCCTCCAAGTGAATGGATTTAACACATGCTTCATCTAAATTGTTGGGATTGAGGAAAATAATAATGTGTTTTAAGTAACTATACAACCCACATATATACTTATGTAGTGTTTCATGTGTATAAAGAGGAATATTCAAAAGTAAAGCCTTTTTCCTAAACTCTTGTGTATATTCTTAAACACTTTGGCCTTTAGTTTGTCTGAAATATTGCCAATCCATCATGGCTTGATGCATATATCCTAAAGGATAAAATTGCTTTCTAAGTTCATCAATAAATTCACTGAGTAGAAATTAAGTTACCTATGTTATGCTCATTTTCCTTCAACTTATTCTCCCACTAGATGAGAGTTGTGCCTCCCATTTGAAGAGTATCCAAATGATTTTTAGCCTCATCATCTATAATATTTTGGACCCTATAATATATTTCAATTTTATTTATCTAGTTATCCAAATTCTCTGTATTAACCTCACCATTAAACATCAACAATTCAAACTTAATATCTAGCTTTAGTGAAGGAAGAAATTCAACAAATTTTTTATATTTACCATCATTTGAATAGGATGAAGGTTTCTCAAAACATTTACCACCTTCATAATTCTCCATTTTCCTTCATCTTTCATGGTAAAGTTCATCAACCATATCCTTCAATTCCAAGAAGGCCTGTCAAAAATCTCATTCAGACTCAAAGTCGTCTCCCATTTATATATTACATCTTGTCCTAATCTCTAAATTGTACTCTATTAACTCTCTTTCACCCCACCTAGATCTTGACCTTATCAACATATAGTAGAAATCCACATGGTTAAATACAAATTCTTCTCTAATACCAAAAATCTAATCCATAATTAACAATAATCAAGTTTCATAAATGCAAAATACACACTTGTAATGAATCGAAACCTTTTTTATAATGATTTGATAAAATTTATTTAAAAAAAAGATTATGGGATTTAATATAGAATTTAACATCTTCACATGGGCTGAAAATTAAAATTACAAATAGGGATAAATTGATAGAAAATACCAAAAATGATTTGATAATAGAGTTCAGCTTAAAAGCCTACATATTTAGATCCACTCCAATGGGGATAAATCCTATTAATTTGTCATAATTTTTTTTTAAAAAAAATCCTTTAGAAGTATTACAAGTCATCTTCTCAGTCTTTGATTCTGACATAACTATACTCTCAAACTAAAACACAAGCTTGAGGCTATCAAAATACTCCTTAAGTCTCTAAAAACCCTTTATACCAAGCTTAGTCCACCAAAAACTTCCCAAAAAATTCCTTTAAAGTGAAACTCAAGCACTTTATATAGTGCTTAGGCTCGCTGGTGTATTGATGAAAGCATTATCCTTTTACCAAAGATAACACAGTTTAACTCCCTCGACATTGTTTTTGGTCTTTATCCAAATCTACTATCCCACATTTAGAAAATGTAATTTAGTTTAGCTTTCTAAAAGCTTGAACCTCCAATTTTGTCATTTCCAACTAGCCTTTTTGGGTTAAAACACTAATCTTGATTGATGGTTGTTGTGAGGTTCTCGACCTAATCTTGGCATGGTGACTTGGCATTAACGTGGGTTATTTAGTTGGCTTAGAATGTGGAAAAATTATCCTCATGGTAAATTGGAATGTTTATTTGATAGAACCTTTGATGTTATTCAAGCTTCCACTTGGTATTATAAATAATTGCATAAAACTATAGTCAATAGTTGACTATTTAATAAAATTTTGACCATGGAAATAATATTGTGGTGGCAAGCCACATGGTGTCTTGAGGACCCACCACATGGACCACTCTTGATTTGACACTTATTGATGTCCAACTAGATGCTCCATAGCTCTATCAATGGTAGGGTCCCCCTCCATAACAAAATCAAACTCCACTGGCTATGGTCCTTGTAGCTGGCCTTTTATGGCTATTAGAGACCAACTATGAAACCAAATTGTTTTTGCACAAACTTACCACCACATATCATTGCACCATGGTTTCATATGATGTGCTCGATCTATGCCACTTGTAATTTTCAAAACATTGCCACACCCTATGCCTATTTTTTCCCCTATTTAATTTGGAGAATTGAATGCATGATATCTTGCACATACGGGCTTGAAATTGACCTATTCAAATTATGCCAAAAAGCTCTCGATGAGATCTATGATATGCTACTGATTTTTTTTGAAATTTAATGACTTCATTTTCAAACTGTATGTGGATCATCATGATTATATTATTAGATTGTGTTGTAATTTCCCTTTTGGTCTTTTGACATTGTAGTTATTGAACATCTACAATAAAAATTAGATTGATTTGTGAATCACTCAACTATTCATTTCCTTGACCAAACAATCATTCACATGTCAAGATGTGACCTACTAAGACCTAGACTAAAAGTTTGAGGCCATTTTTTCTTGCATATAATAGAAAATCCTCATCATAAGAAGGCATTAAATATAGACAAAACCTTGATTCAAAGAAATTAAGGTAAGTTATTCCTATTACAATTTTATCAACATGTTGACATAGAACTCAATTTTTCCTACCATATTTTGACTCTACCATTATTGATATGGCCTTATCAATAATCTTATACTTGTTTTTAAGTTTCAAGTGAGTTCAACCTATACCATTCAATACCCCTTAAACTCTATTAGAGTTACCTGTAGGTGTCACTATAGACTGTCTATAGGTGAATGCATGGTATACAACTGTATGTGTTAGTTTGGTTTTCACAACCAAATTATAAAATTTAAAATAGATCAATATAATTTTACTCACTTTGGGGTAATTATAAAGACATTTAAACCTTATCTCTTATTCAACATGACTAGTCAATGCTTTTCTTCTCCTAACTGTAAGTGATAGTCACAAGGAAACTGATTGTGTGTAATGTTTTTGATTGTGATATTCATCAATATTAGACTTGAGACTAAACCTTAAAATAATTTTGATCATGCATTCTCTCAAATTTGGAAACCAAACATTCTACTCTTATCCTGAATCTAGTATAGGAAGACAATCATTAAAACCATTGAAACCTTGTCTACAAATTGGTAATGGAGTTTCTCACTAGTAAAATAGATGATATTTCCAACCTTATTCACACCACACATGAAAAAATGAATGGAAAACATGTGATAAGGAGAAACCTTAAAGTTTTAGAGATAGGCAATAAATAAAGAGTCATAGACCTTCTTAATAATATTTTATGAAGCATAGGCCACCAAACTTAGAACTCTTTCCATGAACTTTATGTACATATATAGTATTATCATCCCTTAAAATAATTTTCTTAGACTCTAATCCTCTTGTCCATACCATGAAAAAATTGATTGACTATTTTAGCTTACAAAGGAGAATGATAAGAGAAATAGAACATTTCTTTCCATTTCTAGACTTATCAAAGCTACTTAAACATGGAAATGGACATAGGGTACTTAAAAAGACAATTTTGAATTCTACCACATGTGCCAAGAATATTGTCAGTCCACACAACTACCCAAAAATTTTCCTTTTTCAACTAATTTCTTATTTTTAAGTTGAAACCCTAGAAATTTTTAGTTATGAAATAGTATCTATGACATCTATTGACACATGGGATGTTTAAGTACACTTTTACACACTTTTTTCTAATGAAAACCATACAAGTCCAATTAATGACTCAAAAGTGACCTTATATGACATAAAATGACACTAAGGACTAATGATAAATCTAAAACACATTATATGACCCTTTTTAAGACCATGGTGGAAATTTCAAACCTGACCTTGAGACAATATTTAAATGTATAGCGGGTTGAACTAATTTGAATTTTAGTCAAATTAGTCAACATTTTAGTGATTTCCTAGGGGTGGCAAGCTAGCTATGTCAAAGACCAGTAGCATACTCCTATCTATTGGAATATAGAGTCATATATAAACATATTTGACATTAAATTTCCTCTAAAAGGACACAAAACCACACCAAAAAATAGAAAAAAAACACACAAAATCAAACACACATGTGTTCTCAAGAACACATAGGGAAAACACACATAACATAAGTAAAGACACACACCTATCATATTATGTACAATACCTAAAACAATTGAGGTGAAGGAAAATCACTATTCCTTATACCATGATCAAATTTAGTACCTCTTGCATCATTGATACTCCAAGGAATCAATCCATAATGTAAAACATGATTATAAATAAACACTTACTTGTGTAAGTAATTAAATGACTTACCATCTTCATCTCTTCTTCTTTCTACAAATGTGATACTTGGAGCTTTAATGAATGATCCATTAGGCCCTCCAGGAATATTATTTAATCTTGTATCTTGATTGACTTTTGTCATGTTAACATGGCATTCTTCAAACTTAACTTTGGGGTCTCTAAAGTCGCTTTAACTTCATTTTCTTCACTATCATGATGCACTTGATGTGTAGTACCATCAAGTTTGTCTTATTTCATTCCCATTACATCTAAAAGTGATTAAACCTTAGGTTTAGGTGTTGACTACTCCTTAATGACAAAATATTCTACTTTGTATTCATTAGGTTCTTCAATGACTACAACTTCTTTGATAGTAGATAGACACTCAACATCATGTTTACCAAGACATTCTCTAACTTTACTATCAAGTTCACACTTCTTATAAAGGGGATTTAGTCTATTTAACTACTCAAACTCTTAAATTATATCATAAAACATTTGCCATAGGTCATCTTATTCTTAATATATGTCATGTTTATGGACTCCTCCATCATGTGCAAGTAGAATGGCATTATCTTTCTCACTATCCTGCTCTACCATACTTTGAAGAACATCATCATCATTCAAATGAATGAGATAATTAACTTCAATAACTTGTGGAAAATAACTATCAATACATACCTCAGAATGTTCATATCCTCCCTCATGGATGATGTATCTGCCAAAGTTAGTTTTCTCAAATGTGTATGGATCATATACATAAAAATCAACACCATACTCATCTATGAAAAGGTTAGATATGACTTGAAGCTTATAAGATGTTTCATCATCCATAACATTCTCCTCTTGATCATTAATTATGCATTTGAGGTTTGATATTGCTTCCACATAGGGATCAATATGAAACTTAGCCAATGGTTGAGTTATGATTGTTACCTTTACTCCATACCTTATCTTGAATTCTAAGGACTAGTCAATTGAGAGGTCACCTCCTATCTTTTTTGTGTAATCATTTCAAAGGTAGATAGAAAAGTGAGTAGGCAATTCAACCACTACTATATCTTGAAGAATAGGGAATCTTAAAAAATAATGAAGGAAAACTCTCAAACCCTTGACAAGTCCCAATGACTTAGCTGGTGTCCCATCAAGTTGTAGAACCCCATTATTATATGGTTAGTGTTTCAAGCCTAACTTATTTGTTACAATCTTAGGCATAATTGAGGTACTATCCCCACTATCCACAATGTAATTGTGAACAAGTTTGTCTCCCATAATGAGAGTGAGGTAAACAGGTGGAGGATTCGTAGATTTGGAATAGGGATCAATAATGTGTGTTGAAGCATTATTGAGTGAACATTACCAAAACTTGATGGTTGAGGACTGAGGTGGATTTGAGATAGTTCCTCTTAAAGGATTTCCTTTTGGCTAGGCATGTGAAACACTTCTCAAATAAAAATAGATGACTTATCACTTTTCAAAGAATCCATAATATTCAAAATAGTAGCACTAATTTTTTATTTCATTCTTGAAGTAAAAAAAAAAGGATTGATTTTGAGACATTGGATCACTTTGATTTACCCTTTCAACATTCTAAATTAAAATAGGTGTAGAAGTTGTAGGGACTGTAACACTTGTAGTCACACCTTACTACCTTGTAGGAGGGATACTTAAACTTCTATTAACACCATTAACATATCTTAGAGCAATTTTTTTTCTCTGTTATTATCTTTAACTAAATTATTATGATTGATAACACATGTATCTTCTACTAGAAAGTTTGCAAGGTTTACCTTTTGGGTCTACCATCCTTCATTTGCTTGCACACAGTTCTCATCTTCTACTAAAAACTAATGAGTAACTCCTCCTTGAACAACCAAAAATTTCTCCCCACCTTAATTTTAATCCATGAATTATCCTTTCTACTATTCATCTCCTTACACTAGGTTATTATGAATTGAGACCATAGCTCTTGTGTTGGAGATGGAGGTTGGGTTATATGCATTGGATAGCCTATTGAAGTTAGGTTGTCATTGACCTCTCCCTTGACCATATTTATAAGGTGGGAACCTATTTACTTGTTGAGGTTAAAGGTAAGGATTTTGATTAACTCCATAATATATATTGAGTTGCCTAACTTTGTCCTCTAAGGCCTTAGACCTTACCTCTTAATCAATAGTATATTTTACTTTCTTAGGAGTAGTTCTAGACTTAGTACTTTCACTTTTGACTTGAGAAACACTTGGAGTAGTAAAGGACATGTTAGGTAGTAGAGTCATGGAGAATTTTGGAGGTAACTTTCTATCTTTTATTAGGCCATTCTTAGATTTAATGGCAAGTTCATATGCTTTAGGTAAGGTGTGACCACCCATAAACTAAAACATTATGGCTATGTTGGTTCTATTAGCCCTTAGATATGTAGGAAACACAAACTTGAGAGTGGTCTCATGAGGAGGGGAAACCTATACCAAGATATTTGGAATCTCTCATTGAAGTCATGGATAGTTTATTTGGGGAATCTTGTCTTCAAACCTTGATGTGAGAAATTCTCCAAAATCATCCCAAGTTTTGATACACCCTTCAGCCAATGTCCTATACCATTCAAGTGATTTCCATATAAGGGACATGGCAAGTAGTTTAATAGCAATATTTACCTCAGTAATATTATGAAAGTTATAAAATTTTGATATGTCCCTAATATTCTCACTAGGGGTGACATAACCTTCACCATTGAATGTAAAAACACTTTTGGTAGCATTGGGGGATATATCATTATATACATTGAGATGGATTAGATTTTTAGTGTTAAAGTCTAAGAAGGAATTATGTCTAGCCATATTGTCCTTAATTTCCTCTTCACTTTCTTGATATTATTATATTACAAAGTCCTCTTGTTATTTAAAGGTCAAGATAGGTTGAAGATGTTAAACTTCAAGAGGAAGTTTAGGTTGAAAAAGTGGTTTTATGGGATTGATACCTCTAATAGTAGATGACATAGTAAGTAACATGAAGTATGAACATAATAACTAATAAAAATTGGTCTAAAACTAGATATTACCTTGAATGGAATCATAAAATGATAAGTAGAACACCATATGTAGTTGTGATGTTATCAAGACTAGCATTCACCTTGACAAGATGTCTTTGAGATAATATTCCCACTAGGAATGCCATAAGTTTTATCACCAAATATTATACCATAGATATGGTTTTTTAAGGATAATCTAATATTTTGGAAACACTTTATTACATCTAGGCCTTTGGGTTGCCTATATTAGAGGTAAACCTCTAGGTTTAAGGGCTAGCTATCAAGATTTCTCTTTTCTTGCTTATCAGATACAATATTTTATTACTTGGGTGGAAAGAGATATAAAGAGACATAAAATTAAAAAAATATAATGAGGTGATACACCATAAATATTTCCACTATACCACCATACCATTGTAATAATAAACATGACTCACAACACTAGTCTCAAACTCTTGAATTGTGCTAACATTAGTATTTAAACATGGAGGTGATATGCATTGAACTACTCAAGGTGAATGAACCAAAGGAAAAATTATAGACACTAAGGCCAATAATTAAACTTAAAGATAGGTAAATTCAATTTAATACACGTTATGTGACTTGTTAGAGTGAGAATAATTTGTATCAAACATGGAAGAGCAAAGAGAAATAAATGATAGATACTAATCACTTTAAATTTCACTACAAACCAATTCATATAGTTAAATAATAAGTTGATTAAATCAAAAAAATATTGTAAATATTATTTCAAAGGAAAAATATATTATAAAAATAATAGGGCTTTGCCATACCAGGTGTGGATTAGATTACAAAATCAAAAATGGCTTGCATTTATAGAGTATGTGAGGAGAGAGAGAAGAAGAGAAGTTCAAACGTCCCAAAGAAAAGTTTAAAATTATGATAACTAGTTACATTGCATAACATTTAATTTATAAATAGACCATGAAGGACTTCTTGTATTAGTATCTATTTGAAACATGACAAACTCTCTAACATTGGAATAGAGGTCTTCAACTACCTTATTAAAATTGCCTTCATGATGAGGCATCTCTTTACTTCTCAAAATTGAACTATGAAGATTTGACACATGTGAAATATCTTAGGGGTATTAGAAACATGATATTACATTCATTATATGCATCCCTAACTGATATCCTTCTTCTAGACATGTATACTCACTATTTAAAGTCATTTATTAGTCCTCTTAGCCTCATTCTTAATATTTATCATCAAGGTGGCCTTTAGTTGATACAAAAAATCCATGGAAGAGGTGTTAAGAAACATATATAGAGTCAAATTTCATTCCACTCCATCAATAAGACCTTAAAAGGTCCTAAAAATAGACTTATCATTCTCTCACTTATTAGTCACTTTGCATTTTTATTGCCTGTCTAAGATCGCCTATGTTGAATGACTCATCATAGGTGTTTATATGCTTATTTTTAGTGATAAATGGACATAAGGAGTTATAAAAAGTCCAAATTAACATAACCAAATTATTCTCACTCTTAAAATCTTATTTTCACCTATAGAACACCTAAAATCTTGCAAAAACCCTATTTTTATTCTATCCATATAAGTGAAAGTATAGACCAAATGGATGTCTAGAAGCTTGAGTGAGTTCTTAACATGTATAGAGAAATTTTCAGGAAATTTTACCACTTTTTAGCTAATTACCATTTATCTCTTCTCCATTGGGTTCCAGAAAGGGTTTTATACTATTTGGACTATTAAGGATTTTTCAAAAATCATGTCATCCAACCTAAAAAAAATTTCCAAAAATATTTAATATGGGACCCTCCCTAACTACCCTTAGTTTTTTTAGGTCTCATTCTTGGTGTCCGTACATATGTGATCTCTTTAATATGGCCTATCGATCCTTAGAATGCATTCTAGGTACCCCTATCATGGTTTTAGGTCAAAATTGACACATCTATGTATTCCTCTAAAAAAATAGATTTAAATAAACCTTATACATTCCCATAAAAGTTATAAACTATGTGGTAAGGTTAACTTGGTCTTATAATAAAATTGAGCCTCATTAGGGCTCAGGCCTAGTCTTAAGCCTAATAGTCATGACTGTGTTTCATGGCCTATAACCACTTATGAGTGATTTATTAGGATTGTGAGAGTTTATTCACAATTTTTCACCTTTAATTAAACTCAAAACACCTTTATTAAATGCTTGAATACTCCTCATTTTATTCCTCCAACCTTCACATGCTAATCTTTAAAGGTAGTCTTGATTGGGAGTGCCCTCTATCTGAGACAAAATAGTAGGTATTTCCCCTATTCTTATAACTAATATGAGGATATGATAGGTTAGATTAGGTAATTATGACCTTATAAACCAAATTTTAGTGTCTAAACACCTTTTTAAAGTCCCTAAACTCCCAAATCCCTCAATAGTAGCTCATAAGACTTGACTATGGAGGGACTTTATACTGACTATAAATGGAATGTTTGACACTTAGTCTCTATCCTATTTCCTTGATCTGAGCATCACATGAGATGGATATACAAATTTTTAGGGTGAGTCATATTAAATTCATTATCAACCTCTAATAACTATCTTAGACTACTCCCTTCAATAGCCTAAGCTAATCTATCTACAATCAGGTTGTGTCACTTGTAGGTGACAATCATGGAGAGTTTAAAGACCCTTTATAGATGATGTATTGTGTCACATCATTGTTTATAACTCTTTGATTTATCTTTTTATCATAAGGTCATTTAAAACTTGAATTAACAACAATATCTATGAGGTTTTCTCCTTGTTTTTCACTATCAACACTATGGTCTACATACTAACTATTGATACTCCATTTAAGAAACCATGGGGTCTTCTTATAGGTGATGACCTATGTCAAAACATTATTCTCCAAATTATGAATTATATTGAGGTCCTAGTGTCATCTAATACTCAAAAACATCACCTTGGTTTTAGTTTATGCTTCAATTATCATATTGTGTTGTGAGTTCATTTTTGGTCTTTTGACACTATGGTTATTGAAAATCTACAATAAAAATTGGTTTGATTTTTGAATCACTCAACCATTCATTTATTTGAAAAAAAAATCATTAACATGTTAATATGTGATCTAATAATAATATAATTCAAGTTTAAAACCATTTAGGCATGCCAAAAATTCAAACTCCTCATCATAAGATGGAACTAAATATGGGTAAAACCCTGATTCAGAGGAATTAAGGTAAGTTATTCCTCTTGCAATTTTTGCAACCTATGGACATATTATTCAAGTCTACCTACCATATCATGACTCTACCATTACTGATATGCATTCTCAATTTTATTACACTTTTTTGGAAGTCTCAAGTGAGTTCAACCTATATTATTCAATACTCCTTAGACCTCTATTAGAGTTACCTGTAGGTGTCATTATAGATTGTCTATAGCTAAAGTCATGGTATATGAATATATGTGTTAAGTTTTTTATTAAAACCAAATTATAACCTTTGAAATATCTCAATATTTTTTTCCTCATCTTGGGATACTTCTCAAAACTTATAAACCTCCTCTCTTCTTCAACACGACTGGTCAAGGCTTCCATTCTCCTGACTATATGTGATAGTTACAGGGAAACTAATTGTGTGCAATGTTCCTAACTATGAAATTCATAAATATTAAACATGAGACTAAAACTTAAAATTATGTGATAATACATGCTCTTATATGTGGAAACAAAAAATTCTACTCTTATCTTGGATCCACTATAAGAAGACAAGCATTGTAGCTGTTGAAACCTTGTCTACATATTGGCAATGGAGTTTCTCACTAGTATAAGAGATGATCTTGCCAACATTATTCACACCAAACATGAAAAAAATACTATAAAACATGTGACAAGGGTGATAATTCCTCCCAATATCACTTACACAACTTAAATTCCACAGAACCATGTAAATAAAGAAGAAACCTTGAAGTGTTGGGGATAAGAATCATAGACCTTCTTAACAATTATTAATGAATCATATTCCACCAAAAATATAAATATTTACATGACATTTAAGTATATATAGATTAATATAATCCCTCAAAATAATTTACTCAGACCCTCATCCTCCTATTTCTACCATGCAGAACCTGGCTGGCCATTTTAGCTTGCAAAGGAGAGTGATATGATAAATACAACGATTTTATCCATTTTTAGACCTTCCAAAGTTTATTTAACGTTTAAATGGACTTAGGGGACCTTAAGATATAGTTTTTAAGTCTATCACATGTGACAAGACTAATTTTAGTCTGTATAATTACCCAAAACTCTTTTATTTTCAACTAGTTTCTTGTTTTCAATGTGGAACCCTACAAATTTTTAGTTATGAAATAGTCTATCTAACATCAACTAATGCATGGGATGTTGAATTACACTTGAGAAACCTTTTTTTATTATTAAAATTATACAAATATAATTAATGACTTAAAAGATGTTATATGAGATAAAATGACACTAAAGACTAATGACAAAGCTAAAACACATTAAATGACCCTTTTTAAGACCATGGGAGACATTTCAAATGCTACAGGACCCTATGAAAAAAATTAAATATATAGGGGCTTGACCTAATTTAATTTTTGGTCAAATTAGTCAATATGAATAACTATTCCAAATTAAATAATGATTCCTACATCTAAAGCTTTGAAGATAAATATTTTTCTAAGGGGGAGGGTATGTTAAGAACCCATGTCCTACCCTTCTCTTTGGATTATTAGTGTATTAATATCTATGGATACATATGAATTATAAGATGTCCCTTTCTCATATTTGAATTATCCCATGTACATGGGAAGTAGTAGTTGTTATAATAGATTTAGTATTTAAGTAAGTGTCAAGGCCCAATGAAGGTATCCATGAATACTATTGTATTGATTTTGATCAAAATTCATTTCCTTCTCAAAGTGTCCTACAATCTAAAGGTTATTTTGAGTTATTTTTTGAAGTTTATTTTATTGTTCAATTATTTTTTGTAGTTTATAAATTTGTGTAGAAGGTTCCTCAAAATTTGGCCACACATTTTGGCATTGATTATAAAAAGATCTCCTTCATTGTAATTTTGATTTTGAATTGACTATAATAGTTGGGTTTATTAATTCATTATAATATTATATATTATAGGGTTTGGACACCTATCCCCTTAAAACAATTATTAAATTTATTCAAGCATCCCTAGATAAGGAAGACCTTATTCTTTATATTGATTCTTAGTAATAAACTAGATAGAATCTTATTTCTTAGGATGAGACGGTATGCACTAAAATGTGTTTTCTCTAATAATTATCCCATTTATCACTTATTTGGCCTAATTGTCCCATATCCTATCCATAACAACCCTTAGACTAATTTATATAACCATTCCCATATCCCATTTAACCTTTGTTCTATCCTAAAACCAATTAATCCTACCATTAATCCCTAAACAAGACCTATTACCTGCTAACCTACCCTTAATCCCACTTGCCAATTTAAAATTCAAGAAAATACCAACTACCCACCCACCACCCTACACTAGACTTTCCTAAACATCTAAAACCCTATGGAAAAATCTCTAGAATTTAGAAAATTCTAGAGATATCTCCATTCTAGATCCTCGCCTCGAATCCTCTATTATAGAGGATTCCAAGGAATTAAAAATTCCATGTAAAATCATCCACCCTAGATCTTGATGTCCCAAATTCAAATTTGGACCATAAGATATTCTCCCGTGAATATTTAAAACCAATAAACCCTACCTTACTCAAACTAATGGGCATTTGAATGAGGATTTGAGTGAGCAACAAGTGCACAAGTGAGCAAAGGAGATCATCAATCCAAGCCATTATCATCAAGATAAGTCTAAGTGAATCCAAGTCCTTGTCAAGCATCTACAAGAAATCCCACATTCAAGTTCAAGAAAACAAATCTCAATCTTAGATAAAAGCTATGAGAAGGTAAAAATTATGGTAAGAATGTGCTTTACATTCTAATTTACCTTTTCTATCCCTTCTTATTGGTGTCATTAATTTTTGGGTTTCCATTATCTCTTTTATAATATTTTTTTTGAATCCCAAATTTGGTGCAGATTTTGGCGACCATGGTGGGATGTAACCTCCATTATTTAGGCTAACACTCTAGCTGAAAGCATTTTAGATGATTGTAGGGCCAATTGGAAGAGAAACAAAGAACGGATTTTGATTTTTCACATGTTTTTAAAGAATCATAAAATTTCTCTAAAAGTTTTGGTATTACAATAGCAAGATCATTGACAACAATCATGATATTGTAGAATAAGCTATTAGTAGGTAGGGTTTAAGTAAGGTTTTATGTTCAAATAATACCACTACTTCACAAGTCATAGTATTTCTCTGTTACTAGTGGGATCATCATTTTCATTAGTGGTATTGCAACCCATATGGAAAAAATTTCATCTTTAGACAACTGATAAACTAACTCTATATTTTCCATTAGTTTTCATGTTTATGGTGTGTAGGAAGGATATTATTCTGTAAATAGCTACCAGAGGATCATCAAGGCACATTTAAACAATCCCACTACTTTCATAGTCATGGTATTGTCCTACCAATAGTGGTATTGTAGATCACAATCATGGTATTGTAAACCTTAGTGATATCCTCTATATCGTCTATTATTTTGGACTATTTTTTATTTCTATAGCTTCTTTATAATTAGGGGCCTAACCTATCTAAAGGAAGTAAGTAGATAAGAAAATTCATTAGGAGAATAGGTATTTTTATCTATATTTGATAATCCCACTACTCTACAACTAGTAGTATTGCACTATAAGTAGTAGTATTGTTATTTCTAGTAGTAATATTGTGCATTTAGCACACACAGGTCAGAACCCTTCTCTATCAGTCCTTCATTGCATATGTACCTTATATAGTTTTTGTTTAATAGGTAGAGAAGGATAGAAGCTATAAATGTTTACAACATCATATTAATTTTAAAAAGTTCACTTTTTTCCCATTATTCATCTTGGCTAATTTTGCATATCCCTTTCATTTGATATTAAACATATAAACTGACTAAGGATAATTCTATTTTTTTAGACCTGTAAGATCTAGGGAGGCTACTGGATTGTTTTAATTTCTACAATACTGCTACTTCAAAAGTTATGGTATTGTCTTACAAGTAGTGGGATTGTCATCTAGAGTCATGACATTGCACATTAGGTTTTTTCAAGGTAAATTTTAGGTTCAAGACAATTTTAGTATTAATAATTGTATTAAAAATGAAGCCCTAGAATCATTTTTTAGTTTTTAGCTTCATCTAGGGCAAATAGTACTACAAAATTTAACACTTACAATACCATGACTCTCTCAGTATTGGGATTATTCTAAAAATAGTGATATTACTCTATATAGTGGTGATATTGTAGTTTTTAAGATTTATAACTATCTTGAAGGTCTTTTTGGGATCTTGAGGCACCCCTAGTGGATTTATGACCTTTGTGTTATAGGAAGGGTTGCCCATTTTGATTATTTTTTATTAAGTATTTTTCATAATTACTATATTATTAGTAGTTAATTATTGACTTTGTTTATTTATATGTGCTTGCATATAATTTCTTTGTTTGTGTGTGTGTACATAATGTATCATATCACGTGAAGCTCACCTAGGTAATTAGAAAGATAAATTAATTATATCATGAGCTTGCTTGTTTTTATAAATCCTTCCCTTAAGATATTACATGATGTGGATTTTATCACCATGCATGCAACTTAGTCTTGAGGTCTTAGTATCATGGATTTCATCACCACATACTAACCACACTCTATGTTATAGAAGAGTATAAATATTAGGAGATTATTTTGGTTATGGCCTAAGAGGAATTCCCCATAAAGGGTTTCATGGAGTGAGGACAACTAAGTCTTTATACCCAAGGCAATCAGATAACATCCTATATAGACTTGGGCCCCATCATACCTTCATATATATCTAGGACTCCCTTAGATTCTTCTGTAAACCTTAGAATAATAGCTTATAGTCGTAATAAGTTTTCCACTGCTAGCATTAGTATCAACACCCAAGGGACCATCAGTAACAAGTGAGGTTGATAGGGTTTAGTTGATTCTGTAATAGGTCACCAGCCTATAGTCTCACATTTGTATCCATTAGATGGTGTAGACATTGATTTAAAATCTTATATGGTTTACTAATTAGGGCTATAGATGTGCATGATTTGTTTGAGTGTTATGATAAGGCCCATTTTTTTTGTTATCCAAGTCTACCATACCTATAATTTTTGTGTGCATACCATAGAAAACCTATAGGATCGATTCCATTATCCCATAATTATTTATTCATCATATCCCATCATCATCATCTTACCTTGACTATCCAAATCACATCATCTCTCCATAATGTTTACCTTAATATACCTTATTTTCATTTTATCACTTTTCACACTTATCTTAATATCATCCTTCTTATTTAATAGTCTATATATTTTGACCAATCTCTTAACCATAATATACCCCACCATCCCCCTATAATCACATGATATCATTCCATCACTCATACTTAGTTAATATCACCTCTTGTCTCTACACCCATCCCATAACACTTATAATCCACTATCTTTTTATCATATCCCTTTTGACTATTACACTTCCCCATATCCTTTTATCCATATCATTTTCCCTTTCTTATCTTACCCACACCTCATAGGATCCATCACCATCATCTTCCCACCTCCTTTTTTGTAATACTTATCATACTTTCATCCATCCTACAAGCACTCTCTTATCCATATCCATTCCATAGTGTTTATATTTGACCACATCTTATTTATTTCATAACACATTCCTTCCCCATTTGCCTTATAGTGACCTATCTAATTTTCATCTCATAACATCCCACATATAGTAATTATCCACTTTCTATCCATTCACTTCATCATCTATTTCCTTCACATCTTCATCCCATACGTATATCCACCTAATATTTACGTCCATCCATAGCCTCATATATTTATCATCTTTCCTAGAATAGCTTAGAACATCCCCCTTTACATCATACCCACCTTCCATCACATCCTATTGTAATTATTTTATCCCCATAATCCATCTTTTTCACCAATAATGCACTTATCTACACATATTATACTTCTATCATCTCATCCCCTCCCTTATTTTATCCATGTAGTCCATTTCTAACATATATTATTCATTCCTTCATCCATATTATCCTATTTCCACACAATCCATCTTTACATATATTATAACCACATAGTCTTTCCTTCACATCTATCATTCATAATTTATTATATCTTTTTGTAATTATTTCATCCACATAATCCATATTTCATAACAATCATCACTCCTCATACTTAGACATCCACATTTACCATATAGTCCCTACCAACACCTTGACATATTACACATTTTAGTACCATTTATTTATCATCTTTTGTAGAGTATCCTTCATCACCTACTCTCATCATTTATCCATTTCTTATATCATCACCTTAACACCTAAGTCCATATTCCACCCCCTATATTATCCTTCACTAACCATTGCCCTTTTTTCTGTCTATGCTCATCAAGAATCATCCCTTTAATAAAATAGAACCACCCTCATTTATCCTAATAATATTCTTGGAATCAACCCCATTCATTTCATACACCCTTTTTAATCACACTCCACTATCACCCATTTTCTCCTCATCCATCTTTTAAATATTAGTTGAGGAAAAAAAGATCAAACTATTGGTGGTCATTTCTTTTCTACACATCATCATCATCCTATCTTGAATTGAAATTATTATTAAACATAGCCTTATAAGACATCAAGATAGAACCCATCATTATCAAGTGTCTTTTGTCTCTATCACCCATCAACTTGTCTACTTGCTAGTTGACAAAATTGTATGATCTTATCATCCCCTTTTTCATCCTTTCTAGTTTTATATCTTAAAATAACTATTGTTTTCTCAATAATTTATAGTCATCCAATCCATAAAATTTTTCTCTTGACCACTAGTAGTCTCCTCTTTTGGACTAAAACTTAATAGTCAAATGATCTTTAATATCACCTCATCCCACCTCATCTTCTTTCATCATGGTCATCCAAACCCAAGCCCTTCTCCACCAAGGATAAGGTTCTAATAAAGAAGACCATACTAGGGGACAACTCATGGAACCCACTTAGGAATATGAGAAATTACATAGTGACATCCCTACACCTTGAGAGGAAAATGATAATGTTAACCTTATCAATAACCCCCTTTAATAATGAGGTTATCCAACAACTCCTAGAAAAATATGCACAACAAAACCCAAAATATTGAAATTAGGGGCACTCACCTAAATAATATTGACCATTTATCAACCGCATAACATAATTTTCACCAAGAAGTGGACCATGGATTCCTAAATGAAGATGACCAATAACCACCTCTCATTAATCAACATAATGAGGCTAAAAGGAGATAAGCTACCATTGAGAATTGCTTAGACAAGCTTACACAACAACTTAATCTCCTCCTCCAAAATCAATGTACATCATCCCCACCCTGATATAATACCAACAATCCCAACAATAATAGTCATACTAATCATACCACTCATAAAATCCATCATACCCATATCCTACAAGAAAGTCAAAACCAAACTGTCAATCCTCTTGGGGATCTTACCTTTGCCCAAGAATGGAATATGATGAAAGAACCTGTAATAGGTGGACCCCAGATCATAGGCCCTCAAATACAAATATGAGGATTTCTGCTTATCACCTTTAGATAGTATCATTCTATAGATTATATTCCCTTCATATTTTGAAATTCTAAGGTTTGAAAAATATAGGGGAAAGGGAGACCTGAGGGATCATGTGTAAGAATTTTTTACTAATTGCCATGAAGTATCTCAAGAGGATGCCCACCTATTAAGGATTTTTCCTAAAACCTTAATAGGACTAGCATTAGATTGGTTCATGCACCTTCCTAAGGGATCAATTTATAGCTTTGGAGAATTGTCAAAATAATTTGTCATGTATTTTTCCTTTAACATCGAGCATGATGTGTCCATTATTAACCTTTGCAACACAAAACAAAGAGACGGTGAAAGTCTAGTTTATTTCTTACAATGGTGTCATGGATTAGCAAGTCAATTGAGATGCACCATACTTGAAAAATAAATGGTAAATATATTTATGGAAAATGTTAACATAGAACCAAAATATTAGTTAAAATTACAATGTGCAAATACTTTCGAGGAGATTATAAAAAAAGGGATGCAAATTGAAAAGACCCTCATAAAGAAAGGAACCATAAAGCTATTTTCTTTTAATGAGCACACTACAAATTTAGGAAACTCCTTTTCAAATAATCCAAAAGTATTCAATAAGAATAAGAATGTTGTTATTGATAGAGTGATAGATTCCAAACCATAAGCACAACATGTCCAAAATATTGAAAGAAAGGGGCCTCCAACATAATCACATGTCTCTTCTATCAAGGTTCTTAGGGGGAAGCCAAAACCCTATACAAGTAGGCAAACTCTTACAAGTTTGGGTATCCATTTGGTAACTGTACTAGAGTATTTGGATACAACTAACATGATCAATTTGCGTGAGATCTGACCTATCGATGATCACTAGCCCAAACTAGATTGGTATCATGATAATGAATATTGTAAGTTCTATAGGGTAAAGGGTCATGATATTAAGAATTTCATGTAATTAAATCACTATGTACAAGACTTGATTGAAAGAGGTGATATCGAGTTGGAAGGGGAGCCTAATTTTACCCAATCAAGAAATCCATAGTTGGGAATTTATAATATCCTCTTCCCAAGCATGAGCAAAGATATCGTAAACCACAAAGAGACCAAGGATATGCATCCTATTCAAATTGTACCAACTATCATAATGTGCCATATAATTATATTAATACCATCAAGCTTCATCACATCCCCACCTCTAAGGAACCTCCTTCTCCAATCTTAAAAATAAATTTGGCCATGTCTCATTATATTGTTACTACTAGATGTAAAAAATTCACCATCCCATTAGCACCTTTCCAACAACCATCCACTTCTTCCACTATACCAAAGGGGAATACTCATAACCAAGCCATAAATAGACTTGATAAGTCTTATGACATTATTTAGTAGCTAAAAAAGACCCCTACCCAAATTTCCCTTATGGAGCTTCTTAAAACATCCACCTTGCATAGGTAAATATTAAATCAAGTGATTAATGACCTACAAGTACCTAGTAACTTGGACACTAATCAATTTCAAACACTAGTGGCTCATTTATCCCCCTCCCCATAACTCATATTTAGCATCAAGGATCTACCACCAATGGGCCCTCATCATAACTACCCACTGTACATTGAAGTTTTCATTTCCCATCATTATGTCTCCTGTGTCCTTATAGATGGAACATTAGCACTTAACTTGTGTAATGTGGAATTCCTAAAAAATTTGGGGTCTCTAAATCATAATTATGGCCAATCTCATCATGATCAAAGTGTATTATAATAATGAGTGGCCATCTATTGGGTTTATTTATCTTCCCATCACTATGGGGGCCCTATTCCATCAAATATTGGTACATGTGGTCAATATGGACTTACCATATAATACACTTCTTTAGAGACCTTAGATTCATGAAATGTAAGCCATCCCATCCAATCTTCATCAATTCCTTAAATTCCCCCATTCAAGGATGGAAGTCACCATCCCAAGGATTATTGACCATTACAACTATCAAATAGATCAAACCCCTTCTCCATCATTATCTCAAGGTACTAAAAATTCCATCCTCAGTCCTACAAGTACCAAATATGTCTCTTCTAATAAATTAGCCACCACATCTACCCTAGTGTCAGACCATACCAAGTTAAAAATCACATCTATAAGTTATGGTTAATACGAATACAAAACCCTTTGTATTGGCCGTCTCCCATTGTCTCCTCGAAGCTATGGGTCCCCCAAGATGAAGGAAGTCTAGACCACAAAGTATCAATTTGGGCCCATAAATTTTGAAAGTGTAAGATTTTTATTAGATGAACACATTGAATATGGTGATGATTTATGGCTCTTACTTGATGATGATACCTTCATCTCACCCCCAAAAAAAATATCCTACTGTCCATCGCATGATGGAAAATCATAACTATTGTTTCTATGCAAAATTGCTTTCTACATCCAAAAGAAGAAATAAAGAAACTAAGGAAATGGTCAAGGCTAGAAGTACCTGATAAAGTCATGCGCACCGAAATCAGATGTTGAAAGATTCTCCTCTTTTGCTATGGAGGAATGACACCTACGAAGAAAAGGCTGATATGCAGCACTATTCTGCACAGTCGCCGGTGTCGGTCTCTGTGGTGCCGGCGTCGGTTAAGGAAGGTGCCGACGTCGGTTGAGGTGCCATCATCAGTCGGGGTAGTGACCGGCGTCGGTAGGGGCAGGTAGGTTTGGGACAGGGTCTAAGAGAGTCAGGACAGGGTCTGGGCAAGGTTTGAGAGAGTCGGGACAGGGTCTGGGCAAGGTCAGGTCGGGTCTGAACAGAGTCTGGGGGTTTGAAGAATCGGGATGACAGAACTGATAAAGAATAACCAAGGAAGAAATAAAACAAATAGAATAATACTTACCTGCTAGAAGACGTGATGAAAGCCATAGTTGGAGTTGTCTGTGTAGATTGGTTGATGCCGAGAGTGTTGATGTCGTAGTGTTGATGTCGGAGTTCACAGGTTGATGATTGCTCGGGTTTCAATTGATCAGCATTTCGAATGGTTGAATAGCGTTCGGGATCTGGTCTCAAATGGTTGGCGGAGGTTGATGAAGGCGAGAGACGGTTCCAGAGATGGTTCGTCAACCGTTTCAGGAAACTGAATGATAACTGGTAACGGATAACGAGAAGGTGACCGACGTCGGTAGGATTGCCGACGTCGGCCGATAGGTGACCGACGTCGGCGACATCGGCCGAGTAAAGACCGTTGTCGGCAGATGCATAATGGGGATAGAGTCTAGCTTTAGCTCTGTGATCATTTTTACATGCTGCCAGGGTCAAGGTTGGTGGAACAAGTGATCGGCAAGGGTTCAATAGGCGAAGAAGAATAAGATGAGGAATGACCAGGGGAGTCGACACGATTTCGGTGTCTACATTTTCCCCTTTTTGTCTTGTTGGTTGTTCTGGACAAACTGCAAGACAAAAATAGGAGTGAGTGCCCCAGGTGAGGGATAAGGTTGATTTCGTCTTGTTGGTTGTTTGAATGAACTGCAAGACAAAAATAGGAAGTGAAATGCCCTGAGTAAGGATAAGGTATTCCCCCTCAAAGTAGGAGTCGAGGGAAGGGAACTGGGAATCGGGTGCTGATTTGACAAAGAGTGGATGAAAAAGGGGTGAGGGTGAACGCGGCAAAGGTTGTGATTGTGCGCATACCACTGCACGAGATGGTCAGGCCAAAGTGTCGCAGGTCAAGGGTCGAGGAGTGCCAAAATTGAAGTAACCAGGCCCCAGCATTTAGTCGTCTGCTGATCGGGTCACTCAATCTAAGCTAAAGCTCCAAATGGGTCGTCGCGTTCTAGGTATCCCGGGCTCAGGAAGTGCTCCTAGAAACATGAAAAAGTCACAAGTAGTGCGGATCAACCGGTGTGCGATCCTATACTTGTGAGGGTCCAAAAAAGGTCTGCGCACAATTCTGCTAACCAGTCATGAGGTAGCATACATGCAAAAACAACCAAGGCAACAATGTCTTGGAAGTGGTCGAGGTCGGAGGAGATAGGCATGATCTCCAATGGTTGGTGGTCGATGGAGGGATGAATGGATGAAAGGATGAAAGGATGCGGCCGAGCTAACCCCAGAAGACCCCATGTCAACTGAGTGCTGCCTACATAGCCCTGGTGATAGGGCCTCAGGCCAATGTAGTTCTCCCTAAAAGGGAGGAAGGGTCAAAGGGATGGAAATGGGTCGGGGTGAAGGGCAAGGTTATGGTTAAAAGAAGGCAAGAAGGTTTGTCCGTCAGAGAGACGAACAAACGAGAATGGTCGAGCTAACCCCAGAAGACAGTCGTGTCATCTGAGTGCTGCCTACATAGCCCCTGTGGAAGGGCCTCAGACCAATGTAGTTCAGACAAAGGGTCCTAGTGGTAGACAGGTGGTTAAAATGGTTGATAGATTAGTCATGGTTATGATGAAATGATGAGGAAAAAAAGATGTTGCAGCCTTTTCCAAATGGTGTATTTTGCAACATTGGTTGAGGGGTTTTTCATCCCTAGCAATATTCCATATTTGTGATGGATGTATGCTAAAAATGAATTGAGGTCTATTTATGCTTCAGCAAGTATTGGTTTATGCTGAACATAAATTAGGTCTGGTCTGTAGTTTCCATGTGTATTGGTGTCTATAGAAACTAGGGTGAATAGGCTAGGTTATGTTAATGGTCTGAAAAGAGAGTTGAGCTGAGTCGATTGACAAGTGATGAGGGTGAATGTGACCAAAGTGCAAAAGAAAAAGTGAAAGGCAAATTGCTCTTTCATTGACAAGGACCAAAAAGATAGCATACATAGGGGTTATGAGAACCAAGAGCCCCATTCATGCGTGACGTCGTTGACCATAGTTATGTTAGAGCGGTAATCGAATCACTTAGACATTAAAGTGAGCTCGAAGTCCCTTGAGCAGGTAATAGGAGGAGGAAAGAGGGTAACCCATTTTAAGAGCAGAGATAACTTTGCCCCTTTTTATAGGAGACCCTGAGACAACTACAAGCCAAGGCCGTGACTCTTTTTTTTTTTTTTTTTTTTTTTGGGCGCAGACTGATCAATGCGGGAAGCCTGCATAGAGATGTCATTTGCTTGGTGGTCAGTTTGTGAAGCTGATCAATGTGGGAAGCTTCTAAAATAATGTTGTTTATTGCCAGATTAGTCATAGCCATCCTTCGAGGGAGTGGTCTAGATTTTTGTTTAATATAAAGGCTTTTGAATAGCTGTCCTTCGAGGGAGCAGTCTATTTATTACAGCAATGATAGTACAGCTGTCCTTCGAGGGAGCAGTCTGTCTTTTTGATTTTGATATTGATATAGTGACCATGGATATGTTTTGACATCTTGATTTGTTTTTATAGAAATGTGAGTCATGGACAAGATTGTAGAAGGTCAAGGGCTCCCTTTTATTAGGACAAAGCATCCATACATCATAAAAGGGTTATAGGAATTGTTAAGAGGAATAGGGTTGAAAGGAAGTAGGATGAAGAGGACGGGGATTGCTCAAGGGACGAGCTCAAGTTAAGTGTCAAGTGGATGAATACTCGACTAGCAGTAGAACGGTCGCAGATGCAACGCATTAAGAGGCTCAGGTTCTGGGCGTCCATCAAGAGAAGACAGACGGTAAGTCCCTGATCCATACTTGTGCGTGATAATAAAAGGTCCGAGCCAATTAGGAGCAAACTTGCCTCGTTTACTTCGCTCCATGTTGGTCACATGTTGATTCTCTTTGAGGACGAGGTCTCTGATGTTGAAATCTCATTCTCGCAGATTTTTGTCATAGGCGTGCTTGATGCGATGTTGATAGACATGGAGATGATTAAGGGCAGCAAGACGGCGTTCGTCAAGTAACTCAAGTTGAGCTAAGCGATCTTGACGAAAGTCATCGTTGGAAAGGATATCATGTAGAGAAATGTGGAGAGACGGGATCTGTACTTCAAGAGGTAAAATAGCCTCTGTTCCATACACGAGAGAAAAAGGGGTAGCACCCATAGAGGTTTGGATGCTAGTGCGGTAAGCCCACAAAGCGAAGGGAATGTGAATGTGCCAATCCTTGCCTGTGTCACTGACCACTTTCATGAGAATTTTGGTGAGAATTTTGTTGGAAGCCTCGGCCTGCCCATTTGCTTGTGGGTAGTAAGGCGAAGAGAAACTGAGTTTGATACTGAAGGAGTCACATAGCTTTTAGACAGTTTTGTTTTTGAAGGACTTGCCGTTATCAGTGATGATTTTATGAGGGACACCGAAATGACAGATGATGTGGGTGTTGATGAAGTCGACGATCTTGTCAGCTTTTGTGGAGATGAGAGGAATGGCTTCCACCCACTTGGTGAAATATTCAGTGGCTGTGATGATGGATTGATGACGAAGAGACAAATGAGGGTTAATCTCACCGATGAGATCTAAACCCCACTGAGAAAAAGGCTAGAAATCCTGAGAAATTTGTAAGGCGTGACTGGGGAGATGAAGTAAGTTAGAGTGCTGCTGACACTTGATGCAACGCCGAACATAATCGCTACAGTCTTGATGAAGGGTAGGCCAATAATAGCCCAGACGAAGGATGCGCTTGGCAACCGAATTTCCACTGAAATGTCTGCCACAAATCCCGTCGTGGACTTGCTGGATGGCGTGAGATGCTTCAGTGGAGGTGAGACAACGAAGAAGGAGGCCGTCGAAGCCTCAATTATAGAGAAGACCCCCTAGCATGGTATAGCGAGCAGTACGCTTGATAAAAGCTCGTCGTGCATTACTAGAGAGGTTTGGAGGAATGATAGAGAGAGATAAGAAGTCCACAAGTTGCTTATACCAAGCATCTTGTGGGCTTGGGTCTATAGTGTTGACATGATGAATGTGAGGAGAGATATATGAAGGCAACAGCACATGACGCACCATGACAAAAAGTCTGGATGCAAATGAGGAAGATGGGATATGTGAAGTGAGAGAAGCCATAGTGTCAGCAAACTTGTTCGTGGATCGAGGAATAGTCTGCAAGAGGAAATGGTCGAAAGATGCAAGGAGAATGTCAGCACAATTTTTGTACCTTTACAAAATGTCATTTTTACAGAGGTATGAACCATTGACCTGATTGACGACGAGCTGTGAGTCACCGAAGATGTTGATGGACTTGATGCTGAGAGATAGGGTGGTCTGAAGTCCCAAAATTAAGGCCTCATATTCGGCCATATTATTGGTACAATCAAAGTCGAGTTTAAAAGACAAAGGCATGGGCTCCCCTTCGAGTGGGATGAGAATGACCCCAGCACCTCCACCTAGTTGACATTTGGATCCGTCAAAGAACATAGTCATCTGATAGGTGGTGTCGTCGGAGGAAAGCGCAGCGATAGACTCGTCAGGGAATTCACACTGTGAAGGTTGAGTGTCAGGAAGAGGGGCATCTGCTAGTTGATCAGCGATGGTTTGCCCCTTGATAGATTTCTGTTGGATGAATTCGAGATCAAACTCAGCAAGCAGCATGAGCCACCGAGCCATACATTGATTTTGATATGGCTTGGAGTGCATATATTTGAGAGGATCGGTGTGGGTGATGACAAAGGTTTTGTGACTGAGAAGATAGTGGCGAAGCTTAGTAGCAGCAAAGACTAACACCAAACAGAGTTTCTCGATATGGGTATACTGAGTTTCATAGTCGACCAGTGTTCAGCTGATATAATAAACAGCTTGCTCACGGTGATGCTCGTCTCGGTGCGCGATCATGGCACCTAACGAATGGTGAGTGGCTGAGATATAAAGGTAGAAGGGTTGGTCGTCTTTAGGTGGAATGAGAACTGGTGGAGAGACCAGATAGCATTTTAAGGCTTTAAAAGCCTCTTGACAGTCCTTATCCCATGTAAAAATGATGTCCTTCTTAAGGAGATGATGAAAAGGTTGGCAGTGGTCAGAAAGCTGTGAGATGAAGCGACGAATGGACTGGAGCTTGCCTTGCAAACTGTGAAGCTGCTTGAGATTGGTTGGGGGAGGCATTTCAAGGATAGCGCGAATCTTGGCGGGATCTATCTCGATGCCATGGAAGGAAACGATGAAGCCGAGAAGCTTGCCAGAGAGGACCCCAAAGACACATTTCTTGGGGTTAAGACGGACATTGTACTGAAGAAGATGAGAAAAGATGATGTTGAGAATGGTCAGATGGTCACGGCAAAATTTGGACTTGCCGAGAAGGTCATCCACATAGTCCTCCATGATTTTGTGGAGAAGATCATGGAAAATGTAGGTCATGGCACGCTGATAAGTGGCACCTGCGTTCTTCAAGCCGAAAGGCATGACTCGATAGCAAAAAGTCCCCCATGGGGTGATGAAAGTAGTCTTGTGCTGATCTTCCGGAGCAATCAGGATTTGATTGTATCCTGAAAACCCGTCCATAAGAGATAGCATCTCATGGCCGGCCGTAAGATCAACGAGCTGGTTAATGTTAGGAAGAGGAAAGTCATCTTTAGGACAGGCTAGATTAAGGTCACGATAGTCTGTGCAGATCCGAATCCCCCCAGTTGCCTTGGTGACTAGGACGATGTTAGAGACCCACTGTGGATAATCGATGGGCTGGATGAAGGAGACAGAAAGGAGACGCTGAAGCTCCTCCTTGACAAGGAGGGCAATGCGAGGATGCATCTTTCGAAGCTTTTGCCTGACAGGCTTAGCCTCTGGTTTGGTGACAATGTTATGGGTAACGATGGTGGGGTCGATGCCAGGCATATCACTGTAAGTCCAGGCAAAGGCCTTGCTATGGTCGGAGAGGAACTGGGTATAGTCAAGCTGCTCCTGAGCGTCTAAAGATTGGCCGATCTTTAAGACATGAGGAACATCAGAAGAAGGAAGGTTGATGTCAATGGTTAATTCATTTAACATAACCTGGGTCTCAGAAGGGAGGGAGCGCTGGATGAAAGAATCATTAGCGCCCATGTAGGAAAGAATGGCATCATCGTCAACGCAGTGAACAGTGTGAATGGTTTCCAACTCATCTTCGATCATGGTGGGAAGAATGAGAGGGAGAGACTTGGATACCCCATTGAGCTGATAAGTCAAGGGGTCCAGGTGGATGGTGTTTATGGAAAAAAAAAACTAGGAGGAATGGAAACCACTGACTCCGTAGGTGAAGGTGGCAAAATAGGCGAGTGTGGAGGAGATTGGTCAAGGATTGGTTTAGGATAAAGGTCTACAGGGTCTTGAGTGGGGTCATGATATCCCAGACCATACCGTTTCTTGGCGTCGTCATCATTGAGCGGTTGGATAGGCTGATGGGAGCCCTGCTCATAGCGTCCGAAACCAAAACCCTTCCATGCACACCTGTAAAGGTAAGTATGTGCAAAGGCGAGGTTGCCAAGAAATGAAAAATCTGATGTGAAAGGTTGGGGTGAAGAAAGAGGATTACCGTCAATAGGAGCTTGATTAAGCCCTCCATAGATGAGGTTGGTGCAGAGGTGAGGGGGACCATAAGGTATGATCATCCTGATCCGATGGTCATAGCTGGGGCTGTGATGAAGGCGTCCATACTCTTGTGGAGTTTGGAACATGTCTAAAGCCAGCAAGCGATACTCTCCCAATGAAAGTCTTTGGAAGACGTCTTCCATGGGGTCTGTGGTTGTCTCTTGAAGGGGAGGTGTAAGGGCGACCGCCTGTTGCGAACTGGTCAAAGCTTCCACGGATGGAGGCGGTGCCGGGGTTGATGGCTTGATAGGAATGAGGACATCATTTGGACGGTAGGTGGTATTGCATGTTTTGAAAGGCGAAGGGTCAGCGGGAATGGTGTGGACTTGTCCGTCATGCTCAAACTTCACACAACGGTGCAGGGTGGAGGGGACACAGGCCATGGCGCAGATCCAGGGTCAGCCCAGCAAGATGTTGTATTGGAACTCTCCTTCGATGATGTAGAAGAGCTCTGGGACTGTGCGTGGACCAACGCAGATATGAAGGATGACTGTGCCAATTGTCGTGGCAGTGGTGTCGTTGAAAGAGCGTAAGATCGCGTCAATTTTGGAGACGCAATTCTTGGGAAGAGCCAACTGATCAAAGGCATGAGTGGAGATGATGTTGATGCTAGCGCCCCCATCGATCATAACGCATTTAATGCGTGTCCGATTGATGTAGGCAGTGATGAAGAGGGCGGCATCCTGATCTTCCGTGTTAGATGTAGGAATCTCAGAATCGCTGAATGTTATGGAGGCAACAGGGGCTAAGGAGTGGACAAGGGCAGCAAGTGGCTGGGGATCCTCAGGTTGGACCTCCGATGCCTGCAAGGCTTGGATGAGGGCCTGACGATGTTGGGGTGAGGTTTGGATGAGATCGTAGAGGGACATCTTCACAGGCGTCTGGTGAAGCTGTTTCAACATGGAGTCGTGGATTGGTCCAGAAGAGGAAGAAGAAGAAGAAGAGGGTTAAGGCGCGCCAAGGATAGAAATCTTAGGCTTAGGCGGTTGAGGTGGATTGACAAAAGGGTAGGTCCAAGGAATGGTGGCTTTTTCTTTCGCCTTATCCTTTTGTGACCTAGTGGTGATGTGAATGGCATTGATTTCAAAGATGGGAGGTGAAGATGATGAAGGGATTGTAACCGGTTGATGAGATGTGGATGGGTTTGAAGAGGTTGAAGGGTTATGAGAAGGAGTCGGGGGGCGGTCGAAAGTGTCCTCAAAGAGAAGAGTGTCTTTCTCCAGATAACGGCGAATGACAGCCTTGAGGCCACAGCAAGTCTCAGTGTCATGTCCTGGTGTACGATGATATAAACAAATCTTCGTGTCGTCGAACTAGGAGGGTTTAGACCCGAGAGGTTGAAAGGGCTTGATGGGTGGAAGAGTTAAGCTAGAAGTTTGCAAAAGTCGTTGCAAGATCAAAGAGTATGAGCCCACTAAAGGGTCCATGCTCATCGATGTATGCGATGTCGGTGACTTTTGCTTGGGCGAAATGGGAGGGGGTTTTCGTACCACCTTCTGGGTTGATGGTGCGATGACAGGCAGAGACGGTACACTCTTCGTGAGAGGTATCGCCCTTTTGGGAGAGGGCAGGCTAGCGGTAGGTAAAGGAAGAAAAGGAGGCAACTGGTTTTGGTTAGAGGTTGAAGCGGGAAGGACTCTGGTTAAGGTTGAAGGATGCGGGCCCAAAATGGAGGGCAATGGTGATAGAAGAGAAGGCGTTCGCCTCTGTGGTTTGGCAGTCTTTTGAGATTTAGGTTGAAGACTACTATTGTTTGAAGTTTGGGTTAAGTCCACCTTCACTTGTGGATGAGTGAGGTTGGAGACGGGGCGAACGCCAAGTGATTTGATAGGTTTAGGCGGAGTAGATGAGGGTTTTGGTTTTGATGAAGTTGATGAAGATGTAGACGGTTTGGAAGTGGAGATCGGATTTTTGTTGATAGTCTTAGGAGGTTCTGCATTGGGAGGATTAGCAGCATGAGATGAGAGGGCCCGGGCTTGTTGAAGAGCTGTGAGACGGTCCCACAATCCCTAATGTTCCACTTTCCTAGAAGGGAGAAGTTTGAGTCTCTCCACTAGTCGGGAAAATGGCTGAGAAGATACGGGATGAGGTTTAGGCTCTTGAGAAGATGCCAATGGTTGTGGGACTGAAGGTGAGACGAATGTAGTAGTCTCGGGCCCAAAGCATGGTGAAGTTGTGACAGGTTCATGTTTGGTTGGAGATGAAGGAGAGATAGGTTCTTCTCTGGGTGGAGAAGAAACTGGTGAATGAAGCTCCTCAAGCGGGTAAAGGGTAGGGATGATAGTACCCTCCACTTGTGGTCGAGGAGTAGGAAAGGTTGGGTCCTCCATGGGCAGCAAGAAGGAAGATGGTGAAACTGGCGGTGCTGGTAAGGTCAAGGCGTCCTCCAAAATGAGAGAAGTTGAGGGAGAACTAGCCGGAGAAAGAGGTTCGTCCACATGTGATGGACTGATGGATGAACTCACCTCTTGGGATTGGTTAGAAATGAGGGGCGAGACCGTATTGACTGTTCAAATATTATGTTCATGGGTATTGTCAGTCAAGGTCTGGACATTGTTTTGGGTTGGTGGATGATTAGGGAATGGTTGTTTGAAGATATCGATACCCTAGTTAGGAGGGGCATTAGGATTGTCGAGGATGAGGTCACCCTTTTCCAACATGTCTTGGACTATGTTTTTAAGGGTTTTACAGTTGCCCGTGTCATGACCTTTAACACGGTGGTAGTGGCAGAAGTCATTCTCCCTATACCACGCAGGGATGGCGCGTGAGGGATCAAATTGTGGTGGAGGTCAGATCTGAGGGAGGTTGATGGCCCCTTGTTTGATGAGTTTTTCCAGCACAGACGCGTATGATTCTCCAAGTGGAGTAAACTGTCGCTGTATGTATCTCTGCTGAAATTGGCGAGTGGCGCTCATGGACGTGGATGGTTCAGGTTGATTAGTTGAAGGCAAAGAAGAGGAAGATCTAACAACCACAGCATTTGCTGAGGCTTTAGATTTAGGATTGGATGAGGAGGGCTTAGAAGAAGGGTCATTGGTTTTGGAGTTGGGATTCTTACTCCGCAACTTGACTTTATTCTCCTCAACGGCACGTAACTCAAGTTTACGAGCCATCGTGAAGGCTTCGTCAAAAGTGCGGAAGGTTTGAACCCTCAAGGTAGAAGAAATATGTTTAGCACAGGCTTGAGAGAAAAGTTCAATAAGCTCAGGCTGAGGTAAGGAAAATGAAAGTTGATTGATAAGGCTCCTCCACCAAGCGACGAAATCAGCAATAGATTCATCCTCGAACTGGCGAATAGAATAGAGGTCTGTGATAGAGACCTTCTTGGTGATATTGATGGAGAAATGATCAAGGAAGAGCTAGGCCAGCTGAGTGAACGTGAGGATGGAATGGCTGGGAAGAGAGCTGTACCAATCAAGTGCAGCACCCGAGAGAGACATGGGAAACGTGCGTAAGAGCAACGCATCGTCGTGGGCAATAAGGTAATAGGCATGTCTGAATGCCTGTAAATGTTGTTGTGGGTCTTCCTTGCTCTGGAAATGAGAAAACTTAGGAAGTTCCCACTGGTTGGGATATGGTCTGATGGGGACGGAAGGATGGATGGGCTCGTTACAGATTTGTTCGTACGAGAGAGTGTTGCGTGAGCCGGTAATGGAGGTCTCTAGGTTGGACATTTTATCCATCAGCATCTTGATAATATCTACTGACGGATTGGCGGGTGGAGCACCTCCTAGATTGTAAGGCGCTTGAAAGAGGCTGGAAGAGGTATACGACATAGTCGGTTGTACCAATAAGGGCGCAACGTACGGATGACTAGTCGTAGGGATAGAAGAAGTGACTAAAGATGGTTGGATGGAAGGTATGGCTAGGTTTGATGTTGTCATGGGAGGTTGGTTAGAGGTAACATGGGCTAATGGATGGGTAGCCACCCTAGTGTTGATAGGAGTAAGGGTGGGCGGAATAGAGACGACCAGGTTTTGAAAGGGGGTAGAAAGTGGTTGAGTGGACTGAGATTGATTGGGGGCCGAAACCCCAGTGAAAGTGGGCCCAACGATGGAAGGAGAGGGCACACTTGGATGGTTGGTGAAAGGTTGGTCATTGTTGAGGCAACAGCCTGGGTGTCTAAGGGTTGGACTACGGACGTTGTTGATACGGCCGCAGTCGCGAGGAGAGAAGTCGGCATTCCATAAATTGGATTGCCAAAGGGGTCTCGCGTTTGGCTATTCGCAAGATAGTGTTGTAGGGCTTTGGTATTGAGGTCCAAGAATCGTGTGAAGTCTTGGTCCCCTTCTGGAATAATAGGCGTTTGGGTCGGAGATGGTCTGGTAGGAGTTCTTTCAGTTTCTGAGTTGAACTCCATTATAGGGTTGGTTGTAGGCGGGGTAGATGGAAGAGGATGATGCCTCGCGTGATCGACTAGAGCCTTGGCTTGGCTACGAGTTAGAACCATTCAAGGCAAAGAAGAAAGTCCTCACAAGCTCAAACAAGCAGATAAGAACCAAAAAGATGAAGACACAAGCAGATCCTAAAACCCTAGAAGTAAATTATTAGGATTACAGTGGCTTATGCCTTAGAATATGTGTGTAGAGGAAGATTGGCTTTGTGAGTCGGGTCCTAGAAGAAGCAGTCTATGGATAGTTTCGGGTTTTGTTATGGTGCTCAAGAAATCTATGTTAGCTTCCGTACAGGCCTGGTGCTAAGGAGCAAGCTCCCCTCACTTCACGATTCCAGTGGTTAGCTGGTTTCGCTTAGCCAAAATATACTTCCACTAGAGTTTATCCTCCGCCAGAGAACGGAGTGGGCTTCCCCCTTGGTGATGAAATCCAAGTAGGGTCACCGGGACGGGTAAGGTATCCGCTGGGGGATGAAATCCCAGTCGAGCCTTGTCTCAGGTAAGTTTTATGTTTGTTTTGTGTAGGTGGTTTGGTCGTGTAACATCAAGTGATCTAGATTTATTCAATATGCGGTTTAATTACTATGTGTGGTCTAAAAGATGCAGGCAAACAGAGATGAATGCAAAGTGTTTTAATGCCCAAGTCGAAATGTTCGTTCGTATGAAGACGAATGGAGAAAGAGTCGAAGAATATGAGTTTTAGCTAGTCTAGAAGTGCAAGAAAGAAAGAAATGTTCGTTTTAGTTCTGCTTATGATGTCGTTTAAGAAGAGATGAAAGGAGGCGAAAAGGAAGAAACCTAATGCACCTAAATGAACGAAAGAAAGAAAGAACCCAAGGAGGACCTAGGGTCCCACCGGGCGTGCCAGAATGTTTCTATGCAAAATTGCTTTCTACATCCAAAAGAAGAAATAAAGAAACTAAGGAAATGGTCAAGGCTAGAAGTACCTGATAAAGTCATGTGCACCGAAATCAGACATTGAAAGATTCTCCTCTTTTGCTGTGGAGGAATGACACCTGCGAAGAAAAGGCTGATATGCAGCACTATTCTGCACAGTCGCCGGCGTCGGTCTCTGTGGTGCCGGCGTCAGTTAAGGAAGGTGCCGACGTCGGTTGAGGTGCCGTCGTCGGTCGGGGTAGTGACTGGCATCGGTAGGGGCAGGTAGGTTCGGGACAGGGTCTAAGAGAGTCAGGATAGGGTCTGGGCAAGGTCTGAGAGAGTCATGACAGGGTCTGAGAGAGTCAGGACAGGGTCTGGGCAAGGTCGGGTCGGGTCTGAACAGAGTTTGGGGATTTGAAGAATCGAGATGACAGAACTGATAAAGAATAACCAAGGAAGAAATAAAACAAACAGAATAATACTTACCTGCTAGAAGACGCGATGAAAGCCATAGTTGGAGTTGTCTGTGCAGATTGGTTGATGCCGAGAGTGTTGATGTTGTAGTGTTGATGTCAGAGTTCGCAGGTTGATGATTGCTCGGGTTTCGATTGATCAGCGTTTCGAATGGTTGAATAGCATTCAGGATCTGGTCTCGAATGGTTGGCGGAGGTTGATGAAGGCGAGAGACGGTTCCAGAGATGGTTCGTCAACCGTTTCGGGAAACCGAATGATAATTGGTAACGGATAACGGGAAGGTGACCAACGTTGGCAGGATTGCTGACGTCGGCCGATAGGTGACCGACGTCGGCGACATCGGCCGGGTAAAGACCGTCGTCGGCAGATGCATAATGGGGATAGAGTCTAGCTTTAGCTCTGTGCTCATTTTTACATGCTGCCAGGGTCAAGGTTGGTGGAACAAGTGATCGGCAAGGGTTCAATAGGCGAAGAAGAATAAGATGAGGAATGACCAGGGGAGTCGACACGATTTCGGTGTCTACAACTATAAAGGAAAAGGAATAGGCAGGTAGGAGAAAGGTCAAATAGAGCCTATTAATGTTCAAGATAACTTGTATTATTATGTTATAGGGTATAAACCATATGGTGATTACCCTCTCAATGTCATTATGGATTCTATCTTAACTAAAGAGAAAACTCTCCTAATGAGGATACTAAAACAGGGTCCATTTGTAGTCAATTTAAAGAGTTAGCTACCACTAACCTCTTTTTTGACACCTCCATCTTCACCATTCACATATACCTCTATTATCCCTCCCTCATAAACTAGGATTCCAAATAAGATCCCACCTTTGACACATTTCAAAATGATGAGGCTATTACTGAGTACCTAGGGGAAAGGATTTCCATGACATTTAGAGACCATAAGAAAGGATTCTCCATCAATCTATGTGAATCAACATATTTTGGAGAAAAATTTTCATTAATCACCTAAAGTGAGGATGAACCATTTGAAATAGAATGGGAATTTTCTATAGAACTTTGTGACATTCTTGATAGTCCCATTTAGTCAGAAGATTATTTAGATGTTGATATTGAGCTACTAGAAATCAAATACCCCCTTATCAAAATTACTCATGGATAGCTTTTTAGGATATAACCAAATTAAAATCACTCCTGAATACCAACACAAAACAACATTTATCATCCCATAGGGCACATTTTGCTATCAGGTCATGCCTTTTATCCTAAAGAATGTAGGGGCAAGATATCAATGTGCGATGATTATTATCTTCCATGACATGATGCATGATATTACGGAAGATTATGTTGATTATATCTTGGGAAAGTCTCACTCATGATCCAAGCATCCTATAGCCTTCCATAAGATCTTTGAAAGACTATGAGAATACAAAGTGCAATTGAACCCCAAGAAGTGTGTCTTCACAGTAATATCAAGTAAGTTGCTAGGGTTCATTACCTCTAGGAGAGGCATTGAGGTAGATCCAATAAAGGTCTATGAAATTACTAAGATGCCACCTCCCTAGACACTTCAATAGATTCATAGTCTTGAAGGAAATCTCTAGGCCATTAGGTGATTTATATCATAGCTCACTAATAAGTGTCATCCATTCACTCACTTTCTTAATAAAGTATTAACCTTTTAGTGGGATTAAAATTGTTAGAAGACCTTTAAGAGTCTCAAGAAATACTTGGTAAATCCACCTATCTTGTCTATATTATTTTTAGGTAAACCATTGTTGTTATATATATCCACCACTCCTTATGCCATTAGAGCCTGACAAAGCACAATGATTAGGGAAAGGAAAAAGCCATTTATTATCTCAACTATAATTTAATATTAAATGATTTAAATTATACACCAATTAAATAGGCATGTTTAGATATGGTCTTTACCTCCCAAAAGCTTTGGAATTATATGCTTAATAACCATGTACACTTAATTGCAAAAATAGATCATTTAAAGTATCTTCTATCTAAATCAGAAATAACAAGCCATGTGGCCAAGTGGATCATGTTTATTAGTGAGTTTGATATTGAATATGTCCATCTAAAAACAATCAAATGATAGTTTATATCAGATCAATTGGTAGAAGCTCCATTAGAATCAACTAAGCCACTTACCTCTCCCTTTCTTAATGAATCCATTATGAGCACCTCACAGGTAGAAAGATGGAAGTTATATTTTGATGGCTCCTTTAGTACTCATGGGTCAAGGGCATGAATCTTACTAGTCACCTTGTAAGGTGATCTCATTCCCAAAGCATTTCATCTCATGTTCCCCTACACTAACAATATCTCAGAATATGAGGCCTTCATAGGATAACTTCATCTTGACATAAATTTGAACATCTAGCATTTGAAAGTATTTGGGGACTCTCAACCAATCATAAAATACGTAAATGAAAAGTTCCAAATAAAGGATGATAATTTACTCCCATACAAGAAACTGGTTGACCAAATAAAAACCAATTTTTAATATATCACATTTGAGCAAGTGTTGCAAACCAATAATAAGGTAGCTAACTCTATGGATACTCTAGGCTCCCTCACTAATATTCCTAAAGATGTCTTAGAGGGATAATTTTTTATTAAATAATTGATCACCCTAGCTCAGCACTCTTTGGATTTTGTATAAATTTACACCATTAATAATCTCATTCTCCCTTGGTTTGATGCCATCTACCAATACCTCCATGAAAATACCCTACCTCCTAATCTTACTCGACATCAATGAAAATGCTTTCTCCATCAAGCCATCTATTATATCATCTTAGGTAGCACACTCTATTGAAGAGGTTTTGATAGAACCCTATTAAGGTGTTTGACCTTGGATGAGGAAACTCAAGTGGTCAAGGAAGTACATGCTAGCATTTATGGAGGGCACTTTAGTGGGATGGACTTAGCCAAGAATCTCCTCTAAATTAGATACTATTGGCCAACCATGGAACATGATGCTTGTCAATATGTGCATAAATGTGAGTCTTATCAAATGCATGGAAACCTTATCCATGTGTCAGCATAAGAACTACATCCTATCATGAGCCCATGGCCTTTCTCTATACGGGGTATTAATCTAATTGGCAAGATTAATCCTACATCCTCAGACGGGCACAAATTTATTATCATAGTTATAGAATATTTCACAAAATAGGTAAAGGTAATGCCACTGACATACATAACTACCCTCCAAATATCTAAATTCATTATTAATAAAATAATTTTTCACTTTAACATCCCTACCAAAATTATCTTTAACAATGGCAAGTCTTTCAATAATCAAGATGTTGAGTCCCTTTGTCAAAAGTATCACATAATGAAGCATTTCTCTTCCCCATATTATCCCCAAGGCAATAGACAAGTAGAAGCAACCAATAAGACCTTAATCAATATCTTAAAGAAAATAGTCAATCAAGCTAGATGTAATTATTATATTTAATTATATCCAATGTTATAAGCCTATTGTACCACTATCTTCACACCCATAGGGGCCAACACCTATGCCTTGGTATATAGAGCTGAAGAAATATTACCCATGGAAGTAGATCTCCCTTCTCTTTGTCTCTCCTTATGAGGCATAATTATTGACCATAATCAATAACAAGAGCACCTTCAAGAGCTAGAACTCCTTGACGAAAAATGACAACAGACCCTAAATCACCTAAGGGCATACCAAAATAAGCTCAAGAATCAATATCGTAAAAAGATCTAGGCTTGAGAGTTTGAAATAGGTGACTTAATCCTCAAGGAAAATAAAAATAACACTAATTTAGAAAGAGACAAGAAGAAAAAATTTGAAGCCAATTGGTTGGTCCCATACATCATTATCTCCAAATTTGGCTCAAGAGCATACAATTTGGCCATGCTTGAGGGAAATTAACTCGATGATCCTATGAACATCATGCATCTCAAATGGTTCTACTCCTAGTTCCTGTATCCTCTATCCATAGGACCCATCCATTTCATCTATCCCATCCTTAAGTAATAATAATAATAATAATAATAATAATAATAATAATAATAATAATAATAATAATAATAATAACAACAACAACAACAACAATAATAATAATAATAACAATAATAATAATAATAATAATAATAATAATAATAATAATAATAATAATAATAATAATAATAATAATAATAATAATAATAAGAAGAAGAAGAAGAAGAAGAAGAAGAAGAAGTCATCCAATGGTGAAAACTAGCTAGCTAGCACTTAGGGCAAGTACCATGGTGAAAACTGATTCATGGCACCATGGTAAGGATATCCAATCCTTGGTCTCAAATAAGTGGGAATCTATAGCAAGAAAATCAATCTTTCCATTATACAAGAAACAAGGGCTACATCTAGGATAGTTGTTGGAGGGACCTTCCCAAATCATCTATCTACCCTTGGAGACATTATCCATATCCCAAATATCCTTTATCATCCCATCACCCTATATCTCTCTTTTTAAACAAGATTCTTATGAAAAACATGTCTCCTTTTAGCCTCAACAACTTCATACTAAACCCTTGTCATATATACAACCATTCACCCCCACTATCCTTAACCAATGCCAATGGGGTTACTATGGTTTTAATTTCTTGAGGTATCATCCAAATCCCCATTATTTTGGGATTTTATGATATGAACCTTGTAAATATATCATGTTCACTATGTTCTCATCTCACCTACAATCAATTCTCTATCACTACGCCATTATCATCTATTTTCCTAGTCACCATCATCATCAATACCCTTTTATCTAAAACTACATTGGCCTGAGGTCTTTTGGACTATGTAGGCAACACTTGGTCACATTTTTGTGCCCAAAGATAGCTCAGCCACCATCATATTCATCCCCCATCATCCCCATATCTAACCTTAATTTTCATCTATATCATCATTTTGGAGACATATGAATGTTTTACTTATGCATGTGTGCATTTATGTGGTGATTGTATGTTTGTGTGTCTTAGTATTTTAATTAATTTACCTTTTCATATGAATGAACATATGGGAATGAGGATGGAAAGGGTGAAACATTAAATTAATATACATATAGATGGATCACCCCATTTAATGGAGTTACCTCTATGCATCTTTGATACAAATGTCATGACCCTATCAAGACCATTGGCATATCTTATAAAGTTGTGACATAAAAAATTATTGTGTATATGATTGATAACCTCCCCAAGACAAGAATCCCATTCCCACAACCAATCCCAAGCCATATCCTCCAAACCATCCTAGGACCCTGAGCTAGAAACCTTCCTATCCAGCTCGATCCAATAATCCCCCACATCCATGATGCAGGATCATAAAATTTGGAAGGATAATTACCTATTAAATAGGGGAAATTTATAAATAAAATAATCCCATCCCACATTCATTAATAGATATCCACATCGACCATTGCATAAGTAGTATCACAAGAAAAATCATAAATCAACATAACTCCATCATATATATATCCAATCCATCACACACATACGTATGCCACTCATAGCATGGTCTATATCCATAAGCATCACATTCAAAAAAATATAATCTAAAAATAAACCCAAGAACATCATCATCATATCTATCATATTGCCATCATCATAATTAGTCAAACATTTTAATCATCATTAATACAGTCTTATTCATCACATCCATTCATCATAACAATAAAACATCATAGCCATAATCATGGTCAACCTGACATGTATAAAAAATAAATAATAAATGTTCATCATCATCATATAAGTACACCATTAGCATGGGTGTCATCACATAAAACTCACATAAACTAATAATCATAAAATCATCATCATCACAAGAATTTTCATAAACTAACATATATCATATAAAATTCTTAAACATCAAGAGGTCATAACATACATGAATCATGAATAATCAAATAATATATATGAGATAATCATCATAACTATCATAATTATCATCATCATCCATCATAATAAGTCATCATACATCCACATCTCTCTCATAAAATGATCACCACAATAAAAACCATAAACAAATCATGTCATCATCACAAAGTACAACTATTTCAAAAAGTGAATCATATATATATATATATATATATATATATATATATATATATATATATATATATATATATAACACAATCTAAGTCCCATGTAAAATATACAAAAGAATGTCCTAAAGTTTATCTACAAAGAAAAAACATACATCATCACTGAGGTGATGAGGGTGGCCTCAACCCCCTACTCCTTGAGGGCTACCTCACTGAAGTCTAGCTAACTTGAAAAGATCCTTCCCTGTACTCCAATGGTATGGCTGACTCATATAGATCCTATTAATACTGAGCCTCATGTGTCAACATCATGATTTAGCTCATCATCCCCATCACCCCCTACCCCTAAAGGCTTATATACATATCATCTCGATCCCTCTCCATAGTAGATAAATCTCCCTATAATCCCTAAATCCATACCTATAATGGTGCCAACTATCTTGGGATCCCATCCACATATCCCTATAAAGTCATAATCTATGACTATGCCTACTCAAGTTGGATGTCCCACTAATGTATCTAACTCTATAGAGCTACTACCTATACCTAAATCTAGGATAACTCACTCTCCTACTGAGTAAAATTTACTTGTAAGCTAGCAAGTTGTCCTTATTCCAATCTCTCATCTTCTTGCATCCTTAAGTTTTGTAACTATGCATGCAACTGGTCTCACTCCCAATTAATGCCACCAATCTCCATAACCCAAGCCTAAATCTCTACCTATAACCTAGATATTAATTCTTCATCCTCTATAAAACATGGAGGATAGGATGGTATTATTCCTCTAACTGGCTCTATGGGAACCTATGGAATAGTTGCATATGTGTCTGCATTCGCTAATCCCTATCTACCATATCTTATGTCAATATACATAACATCCACCACACCTCCTCCATCTACTCCCCCTCCTCTACCTATCATATTTTGGGCTAGTACATGTCTCTTATATCATGCTAGCTCATGAATGCAAGCTCACACTACCAACACCCACCTCACTACTTCCCTCATCACTACCTAAAGTTTTGTGAATCACCTTGGCACTCATGTTTTCCACCAGGCTACATATGATTCTATCACCCATGGGTATAGTATCACTATCCAAAAAGGACACTAGTGTAGTGCTATGCCTCATAATCAAAATATGCATTTAGTATCACCATTAGTAATCCCCAATCTGGCCTCTTCCACACACTTTGTACCAAGATATGCTCAAGATCTAGCACATCCTATTTAAAACCAAACTTATACCATACCTGATCTACCCTATATCTCTTGATAATATAATCCCATCTACTAGTGAGCTAATATGGGGTCAAGATAAACTGGGTACATGCTTCATCTCCCAATCTAAAAGTGATGCATTGATATGGCATCCATGTGATCTACTCTGGGAATAAGGTGTCAAAAACCTCTGCATAGTGCATCATGTCCCCTGCATGCCCTAGTGCTACATCTACTATCTTGTACCATCAAAACACCATCAATTTCCCTAGCTATAGTTTAGTAAGAGCCCATAATGGTCATTATATTATGATTTATTCCTAGCTCCATACCTACAAAAGCACTGAGGGGCAAAAACTCAATGTACCCCTATAAGCATCAAGATGTGACTCCTTGTATAAGTGAGCTAAGATGATGGGTCTCTAAGTAAATACTCATTGATTCTACACCATATCTAACACCACTTCCACTAAACTAAGGTGAAACCATCTCCCACTCTTATCTAGCAATAAGATACTATATATGAGAGCCATGACTACCAGTGCCAACCTATCTAAGGTCCCCTCTCATCGATAGTGGTCTAGGTCAATTGACCCATCATGCACCCTAATCTATAAAATCCTACCCAACCATTATAGTGTTTGAATCATAAAACATGACCTCTAGTAAATTTGTAGCCCAGTCATCAATAAGTAAAATATATGGTATACATCTCTGAACATCATGGTCATCTCCCTAATCATAAAGTAGAAGGAGCTAATCTCTAAATGCCACCACTCCACTAGCATTATAATCAAGGCTCGATCAATTATAATCAATGGCATCATCACCACATCATAGAGGCCTATCAGCTCCAAGACTCCATAATCCTCAACCATCATGCACCACATCTCATGTGAGACCTTCAGATGTCTTGATCATGATGCCAAAATACCTAAGCCCTCCCAAATCATAACCATGTAACCAAGTCAACTCATCTCCCTCACTTTCCCTATTTACCTTAATCTAACCCATTTCCCCACATTAATTTACCCCAAACCATATATCTTACCCATTTTCCTAAACCTAACTAACCAACCCAAACATCTTTATCTTCCTTAGCCTAAGCGTAACAATCCCACTATTCTTATCCTAACCCCCAATACTGGTATTTCAATACTATGACTTCCTATTAGTAGTATTACAATACCATGATTCCCTACTCATGAGATTAAAAACCCATGATTCCATAGTAGTGGGATTACAATCCTATTATTTCCCCTAGTAGCAAGATTCTAATCCCACTATTTACCTTAGTCACATGATTGAAATCCCACCATTTACCCCCAACCTTACCATTTGTGGTTGCAATACCACAACTAAAGGCACAACCCACAATCATGGGATTGAAAATCTATGGTTCCCTATTTTGTTTTAGCCCCTAAATATACTCTTAAACTTTTAAAATTGATTGGAACATATCAATTACAGTGCTCTACTCATCAATGGTCCTACCTCAGGCTCTCTCTAGTACACATGAACTCATTCAAGATAGTGTGAAACTTGAAGAATCTGATCCATGGTTTTTGGCTTGATATATGAGTTGCTAATAATAATGAATGTAAATGACCTAACCACTACTCCCCTTATCTTATATCCACTCCCCCCAAACCCTACCATCCACCTAATCCAACCTAGATCCCTATCTAATATCCAATCACCATCCCTATCTTACCTTGCACTTTATTTGCCTACATTATTATTAGGCCCTAATGGTGGCCCTTGGCCACTCTATCCTATCTTTATCCTTGTCACGTGTCTTTGCTAAGGGGATCATACCCATACCTTTCATTACTTGATTACTCCAATCATCACTTAAAATCATAATCACTCACACTTTGAGCTATAACTATCATCATATATTATGAAATCATCCTATCCTAACTTATAACTCTCCCTTGTATGTGTCCTTATTTGGGATATGTCTACAACTTATGGCCTTTTATCCTATCATCATCATGTTATGATTGATTCACTTTCATATGTCCTTACTTAGGTTGTGTCTGCAATCATAACACCAATCATATTTGTTCCCTATTCATATGTCTTTTCTAGGGGCATTATTATCAATTTTATATCTCATGGCTTGATTTCCTATCTCAAATTTGGCATCCCACCCCCTCATCCCTCCATTGCATTCCACCCCTCATTTTTTCTTTTGAGTGGCCATCTATCTCATTCTTCATTACATGTCCCCTTGAGGGGCCATCATACCTCCTAACATCGATTGCTAAAATTCAACCATGACATGGTTAGTTTTTATTTTAAAGACCATTACTCCTTCCACCCCATCCACTCATAATTCTCTTTCAAAGAGGGGCAAAATTTATACACTAAAATGTGTTTTCTCTAATAATTATCCCATTCCCTACTAATTTGGCCTAATTATCCCATTTCCTAGCCATAAAAACCCTTGGCCTAATTTTTGTAACCATTTCCATATCCTATTTAGCCTTTATTCTAGCCTAAAACCAATTAATCCTACCACTAATCCCTAAACAAGACCTATTACCTACTAACCTACCCTTAATCCCACTTTCCAATTTAAAATTCAAGAAAATCCTAACTAACCACCCACCACCCTACACTAGCCTTTCCTAAACACCTAAAACCCTATTGAGAAATCTCTAGAGTTTAGATAATTCTAGAGATCTCTCCATTCTAGAGCCTCTCCTCTAGAATCCTCTATTCTAGAGGATTCCATGGAATAAAAAATTCCATCGAAAATCCTCCACCCTAGATCTTGATGGTCCAAATTCAAATTTGGACCATAAGATATTCTCCCATGAATATATAAAACTAATACACACTCCCTTGCTCAAACTAATGGGCATTTGAATGAGGATTTGAGTGAGTAACCAAGTGCACAAGTGAGCAAAGGATATCATCAATCTAATAAATTATCATCAAGCTAAGTCCAAGCCAATCCAAGTCCTTATCAAGCATCTATAAGCAATCCCACAATCAAGTTCATGAAAACAAATCTCATTCTTGGATCAGAGCTATGAGAAGGTAAAAATGATGGTAAGCATGTGCTTTGTATTTTGATTTACCTTTTCTATCCCTTCTTATTTGTGTAATTACTTTTTTTGTTTCCATTATCTCATTTATAATATTTTTTTTGAATCCCAAATTTGGTGCACAAAGACTATACCATGTTCACATTTTTAGTTATCTTTGCCTTTATATTCTTCTCTAAAATAGGGAAATCATCAATATTATGTTGTCTTGTAGTTCTAAAATATAAAAAAAAATCTTGTTAATTATTATAGGCACATTTTCATGTGATTTGATTCATTTTTCATCATAGGTAACAAGTAATAGGTTTCCATGGGTTTTTATTTCCTTTCCTTCAATTTTGATTGCCTCCTTGACAACCTACCTATCTTTGAGGTCATCCCCACCCTTGATGTTGAATAGAATATCCTTTTTATTGATTATAAGGAGAAGGAGGTGTCTAGTTTGGTTTTTGTTGTCATGATTAAGGAGTCCACTACAAAGAATATGGTGTTGATAGAAGTTGATATCAAGGAAAAGGAGGAGTCCACCCTAGTTGACATTGAGGAGATTGAGGACAACACCATGGTGTAGGATGTATTATTGAGGGACCCCATCTACTGTATGCTGAGACATCAACATCTTGAGTTGGTGCATTTAGTTTTGGAATAGGATACTAATATGTAATAATTGAAAATACATTTTGAGTCATGTATTATTTTATATATTTAATATCCCTATAATTACTTTCATCATGATTATGGGATTTTAAAAAAAACAAAATATGTTATGTGACTAATAATATTTTATTTTATTAAATGATAGATGTGAAATACTTTATATAGATTTTTTATTTATATTTGATAAGTTATTATATTGGTTTCCCTCTTGTCCACACTCAATACACCATACATGCAATCTTGGTTTTGTCCCCTCTTAGATTTAATCCATCTTATGTAATACTAGACCTAACTTGGTAGTAGCTTTTGTAATTCTATGAGGGTATTCACCATAATCCACTATATGTTTAGCTCTGATCATAGTGTCTATTACCTTAAAATTTGTTGTAAACTAACCCTAAGACATAGCAAATTGTATCTTTATTTCTAGGCCTTCTACAAACTAAGCAATGTTTATAGATAATAAAACTAAAAATTCACCTTATTAATCACATCAAAAAATTGGCAATCATAATCCCATATAGATTCTCACATTTCTATCTTATTTATTTCAATTATTAAATGGTTTGATTGACACATTTTTACATATTGAATTCCACTATAAAATTTTATTTCAATTTTTGAGGGGTCATACTTGCATGATTATTATTTAAAAATGAATGCTATAGCTCAACTAATCAAATCTCCTATAATTTTCCACTCTATTTTGTAGGTTAATAAATACCACTCTAGGTTAGTTGATCCATCATATGATATAAATTTAACAAAATATCATATAGGTAATGGTTTTTTTTCTAAAATTGGGCTAAGTATGACTAGTTTGAGTGATTCTTGCACTAGTATTTGTAAATGACATGTGATTGTGTTTGGTATACTAAGTGTATTAAAATAAATGGTTGCACTATATTGACCTCTAATTTTATTCTTATGCTCATCTAATATTTTTTTATAACTTATTCAAAACACTTATTATTTACTATTAACTCTTTGAACACTTTTGTCTACTATTTTCAGTAATTATAATAGGAATAGGGGATGTGTTCCCATGGAGTGAATGAACCATACTTATATTATCTATCATGAATACCCTCAAACTTGGTCTGAGTCTATATTTCATAATTATTTTATTGAAATACTACCCTTCCCATCCCAAATATAATTTTTGCCTCTATAGTCGGTCACTAGACCTATTGTGAAGTTTTTCCACTTCACCTTAAATAGCCTTTGTGTTGTTTCTCTATTTTGTTTCCCCATTTATTTGTGGTTTGGTTTCTAATTATAGGTTAGTATCTATGTTATTTGTAGTTATTTAAATGACTTATATTGCTTTCTGATCTTCAAGCTTAGTTTCTTCTTCTTGATTTTTGATTTATCCCATTCACAACATCCCTTTTACTCCTAATTATAACTATATTTATCCCTTATTTTTTATAGAGTTTTTTTGTTCCATATTTAATTTATTTTAGATATATTTGAAGTGCCAAAATTAATTTATCATATTTATCCTTTTATTTATTCATTCTTTAGGTTTTGGTTTAGATTCATTGGTTCATATCTTCTTCATTCATCTCCCTTTGGTTGACATCCCACTAATGCCCTATGTGAATTCTGCATGTTGGATAAAACAAACACCATGTAATTTTACACAAATAATATTTTTAACAACATCAACAGTCAATTTAAAACATTTCCTTTGATCCTTATAACAAAAAATTTCTATATATATATTCAAATGCAATGTATTTATGAATAACAAATTATGCAATGTACATGTCAATTTTAGTATTAATCCAATGGTAAATCACATGGGTCCATATAGTGTTTAGGTTTTGTAACCATTCCAAATGTTTTTTCTCCACAAAAAATATTTTGTTTCAATGTGTCTAAATCAATAATATTCAAGTCTAGATAACCATACTACTAGCAACTCGGGAAACTCACACCAAATTATTTCATATATTTATCCATGGATATGATTATAAATAATATATTATATAGACATTCCTATTATTACATATTTTTCCTCTATGAATTTATGTATCCTTGATTTTATCCAATTTTGAAGGTCCTTTTGAACAATTAACCATTGCACCATATTCAGGTCCCAACAACAAAACCAGGAAAGTGGTCCCTAGAATCTCTCATCAGGACGTGTTATGTGTTGTAGTATCTTAATGTTGTAACATGACACTAAATTAATATAATAATAAATATACAAAATTAAATATAGACTTAGTACAATGTTATACACATAAATTTATTATCATTCTTAACAAACATATATGCACTTATTTTAATTTTTCTTCCTTTAGGAATTATAACTTAAATGTCATAAAAATAAATCTATTTAGAAATAAATATATAATCAATTCTATAAATATATTTATATAAATTTTATGAGACATTCTCTAGAATAATATAAATTCAAATTGTTCCCTAAAATTATGACATTTCCTTTTAGAAATGCAGGATATATAGAGGCTACAAAGAAATTATGACTCTTCATCTTCTTGACCTTTCATTTTTTGAATTGAAATATATAAGTTACCCATTCAAACTCCAATGTGTTTTTTCAACCTACATAAAATTTATTTTATATAAAATTTCCATGATCTACATGTCGTATATTCAATAGTATAAAAATTGTGATATAATTCCCACCTTGCTACTAAAAAATATATCTACATGGGCTATTGGAAAGAATATAAATATGATTGAAATATTAAGGATTTTCAAATGAACATAAGGAAAGTGGAAATATTCATTGATTTAAGAGTACTTAAATGATTTATTACTTAATTATATGTATGTTGAAATAATTTTATGAATACCATATGTTATAAAATTCAAGATTTTGGAAATAAAGAGTGAAACTTGAATTCTATACCATGATATCCTAAGCTTGATATGTAGATTAAATAAATGAAATTTTAGTATGGCTGAGATACACTAATGACCACTCTGTGGATTACTTCATAATCATTTTATGAACTCATGGAAGACACACTAAGAATGTAATTGATTTGAAATTTAATTTAAAAAATGAAAATTATAAATGTAAGGCACAATTACGTAATTCCAATGATGTGAGGTCATGTTGCTACAAAACCTAAAAAGAGTTTCATTATTACCATCACTAAAATCTTAAGGAAAAATTTTTATTCTTGATTTTTGTAATCAATAAAGTATTTAAAATTTAAAATATACTTGAATATTAAATTGAAACAACTATAATTTTATATTTCAATATGTTTGGTTAAATCACACACTTATTAGTGTTGAGAATAAGTAAAATGACATTAAAAGCCAATCCAGTTAAGGTAAAATTTCCTTAGAAAATGCTTAGAGTATTTTGACATAAAGTAAGAGTAGAAATAATTTAAATATTACCTTTGATTAAATATGGGAATCTAAAATGTTATGTACTTTGTGATGGTCAATTTATTAATCATGTCATCATATTTAAAGAGGTATCTCTTCTAAATAATAATCACATAAATAAAACCTATTTAGGAGTTTACTAAGGTAAGATAATTAGTCTTATCTAGGAGGAAAAGTGTGTTGTATTATTTAGATGCTTAAATATGGATTTATATGTTAAACTAATCTTGTACACCATACAAATATATCTCAAGGATCTACCCTATAGTTTGACATTCCTTGCATCCAAAAGGCTTACACTCATGACCTCACTAAGTATAATTAATTACTTATAATTTTGATTATCTATATTATCTATAACCATAAAATACATAAAATATGATACACATTCATTGAAGTCAGTTAAAAAACCTTAGCAAAATTATTCCATCCTTGATAGCTATGTTGAGGGAAAGACAATAGCTTTGACACTATTTATACTTCTCCAAAGAAAGTGTTCTTACATTAAAAACACTAAAATTTGAAAATATTTCAAAGCATGTGCACTAGACTAAGAATGTCATTAACCCTTATGTTTTTAACTATTTAAAAACATCTAATATAAATACAATTCAAAGATAATTTATTTAGACATGTAGAAATTACCAAGAAAGCACCTACCAAAGTTAAATCAATTAATCACACAACTAAACTATTATGTCATATTCATCACGTTGACTAAAAAAGTTATCAGGGGAAAAATGTAGATTTTAAATAAATAATGTGGGGAAAAAATCCATATTCTATTATTAGGTGAAGCTATATATATTTAAATTAAAATGGATGTGGTAAATAAATCTATTTACAACTATTTGCATCAAAATTTATTAACTTTGGGGGTTTTTATTTTAACCAAAAATTATAACAAGGTGATTAAAAAGAGAAATTAAGGGAAATAATGGAAAGGAAAAAAAAGGAGAATGGTAAAATTCTATCCAGTTAAACATAAAAATCTACTATAGGCATCCTAGGGAATAAAAATGATAACTCTAGGTAGCAAAATATAGAAACTCACTAGAATAATCTAGGAATTGAGATTTTAACATATGAAAACATTATCATGAAAATGATATGGGAAATACATTATGAACATATGAATGTGATACATAAACAAATAATATTTGATAATATTACAAACAAATACATAAAACAAATTCATATTTCCCAATAAAAATAAAGATAAATTATATTTTTAGTCTCACTAAGGTTTCACAATGGAAAAAAAATTCCTAACATAGATTCAACAAAACTTTTAGAACAAAATATTTGCCTGTATTAACTATCTAAAAAAAATATTTTAACAAATATAAGGATGAATAATCAAAATATACTGACATACTCATGCACATCATTCAACCAAAAAAATTCTTGGCATAAAATGTTGTAAATTATTTTTGTATTGATCTTTTGTGGAGCTATACATGCATACTCTTTCCTTCCATATTTCCAAAAATTTTGACACTATTAAAATTTATTTTACTATTAAAAACCTATATTTATAGTTTACAATAGGTGTAACCACTATAACCACCTTTATGGTAACTTAATTCTATTTCAATGTTACTTTTTCATTTATAACTTTAAAAAGTAAGACATAACCTTTTTAAGTTATTACAAAAATCACAATAGAGAAATATAAAGACAAAAAGTGATTTTGAGTTGTTATTGAGAAATAAACAAGTCTTTTTTCTATGTAGGACCTTATTTTGTAACTACAATAATCTTTTATTATTACTTTTATGATGATTTGAACATGTATAATCAAAATCATTGAATAAATTGCATAATTATCATAACTAGTATGAAGCACACATTTGCACATGTTGATCTGACCAACTAAAAACTAACTTTTTACTCTCAATCATATTAGAAATGAACACATGTTATCAGGTCAAATCACATACTCTGACTACTTTGTAAGAATTTTTGCTTAGATGAGGGAATGCATCAGAATATTTTAATGTTCATCTAATGCCTTCAAGGTACCTTGGAGTTAGAAATCAATTTAAAATGGAGATTAGGTTATTATGAGGATTTGGATTCATGAAACTTATTTTATATCTTAAAATGAGCTTCACCAAGTCCAACAGGATTTATAGTGAGCTTTAATCATTTGTGAATGATTTCAACTTTTACTTTCTCTAACTTAGGATTTCAATACTTGATTTTCATTATGCTAGTTTCCTTGGTATTTGAATATCCCTAAATATTTTATCTTCATGTCTCATCTATTTTATGATACAATTCCATCCATGTCATCATATATCCATAAATAAGATTCTTCACAAATATTTATCTTAAATTATAATAACAAGTTTGAATCTCATTCCACTTTACAACTAGATTGTCTTAAATTTATGAAAAAAACATTTAGATCTACATGCGCTTAAGAATGTCATTTCTAAGATCATTATTAATAAGCAAAGTTTAATTTGGAGATTTTTATAAAACTCTTTGTAAAAAAATGTTGGTGGGGAAGCTCTAGAGTAAAAAAAATAGCCTTCAAAACCACATGTTTAAGACCTCCAAGAAGATATATGTGATATCATGTTTGAAACCACTAATTATCTGATTGTATTGAGTTGATGAACTTGATGTTGTAAAACCAAGAAATTATAAGATTCTCTTTTTTGGTTTGATATCTTCTTATGGCATAAAAAATACTTATATGTGAGAAGTAGTTAAAGAATTATCCTATTCAAATAAAACTTCCTTTCGGATTATAATTCAAAGGAGGACTGTATGTATACACATGGAGGATTTGATGTCTTAGAACCTTTCTCTAAAAACTAATTATATGTCCCATGATAACTATAAAGAATGAAATAAATAATTATAAATAAATGTATAAACCTTTCACTTACCAATTACACCACATGGAAGGTTAGTATAGTTGTTTATAGGTTTATAACTAGTTTGGTAGCATTTAGAAGAGTGTTTTTCAATCAAAATAAACATTTAAAGGTTTAAATATGTAATAATAAGTCACAAATTGCACAAGGAAAAGTTTTTAAGATCACAACTAAAATGGTGTGTTTGGAAAGGAAACATTACATGAAAATTAAGATCTGGAAAGACTCATATTGTAAAAGGAGTGATAAGAGTCTGCATGAGGTAGATAGAAAATTGTATATGCCATGGAAGACTACCAAAAATAATAAAAACACCTTTACATTTACAAAAAGTTCTTACATGTTTAACAAGGTTTTGGTGGGCTTCAAATAGAGTTTTTACATGTAAAAGACTTATTGTAAATTGACAACATGTAAAATCAAGTTGTAAAATCTGCATGGGGTGATTTGGATTAATATTTTCAACTAATATCACAAATGAGCAACTAAAACCACCTATGAAATCTTGAAACCACAAATTAAGCACCAAACCAACAATTTAGGACCAAAATTACCTTCTAAAAATCCAATACCATAAATTGGAAATGAAAACCACTTTATAAACATCTCTTTTTACTCAATACCATGGGTTTCACTAATAAAACCTTATTTTATTCACCAAATACCATGAATTATTTCTTAAACCTACCTTTTGAAAAGTAAAAAAACATGGATTGTTGGTGGAAAACATCACTTGAAAATTCTTCATATGATGAATTATGGCAAACCCAACCTTGAAACAACTTTTCAAAAGTATTTTTAAGCTATAATAATATCACATGGAAGGATAAGAAGCATTTTGAAATAATTTGGTAGGTTTTAGAGTGGAATTTTACATGTTATAGTTTTTAAGGAGAAAACTACATGTAAAAAGAGATTTGAAAGGCTACTTAATATAATATGCATGTTTTTTTAATAACCTTTTACATGATGACAATAATATAAAGGGTATTTTACATGTATAAAGAGTTAAAAGTGCTACACAATTGCATAGTGATGGATTTTAAAAAGGGTCATGAATTTAGAGTTAATCTTACATGGTTGATAGAATGGTAAGGATCATTATACATGTAAAACAAATTGAATATATAGACAACACAAATCTATAAATACCAAATAATGTTATTTTAAAACCTTTTATTTATTCAAGAGAGAAGCTCGTAAAAGACCTTGAATGTTTCTAAATAGATTTAGAAGATACTTGAATGATATCAATCATAAAAATATACTCTATGAAAACCTAAATTATAAATCCACTTTAGTAAACATGTGAAAGGACAAATATGATTACATGAGACTCATTAGAATCAAATTATAACTAGGGGTATTACAAGGAGAACATTCAAATGAATGATTAAAATATTTTAATAACTTCCATGAGGGATAAAAACAATGTATATCTTGAAATATATTATTATGAAGGAGTATAAAAATTGAATCCTAGGAATTCAATTTTGAGGATAATAACATGCTCTAACTGGGAACTTTAGAATATAAGGCATGGATTAAAACTCTAGACTCTAGTTTTGTAGAAAGGTGTTTATCTCATTCAACAAAGGAGTCAAATTAACTTTTATGCTTTAATTTTTTAAAATCTCTATCTTTAAAATGCATCTGATTTACTATAGGAATGTATGCAGGATAAGTCTAGAAGCTTTAGTGACTTGTGCCTTTATTATTGTAGTTTCTTGAGAATAGTGTGTAACATACATTTGCATGTATTGATCTGACCAACTAATAGTCAGTTCATCTATCTCAATCATGTGAGAAGTTAATGTGCACTCCTAGTTATATCACTTGTTCTAAATTAATTATATATATTAATCTAATTAACTAACAACCAATTTGCTTATCTTCATCATATGATAAATGAACATGCATTGTTGGGCCATATCAACTACTTAATTTTTTTGGAATATGTTTGTCTAAAACCTATCTATTTTGTCTCTTAAGGAAAAAATATCATATGACTACAAATTCCATATCTTCAATAAAATTTTTAATATTTTATCTTGGAAACCTACTTGGCTAAAATGCTTCAAATGACTTATCTACATGTTATTCCACAAACTAAATAAAACTTTATTCTATAGAAATAGCATATGATTATATATGCCCAACTAATTTGTAATAAATGAAGGTATCTATGAAAATATAGATGTGAAAACTAAACCATAAAAAAACCATTGTACATTCCTTGAAAATGTGATTTTCATCTACTCTTATATAATAACTATATTGACATATTTTCAAATCATGTGACTATCTACTAAGAGTTTCCATTTAAAGAAAATATATATATACATGTGCAATAAAAAGGACCAATACATGGAGAGGAGGTAAAAATATACATTTGGTTGAAACACACACACACACACACACACACACACACACACACACACACACACACACACACACACACACACACACACACACACACACACACACACACACACACACACACACACACACAAATAAAAATAAATAAAAAAAATAGAGATGGGAAAAGGAAATAAGCCAAATTAGAGAAACCAAAACTATTTATAGGAAACAGAGTAATATAAAAGACTATAAAAAACCATTAATTAGATGGTATAAGTACCTTTCATTTCATAATAATGTATGTAACTTATGACATTCAAACACATTCAACAATAATGATAAAGGAGTTAGGGAGAGGGTGGACTTATAATTAATGTGCATACTAAAATAGTCATGAATGAACATATCATCAATATCTCCAAGTTTTTAAATGAATTATTACAATTTTTCCAATATTTTAGGATCATTTTTTGGTAGTATTGGAATTTTTCAATATCTTCTTTAGTGGTTTTTAATGCATTTATGTTTGATATAGGATCCAAATTAGAGAGAAGTGTGTTACAGGTTTCTCTTTGAACTAGAATAACAATAGGGATATATTCTAGAATAAATTGAGTGTAGATATTATTTGCCAAATTATTTCCCATGATATAAATTAATTCATTATTGAATGAATCATTGTCATTATCTTCATCAATTTATTTTTCCTTGCCAGAATCCATTTCACTTTTAATAAATATCATACACCAATCCTTTTGTTATGCCTTCACATCTTCTTTGATTTAAACATTAGCATGATCATGAATTCCAATATGTATAACCTTGATTTCTTTAGATTCAAATCCTTCAAAGAAACCTTCTATAGTTGGACATGAAAATAAGTGATAGGAAAATATTCAATTTGGACTACTGATTCTTCCAAACTGATACAAGAGCAATCTTATTATTTATAGAAAACCAATCCAATGTTACATTTTTATTCAAAAATAAAAAACATCACATTCTAATTTGTGATCCCTTTTTGTTTATGGTTCAATCAATTGTTATTCAAGAAACTCAATTCATCCTTGGACTATGAGGTTTACATAATATTTTGTAATAATAATAACCATTTCTTCTTGGCCAAGGGGAAAGCCAAATTATTCATTAATTTGATGATCAATCATTTTTTATTTCAACTGTGAACCTTATTCCATAGTTTTTATAATTAAAACAACATATATGATAAGAATCACTTTATATTTGTATTTATTTATATTTTGACATGATTGAACAAGGATTTACTTTTTGATGCTTTATTCTAAATGTTAAAGGATTTTCATTAAATCATCTTCCACTACTTCATAACCACTTACAATAGTTGTATTATGTTTTAAAACTTATTTATTGAACATTCTAAATAAAACCATGTCATCTTCAATGTAAATGGATTCCTATTGTACATTTTCCACATATTTGATCTTGTTCCTCATCAAGATGAATTTGATCTCCAAATTTAGAGAGCCAATGAAGACACATAGTTCATCTTTTAGACTTGGTTGATCCACTTGAGAATTAGTATGAAAAATGTATTGAAGTGTTTTATGAAATCTTTTATATGATCTTCTTATTAATTCAATATTTATAATAAGTCTATCAATAATTCACGCATGTCAACAAATAGATTGAATCTATTTAAGAAGATGTTATTTAAGGAATCCTAATTTATAATGACAACATCTTCTAGGTGTTGGATTATTTTATTATCCAAAGTTATTTATTTTATATTTTTAGTTAGTAATAAATTTAATATTATGTTTTATTTTTAATAATTAGTTATTTCAAAAGAATGTCAGTTATATCCCATAACCACCCATGAAAATCTTTTAAATATTTTCACCTCTCTTTATAAAATCATCCAAAAATAATAATTTATCAAATTTTTGTCAAAAGATTTATTCCAAGATGTAATTTTATAATTTATTCCATTGTTAACTAGGCCATCATTGGTATAAGAGCGCCTAGGTTTTAAAGATGAATCCATGGATTTGAATTTAGAAAGAAAGATAGCCATGGTAAGCAATTTTTGAATGAGTAAAGAATAAATTGAAGAATCTGGAAGAAGGAAAGAGAATAATTTTTTATATATACACCTGTATGATGTAGCATAATTCTATTTTGATTAAATTGTGACTTCATTTATTTTGTATGGTTTGAGAGAAGGCAATACTAGTGATTTTATTTTACATTGATTAGTCTATAAAAGTGAATTATACAAAGGTATATTTCTTTATTTTCTCACAAATATAACTCTATATGGTGGTTATTTTTCTGTCAAATAAATTCTATAATTAACAAATACAATAGAACAAGATCTATGGAATGCTTATAGAAGCTCTCAAAAGTTTCACATTGAATTTGGTAACTTTGGAATTTACTCATACCCATCACTAAATTTATGAGTCCTAGTGGAAGAAACATAGATCTATTAATTTCTTATATGTCTTGAAATAATCATGAAAAATTAGACTATATTTTGAACTAAACTAGTTTTGTGGTTTTTATATCAGTTTGCAAATCCATTAAAGTCTTGAATCTATCAAAAATGATCCAAGAGAGAATTATATGGTGTATACTCATATGGACTCTATACAGGCCTCAAATTAAATATCAACACAGTCTCCACTAGTAAAAGGAGGTATAATCAAATTTTTCAAAGCATAAAAAATTTAATTTGTAGGCTTATGGTGATGGAACTCCTCAAGAAGACATTGGCACAATAAGCATATACCTTAGGTTTTATTTATTTATATTGGTTTGAGTTGATGAGTGTGTCCCTTAAAGTATAAAATTCAAATCCTTTCATGAATGAGTAGAGTGAAATAGCCATCTACCTGCATGGTGAAAACATTACTCAACATGTAAATTTTATTTTATTTTTTTCATCCAAAAACATACATAAGTTAAATATCTTGATTTTTTAAGTTTAATATTATTAAAATAAAGGTGATTATAAATATTTTTTGTAGTCACTTGATAAAAAAGAGGACCAAGGTTCAAATCCCCTATAATTATTTTTGTGTAAAATCGGCAATATTAGGGTGTATTTTTGACTTTTTGAGTTAATTTTTTGGCCAGTCACTTTTTTGTGCAAAGGCAATCATATAACTAGGTAATTTATAGGTTTTAAAACATTTTGAACAAAACTAAATAGTTTATTTTTTGTTTTTGAATGTTCCATATAAGGTTTTTATGCCAAATCTATTCAACAATGTATAAAGGTTCATTATTGGTGGAAAGTGACACTTTCCAAATGATAAATTTTAGGACACCTCTTGATTGTGCTTTAGGAGATAATAACATCCTTTACAGGTCCATCAGGATCCCTATAATTGACAAAGTGTAAGTGTCAAAGTAGAGGTTAGAGGATAATTTCCCTTCTCCAGTTCACTATTTACTCAAAGTATGGGTTCACTCTTGGGATAAATTTTTTTAGTTTATGTACTTTGATTTCAATTTCAATTTTAGTTCAGTGTGTTGATATGATTGATGAGGAGAAGATAGAGTAGCTTGAATTTGTTTCTATGTTGCATAAATTCTCACCTCTCACCTAATAGGGGAAGATATTGCATAGTAGGCTTCAATCAATCATCAGTGGTTGTACAAGTCAACATTATATTTTCTATAATATTGAGTGCCAATAGAATGCATGCATGTGATGTTGATGATTGTTGGGAATCCAAGAGATGTGCCATACATAATACTAGAGGATCACTTGGACAGGTTCTTATGTGGGACCTTATAAGGGTTGATGTAGTTGGGCATGCTTTGATCAAGTTCTACTATACTATAGTATGATGATCATAGGGGATGAGCATGATTTTAGCATGTTTATCAGCCTTTAATGTAATAACTTGTAGAGTGGGCTTCTATATGGAGTGGCATTGGTTTTGATTAGTACCACAATATATAGTGTGCTAGTTTGCAAATGTAGCAAAGATTCATTGATGACTTCAGATTCATTACTCTAGATCTTTTTTATACCCTTTGGATAAATGAGGATTTTGTTAGATTATTTTATGATCCAAAATTCGTTATTTTATATTTTGAGTTAGTAATAACTTTAATATTATGTATAATAATTAGTTGGTTCATGGGAATGTTAGTTATATCACATAACCACCCATGATAATTTTCTAAATCTTTTCACCTCTATTTTTAAAATCATCCAAAAAGAATACTTTATAATTTTTTTGTCAAAATATTTGTTCCAAGATGTAATTTTATAATTTCCTCTATTGTTAATTGGGCCATCACTAGGTGCTAAAACCACTCAACAGTAGGTCAAGTGAGAATTTCAACTAAAAACTTCATTGTGACATATTCATTCATAACTCAAAAGATGTTGTAGGACACCTTGAAAACAAGGATATTGTTATCTATGTCTTGAGAAATTTCTCCTAAAAACTTTAGGAATCTATTCCTTGATAAATAAGGTAATTCATGGTATTGAGGTAAAGTAAATGGATCAAAATAAATTCCCTAGAGGAAATCAATAACATTATCATTGGGGTGAACCAACACCATTTATTATTTTACAATAATGTAGGCACTAGGTACTTTTGTTTCTTGCACAACATGCCCTAATTTCCTAAAAAATCAACGACCTTCTTTTTCTCTAGATCTAGTCTTTTAGGTTTTAGTTAGTTATAGGCTTGTTTTATCTACCGATCTAATCAAGAAAGTACTTTATGAGGTTAAGTATTAATGTTTTACTTAGTCCATGTCTTAACTTGAAAGGTCTACTACATACACTTATTCTAAGAGAGTGTATTTGGGGATTCTTTGATGTACCTACCTAAATTTACCATAAATTTGATAAGTCATGGTATATCCTAAATCCTATTTTTAACTACATTAAAGTTCCCTTTTCTAGACCATTTCACCACAAATTTGTGCAAATTGTCTAACCATTGTAGTGTTTATTTTTTTCCTTGAATAATTTGATATGATGTTGTCTACTTTTGGTTTATTTGACTAAGAATTTTAATCTGATAAATTTTTTAATGCTTGGTATATTGTTGACCTATCAAACTAGATTTTACTATTTTGAATTAATTTTACAATGTGTTTTCTATATCTCTATGTTTAAAATAAAAGTTTCTATATTCTTCAAAAGTGCATTTTAAGCTTGGTCACTTCCAAAGTAGTAGACTAGGTTTTGGCTTTGAACTAAGGTAAAATACTATTTTTTGTCCATGAGTTTGTTTACTTCTATCTATCCTTATATTTTTTGTTTACATATGAATTTAAAATAAAATAGCTAATTTTGTTTACTCTTATGCTAAAAGTCTTCTAAAATTTCCCATGAGTCCTTAGGAAAGTAATATTATGTCACTTTTCATTCCATAACTTCCCTAGGTCTCTTTTACTTTGGGATATTTGTCTAGGAATTTTGGGTAGGAAATATCATCTACATGGAAAAATCCCATTTTACTAGTCCCCTCAATTTCTTTAATTTAATATAAGCCTCCCAAAAAATTGATATCTTAACAAGTGTCGCAATCATGGTTACTAACTTCATTATGCCTTTTATATTTGTGAGGTTGATTCCTCAACCCTTTAGATACATAGGATCATACCACGTGGTGTGATACCACTTTATCATGTCTAAAGGTCCCCCTTGGTTTCCTCAAAATACACTAAACCTACGAGATGCATGAGCTCATGCCATGTGGCATAATCCAATTTCTTTGGACCCCATAGTAGTTTGTGTTCTTCCCTTTTATAGTCAAGCCCTTGAATGCATGGGATCATGCCACATGGATTTATTACATTTATATAAATACATTAGGGAAGTCAACATGTTTATGATCTTTTGGGTGAAAAATATCTAGACAATTTTCAAGATCTCATTTCATCAAGAGAGTGTAAGTCGTCAACCTAAGCAAGCACCAAATTATACCATGAATGATTGAACATATTCCACATGACATGGTCCACTAGATATATAAGATGATGATGCACACTTTATAATTTTATGATCATAAATTTGATGTTTATTTATCCCATCAAGAACATCAACCTAGATATTACACTCAATATATAGCAAATTATCAAATTATTTTAGGGTTTCATTTTGATCCTTCCCTTGTATAGTTTCAAATTCTTATGTTTGGCCTATCCTTTGATCATTTTAAATCCCATGGATTAATTAAATTATGTATTTTTTCATCTTGAATCTAGTCATTGTGATTATATCAATTAATGTATATTATTCCTAAAGGCTTATCTAATTTTTTGTTTTAACATAACTTGCCCTTTTTTGACATTGAATGGTTAATTGTCAATTTTTTTCTATCTTTGTCATGGCCAATTTTATTTAAATTGAAATGAGTTTTGTTTTTTTTTAAACTAAAAGTTTAATTATTCATTAATTAATTAGATCAATTATGTCATTGAAAAATCCCCCTTTTCAATTGTTAAATTTCTAAGGCTTTACCTTAGTCATTTTTTGTTGGAATTAGAAATTTGAACTCTTAACAATTAGTTTTTATATTCAAAGACTAATGGCTAAAAATTTTCCCCATGTCTAGTTTTATTTGAGAAATACCACTTGTCATCATATCAAAGATTCCCTCTTCTAGAATACATTAAATAAAGAGCCAAATCCTTCAACCTTGTAAGTGACCATGATCATTGCACATGGCATGATCTCATTTCTCTGGGCCCTCAAGATGATCATGACATAGTAAGAAAGTAGGGACCTTTTGAAGAAATTGGATGATGCCACATGGAATTATCCCACTTATTCACACCTCAAGATCAAATAGGAGTAATGTGACTAGGCCAAGACTAGGCAAGTCCTTGGGATGATTCTATGTGGTATGATCTTGGGGATCTAGAACAATCAAATCATGGAATAAAGACTAAGGGACCATAGATATCTAAGTGAGTATGATATTACCACCTATCAAGATCCTATTGTATCATGGTGGACAAAAATTTAAGGTGGTATGGACACTCAACACCCTATGAATTAACATAAATAAACATATGGTAGTACCTTTACATATAAATGACATCTTTGTTCTTCCTAAGGAGTGAGGAGTGGACACATGGATTGAACTTACCAAGGAAAATAAGTGGGATTTCATAAATAGGATCTAGGAATAAACTTGATGATCATATTACTTGTTTTGTCTAAGATGTCAAACCTAGAAATGGGATTATAAGTCCTCTAAAATTGATATAATCATGAATCTTATTGTCATATATTAAATAAAGTGACCATGGGAAATTAGTTCCTAGGAATAATAGGTAGTGGGATTAACCCAAAGATTTGGTGTGGGTAGTATGATTGAGCAAGAGCATAAATTAAAAGGGGTCATCTTAATTAGATGAGGTTATTACCAAATATAGTATGCCCAACTAGTGTGCTTGAAGTGACCTCAAATGACTCCAACCACCAAAAATTAAATTGAAATATTGGTTGATGTGGATTTTGGTCCTAATTTAATTGGGATTTTTCATAGTGCATTTAAATTTTTAATAGAGGTAATAACATCTCATTAAGTTTATACAACCACCCTTCATTTGGTTAGCTTTATGACTGAGTGGCCTATGTAGGAATAGTTATCCATTTAAATTAAGGTTGGTACATTTATAATTAGATCTAGAGTAGAGGATTTCGCCCTTTCCATTTCCTTATTTATTATTTTATCTTTAATTTTTTTGCATGAGTTGAAGTTGTTTGAAGGTATTTTTATGGTTTGTCTAAACATTAATGAATTTTAGTGTTATGTTTCATGAATTATATATTATATGAAATATCTATGATTGATATTAATTATATGTACATCTATATGGTGAATTTATTTCCATCTTTTACATAGCTTCTTGGTCCTTAGACTCTTGCATGTTCCATGCTTCCTTATTGTGTTATCTTAGCTCAACAGAGACTAGTTTCTCAAGAGGTTTATTTTTTAAATAGACTTAGAATTACCTGTTAAATTTATAAGTCACCCCTAGATTACACAAAACTCTGAAGGATATTACACAATTTTACACACTTGTAAATGTTTGGGTCCCTTAAATCAATCTACACAGATGCTTCCCCTTTGTACCTATAATTAAAGCATTTAGCATAGATCTATAAATTGACTAAGTATTAATTCTCACTCATAGAGAATTTATAATATGCACCTCATGTAAATGTCTTCCATTTCATAAGAACAAATGGCTAGAAAATTCAAAGGCATAAAGCTCCTAGTCTTTAGATAACACAAGAAGTGTGCAAGGAGAAGTTCCAAATCATGAAAAGTGTACCCAAGATATTCAATATTCTTGTGCACAAATTCTAAAAAGACTCCTTATGCCTCCATAATGAAGTCTTGTATTGAATAACAAAATTCCACTCCTACACTCTCATAAATCATAAGCTAAAATCTATGTTTTACACATGCTACTTCATAGACTGATATGGGCCCCAATTATAAAATAAAAGACTTGAGAAAACTATCAATGGGGATTTGGCATGAAAGGATTGAAATTCATGCAACCCTCATAGATGAATTCTATATTTATACTTTCCACCTACTCATAGCTCACTACATATCTTAACTATGAAACTCTTTATGCGTAGTGTGCCAAAAAAGTGATAGGCATTATTTCCCATTCAATGCATAATAATGACATAGTATTTCAAATGAGGTCCACATAATGATTGATAAGTATGGGGAAAGTATAAAGAGTTAGTTGAAAATTAGTTGAGTGATTTTTGAGGACTTTTAGGATGATTAAATGTAGAATCAGTTATCAAACATTAAAATATGATCATATGCCATTAGTCTGACTATTTCAAAGATATTTTACTCTTAAACATGCATGTGGATCCATAAGAATCCTTCCACCAACTCCTAGATCTAGATCACCAAGAAAAATTTAAGAATCATGGATGTGACACCTCAATAGAATTAAAAGACTATATCTACCATCCCAAGGGGCACTTTAATTGTAAAAGACTTGTTCCCTTATAAAATCATAATTATTTATCTTAAAATGGTTGATACTTTTTAGGCAACCTCACGCTACCAAAATTTTCCCTCTAAAATTACTTATATTAGCTAGACCTTATATGTTAATGATAATTAAGTTCACCTCCCTCTATTATTCTTATACCCTATGTGTGATTAGTGTTTCTTGATCTTTGTCTATGGGTAGTATTTACCTTTCTCATCATTTTACATTCCAAACACCCCTATGTGTAACTTATAAGTCACTTATAGGTCATATTATATGTGTATTAAGGTCTACATAAGAATTGTTTATGGATAACCTTCATCCCTCTCAATGTTTCATTATGTTCATGTGCCTCTATGTGTAATAATTATGTATTTGGAGTATCCATGGTGAAGTCTATGTGATATTGTATTGTTATCTAAGATTTGTAGTGATTCCAAGGTAGTAGGAGTACTTAATCTATTTTTGGTGCATCACCTTTAATATTTTATAAAATTCTTACCTTTTCCTTTCATTTTCACTTAAAGTCTTAGGTTTAGATTAGTGGTAGATTTACCTTTATACTCTTTAGGTTTGTGTATTTATCTTAATATAGGTGCACTTAGAATAGAACGAATATAGCCTACTCTAAAGGTTCATCCCAAGGATTAAAAGGGTCCTATTGTTACTTGGATTTTAACCCCTTAAGGATATGAATATCTCTCCTCATCCAAGTGTCACAATGTAAACATATCACTTACTGTGGGTAAATAATTAGTGAGATGAATCTCTAGAGGGGCTAGTTCCCTTGATGCACTCTTTGCATTAATTTCTTACCTATCAAATTTGCATGAAAGGGGTTATGAATACAAACTAATAAAGATAAAAATTGATGAACCAATATTTAATTTCCTCTTATTGATTAAAATTATACTACTTTGAGCAAAACAAAGCTTATTTCACACAAAACTCACAACTCACGATAGATCATTACATCAATGTTTCATATGCTAGGTTCAAGAGGTATTTTAATACTTAAGAGGATAATGAATGACTAATTTTAGGAATAAAGTCATGAACCACTTCTAAAAAACTTATAAACTTAAAAGAGAACACTAACAAAGACTTGTAATAATTACTCTTCTACACACTTGGTGAACAATCAAGGATAACATGATAGAAAAGATCATCTTCTACTAGACAAGACAAACAAGATTGCTATAAAACTCAATTTTAAAGCATGTAAGTAGGCAAGTTCACTTGTTTTATTTATTCAAAATATATTCAAGTATAAAAATGGCTAGGGTTTCACCATCAACCAATGGAGGCTACTCAAAAGAGCTAAAAAGGTCAATATTTATAGCATTTGGGAGAGTGGTGAGACAAGGGAAGTCCAAAATTCACTTAGACACATGTAAATATAATAAAATAGGTTACATATGCATGATAAAGAGATGTGAAATGAACCATTTAGTGTTATGAATTCCAAGAGTGCATACAAGTCACAAAACTTATGAAAAGTGGCATGAAACTCCTTGTCTTAGCTCAAAAAATTGCCTTCATCATTTGGACCTATTTGAACATCTCATATCTAATTAGGTAAAATTATTATCATTGGAAATAGTGGGAATGATCTTAGACATGCCTTTTCATGCATTATTTTTAGTCCTATTCATCTAGAATCTCTTAGAAGTAAGCCATTATTGTCTATAGTACAAAAATACCTCTTTCAGTCACCCCTCACACTTGGCCTCAAAATTGTATTAATTTTTCCATGAAAATCAATCATAAGGAGTGGATGACATTTGGTAAGACTCTGCATATCCTTAAAATGATCAAGTACACCTTAAAAAGCCTCACACTTGAAGTTTTCATCCTTCTCAACATTGTGTTCACTATGCCAATTTTGGATGGCTGAGATTAGAGCTATTGTTTAAAAACTTAGAAGTTTTTCCAAAACATAATATGGCCATAGGGATTTATATTAAGTCCATATCTTCCTCTTAAACTTTATTGGATTTTCAAATCCCTTATAGAACCTAAAAAATAGTCAAAAGTTCCACATTTTGTACCCTATTTGTACAACTCAAAATTGTGGGTAGGATCATAAAATATTAATTTACAAGTTAAAATAACTTTAATGATAAAACTATGTCAATAGATCATCTATCTAACTCCATTTGCTCCATTGGGTCTTGACTGAGGGTTTACTAGGGTTTTAGGTAGTTTTCATTCTTAATCTATGTTCGTAAAAATCTAACACTAGAATTACAAAAAAATTCCAAAAAAATTATGTTAATTTACCTTACTAACCCCTCCAAAATCCTTTCGTATCAATACATATTTTCATAGGAGATATGAGTACTTGAAATCACCCTTTTGAGCTTGTTTCCAATTTTCTTGCATGCTTAGAGTGTCTCTAAGCTAAAAATAGCTTTACTGTGAGTTTTTTTTCATACCAAAATATCATAAATTTTTAAATTAATATAATAAAAATTATCTAACTACTTATAACACTCAGAAAAATCTATAAGTGAATTTGGACCTCCAATTGCCTCTAGGTCCCTTTAAGGCCTAATGGGCTTAGCATGCACCCTGCTAGTCTTGTCTATTTGGATTAATATCTCATGGTTTGGATGGTTTATCATGATTTTTAACACATCATTAAATATTTAAGATTCATCACATAACTCCCAATAACTCCTTTTTATCTCTTTCTTTCATTCACCAACTAGGCCTCGTTGAAGATTGTCTAGTTGGATTGTTGCTAGGGTGTTGTGAATATTTTGAGAAGTATGATCATAAATTATTGATTAATAAAATATATTTAACCTTAATAAAACTCATAATATTTTTCTTGAGGTTCCCAAAAATTCCTATCAATCCCTTTTCCCATTTTGACTTCATTAGCTTGTTTTGCTAAAACCTAATTTATTTTGACTAGCTGACATCCGAGACAAAAAGTGAGGTATATCCCTCTTCCCAAAGGAAACATGAAGATTTTTGGAGTTTTATAAGGTCATAATGATAATTTTTACAAAAAAAATAATATGGGTTCATCTAATTAAGTACCTAACCAGCTTAAAATATCCAAAAATATTCGCAAAAAAAGCATTATTTCCTGCATTTTTCTCAAATCCACCTAAGAATGACCTCTCCAAGATAAAAATGTTCCTATTCTCCTTAAAAATTCTATAAATACTCAATTTATTCTAATTAATATTAAAATTCACCCAAAAATACCTTTATTCTTTGGATTCCTCATACTTACCTATTGAGTAACATGGGTTTCTTAGCTCACTATACGGATTGCTACCTTTGGCTAGGGGGAAGAGTGGGTGATAATATTTAAGGGGGTATTAGAGATTTTTGAGAAGATATATTAATAAATAATTAACCATTTAAAGTCATTATTAAATTATCTCCTTCTTCCTAATCAATCTCACCTCCCTACCCTCAACATGACTACACACTCAGCTATAGGTACATACAGGGTTTCAAGAGGTCTATATAGGCTTATCTATCATTTATTAGATTTCATCAAGATCAAAATGATCATCATGGATGTGTTACATATTTTAATTCATCATTACAACCCTTTCAGTGCTCTTTACATGTTCTTTAAGCTCATAAACTGAGTCCTTCCCTATTCTGACCATGAAACCTTATAAAAGTGAGTATTATAGGTGTGCATTAGCTTATTTGGACTTTGGTCATGGTGATTAAGGCCTTATTTGAATCCCTTGACGTAAAAAGGTATAATTTTATACCTTAACTAACCTTGGATGCCATAAAACATCACCAGAATACCAATGTTACCTCACTATTTGTATACCATGTTGTAGGTGGACATTTTACTATAGAGGGACACCTGTAGGTGTCCATAGATCTTGAAAATCTATGCATCATAATCATAAAAATGAATTTAATGAATATTTTTTATACCATTCCATAAATTTAATAATATTATCCATGAGAGTGTGTTCTATTTTATTCTTAGGATGTCAAAATGACATTAACAACTCCAAATATGTAGATGTTAGTGTAATGTTTCAATATTTTTTAAGGCAACTTTAAGGTCTTCAACTTCTATCCTCCACTTAATTTCTAACTCCCATCTTTGAAATGCCTCTTTTCTATACTAGAAGAAATAAATTCATCTAATATATATGCTTTAGAAACCTTTTCAAACATGTTTTAGGATATCTTCAAAACCCCCTAGACCTTTCTTTTCTCAGTTTAGGGAAAATGTCCCTATACTTAGTCTTTGCTCCTTCCAACATGTTCTACACCTTATTTTGTATTTTTACACTTTATAATAAGTATGTTATGACTCCAACACATGTTAGGATTTGAAAAGTACTTTACTAGGTTTTAAATCTCCCATTTAAAGGCCTTCATATCCCTGAGGTACCACCTATAGGTGGTCATCAACATACACAGGCAGTAAAGTGAAATTGGGTAGTATACAATACATCTATGGTTATGAACCTTTTATGACTTCACCTAGAATATAAATGAAACATTATAAATGTTACAATATTAAAACCCATATTAAGCATCCCAATTCTCTATATGATGTTAGCAAAAGGCTCATGTAGGTGTATATGGGTTGTATGTAGGCATGGTGTCTAGCATGGAGCATAAAATGTGGATGAATGAGTCTCAAGGTAAAATAAAATAAAAAACATTAAAATTCATGATTTTTATCAAGGAGGTATTAATAAAAGATCCATAACACTATTCAAACATGAAAGCCTCTTGAATATATCTGGAACAAAGCAGGAGGGGTCTTTAAAATGACTAGCTGGTGCATGGAAAGAGTTTGTAACTAGTCTTGTGTATTCTTTAAAAATAAAATGAACTCTCCAAATTTAAAATTGTTTGACAAAACTAATATACCTTGAGTATAACTCTATGAATAGGATAAATAATCTCTATACATGTGTGTGTCAATAAGACATTGAGCAAAGAGTTGATTGAGATGAATAATAGGACTAAAAGTTACCCAAGCATGATATGATGAAACCAAACATGGGAATAGATGGTTATATGGTATTTATACATGTGAAAAATCATTTCCTATTCACATGAAACCTCTATATAATACCAACATTATGGAACAAGGCATAATTGACTAAAACTTCACAATGATGACACTTTCCCCTAGTATGAGACAATTTTCCCATCAAAACACCATTAAACATGAAAATAAGTATGGATATAAATTTATAAGGTATCAAACATCCTCTAGATTCAAAATCACTAATTGGTTCATATAGACTTGTCGAAAATGGAGCAAAACCTATAGGGTGTAGGAACTAGTGAGTAAAAAAACATAGTCAACTTGTAAGGATGATTCATAAATCATAATTGACCAATGCTAACACTCTTTATATTTAAATGAAGGTATCTAAGTTTAATATCACCTCCCAAAATCATTTGACCTAAAACCTCTTCGGCTATTCGTACTAAGCACAACCTTGATGGTCATTTTTATATGTCTAAAAAGGTAAAGAAGGAGTAGAATGTTTTTGGATTAAAAATGACACTTCCATAGCATGTAAATAATTTATATGAGTTTTAATAATATTAATATTCCTTCCATAATATTTTACAACATTTCACCTTCCCCCATAGGTCATACAAGTTCTAAATGCTCCCTTTTCCAATTGGTTGCTTGAAGTTTAGTTAGACAACTTGGAAGATTCTGATGTAACTGACATAAATCATAGGCAATATGACCATTTTTGACATTTTAAAGTAAGAAAATATACCTTTACACGTTCAAAAATGTGCCACTTGCATTTATGACCTTTAAAAGCCCACTAAAAGACTCAAAATGATAAATAAACCTATTAGACCATGACTAAGGCTAAAAATGCATTATATAACATAAAATTAACTATATATAGCCTATGAAAAATTATTAGATCCCTAAACATCTAAAAAACCAATTTTTTACCTATATGAGTCCAAATTTGACTTAAAAGTCAAATTTAGTCAAAAAAATGGTGACTCATGGGGTAATGTGCCTACTATACTAAAGGCCAGTAGACTTATCAATCCATGGGCTAGGGAGTCAATTAACTCTTGAGGAAAAATAGAAATGAATTGCCTCAAATACGCATAAAATAAACAAAACACACTAAATAAACACAAACAAAGAAAGACACCAATAAGACTCACACATGTGCATGAGCACTTAGGGAAAATAAGGAAAACAAAAACTATGTATAAGGAGAGAGGAGAACCTTAGTATAAATGTTTGAGATATATCCCATTTATTGGGATATGAATCTCCTCTCCATCCAACTTGAAAGTTGGAAAGAATTGTGTTGATTGCACTAAGTAATGATATAAGGGCAACTCCACATATCATCAAACTTTGCATGTTTTGCAGGCTTAGCCCTATCTTCATCCAACTTTAGAATAATTTCCCCCTTTTTGAATCTTCTTAGCATGGATTTATTATCAAATTATCTCTTTTTTTGATCTTGATGAGCCCTCATAGTTTTCATAGTTTAATCTCTTATTTTTTCAATCTCCTTTAACTCACACAACCTAACTTTCAAGCTTTCATTTTCCATAAAATCTAGTTGGTAAGTGAGATACAAGGATGATAGATCAAGTTAAATAATTAGTATAGATTCTCTCCCCAAAAAAATTGTATATGGTGAGTTTCCAATGGCTCTTTTGGGGGTGATTCTATCATCCCAAAGAGTTGTGTTCAACTTAGAATGCCAAGTTATTTGATTTTCCTCCATTGTCCTCTTTATGATCCTGATTAGATTCTTATTAGTGGACTTAGATAGTCCATTCCCTTATGGATAATAGCTGGAGTAGGTAATAAGATAAATGCCATGCTTTAAATCCCACTCACTAGTCTTCATTCCAAGGAAAGCCAATGCATTGTCTAAAATTATTATTGAAGGAGTCTTAAACATTATCACTATGCCTTTATATAATTCTAAAACTAAACTTTCATTTTTTTCCTTAATAACTATATCCTTCACCCATATTTTAACATAATATATAGTAGTCAACACCCACTTGTGGTTAGCACTAGAAGGTGGGTTGATTAGGCCTGTGAAATCTAGACCCCAATGCATAAAAGGTTGGTCTACTTGTATTGGATGAAGAAAGGATATAATATTTTTCCTACCATCAAATAGATAACACTTTTTACATTTACTTACCCAAACATGGGCATTTTTAAACAAAATAGGCCAAAAATATCCAACTCTCATAATCTTAGAAGTTGTGGTTCTTGGAGCAAAGTGACCACCAGTTAGTCCATCATGAAACTCAAGTAATATATTTTCAACCTAATATAATTCAACACATATAAATAGTACACTTAAAAAATATTTCCTAAACAATAATTCATCAACAATAACATAAGGAATAGATTGTAATTTGAAGTACCTTTTTTTGGCTATATCTAGGCTTTGTGGACACTCACCAGTTTGAAGAAAATGGATAATTTCTTGTGTCCAAATTCTTAATCATGAAGATGCAAATATCATAGGATCATCATGAAGGGATAAAACAAATTTTTTTATTCCTTCAAATCTAAACCAAGGTACTCACATAATCCATTCCCTATCACTAACTTGGTTGTCTTGATTTCTACATCATACTCTATCACTTTTATGATCCAACTAACCCTTTTTTCATTCAAATATATGCTCAAAATGAAGCATTTGACACTAGGATGAGGTACCAATATATTAATATTGTTGTTAGATAACATATGCCTAAACTTATTTAGACTTCTAATAACTAAAAGTACTTATTTCCCTACATAAGTGTATCTTACCTCACAGTCTTCCAATCTGTGACTAAAGAAGGCAACAGGCTACTCCAAATTTTCTTCATTAGATTGAGTTAACATGGTAGATATTACTTCTTCATTTCCAAAGTTATACAAGTTGAAATAATTTTATAAATTTGGACTTTCAAGAGTTGGGGCTTGAGCAATAGCTTGCTTGATCTCTTCAAAACTCTCCTTCCTTCTCCTTGTCCAAGTAAACAATTCATATTTAATTAGCATGGAAGTTATAGGTTTGAATAAATTATAAAACTAAGGAATAAACCTCCTTATGAAAATTTTTTTTTCAAAGAAACTTTTCAAACCTTTCTTTTGTTTAGGCAAAGTTAATGCCAAGATTTCACTCACCCTTTCAGGATCTATGGATAGGCCTTCCTTTGAGACTATGTGTCCCAAATGTTTACCTTCATGGACAAAAAAAACATATTCTTTCGATTGAGGAAGATTCCAAAATCTTTATATCTCTCAAAATTTTTCCTAAGGTGATTCAAATGATCCTTTTCATCTTTGGAGAAGACTATGATATCATCAAGATACACCAACACTATATCATTTATTAGACCTTGAAAAGCCATATCCATTACATGTTGAAATATTACACAAAAATTAGACAAACCAAAAGGAATTTTTCTATAAGAATATGTACCCAATTTATTAGTAAAGGTTGTCTTATATTTGTCACTTTCCTTTACCAAAATCTTATTATACCTTGAGTATCCATCAAGGAGTGAAAACCTTTCACTACCTACCACAACTTTCAAAATTTGCTCCATGAAAATAAGAGGATAATGGTCCTTAAAAAAAAATCTATTCAAGTCTATAAAGTCAACACATAACCTAATTTCCCCATTCTTCTTATTTATCAAGACTAAGTTTGCCAACCAAGATGAAAGATTAATAGGAAAAATGATCTTAGACTCAATCAACTTTATAAGCTCCTTTCTTATGAGAGGCTCAATCTTAGGATTGATTGGCCTTTGTGTTTTATTGATAGACATAGCATTATCATATAGAGATATGGTATGTTGAGCTAAATTTGGATTAAACCCCTTTAAATCACTATATTCCCATGCAAAGACATCAGAAACTTCCTTTCATAACTCAATGAAAGCACATATTTCTTCTCTAGTACATACCTTCCCAAGAGCAAGGAGCTTATGTTTGAAGACTTGTACTCTCTCATAGTTTTCATGCTTATTATACATGCTTATGTTTTCCTTCTTCAACTGATCATCATCATTGAAGATACTCTCAAGTGTGATTAAGCCTTTAGGGAGCTTGTTTGTGTTTAATTGTAATATATGCCCTCCATATTTCTATTGTAGTTTGGACTAATTATTTGAGGAAAACTCAACCTCCTCTTAAAGGAAAATATCTATTTGTTGGTCACTACAAAAAACTTGATAATCCATGACATTATTAGTATAGAAGGCATTATAATCACCTTGAGATGAGGTTGGTTCTTGTCTTCTCTTATCCCCTTTGAAATATCAAATTGAGCTCCAATTGCTACCAGCCTATTAGCATCCTTGTTATCTTATCTTAGGATAGATTGGATGTTGAAGGCTTGGAAATCATCTAAAATATACCACACTCTATGCTTATAGGACTTAAGCAAAGAGTTCTTAGTCATATTTTGGCCTCTTAATTGATTCACAACTAACTCACTATCACCATACACTTACAACTCTTCCACACCTCTTTTCCTATCCCACTTAATATCATGAATGAGGACCTAATATCCTACCACATTACAAGTATAACTAAATTGAAATATGAAAGTATAGTAATACCTTTCTTTGGATGGAGAAACTAACATTGATCCACCACGTAATCTAGCCTTGCTTCTTAATCCATCAAAGAATAGTTGTCATAAACCATCCATGTTTTCACTTGGATTCATAAAATTTGGCATGAAATATTCCTCCTCATGAAGTAAATATAGTCCAAGACCATCCTTATATATGAATTTTTAAGGATCATGCTCAAAGTTCTCAACTCCCCATTCATCTAGATACAAATCAGAAACTTCTTCAAGAGAAGAGGTTGAAGATTGATCCATGTGAAGCTCTTCCTCATCAAGAATATCATAATTGACATTTGAAACCTTAGGCATGTATGGATCTAAATGATTGTGATGAATAGGCTCTAATTTAATCTTTACCTTGGTACCATACCTTGTCCTAAAAACCATATAGGACCAATTAGTTGCCAATAATCTACCTATCTTAGATATAAACTATCTTGACAAACAAAGAGAAAAGTATGGAGGTAAATATACCACAACCAAATCATGAGGAATGAAAAAAACAGGACAATAATGTAAAAACAAATTCAAATCCTTGACTACTCTCAAGGTCTTTGTTGGTGATCCATCCAATTGTAAAACTCCTTTAGTTGTTAGTTCATACTTGAGGCCTAGTTTATTTTCTATTAACTTGGGCATAAATAAAGTACTAGACATACTATCTATGAGACAATTGTAAACTAAGAAATCAACAATGATCAAGGATAGATAAAAAGGAGGAGTCTTATTAGTTTTATTCACTTTTCCATCAATGGGTTGAGTTTAATTTACTAAGACAACATTTTCATTCCTAGTTGGTCCAACTTGTTTACGTAATCCAAGCAATTATTTTTGAAGGATATCTTTTTTACCAGTATTTTTAATGAATCCAATAATGAAATATTTATGTGTAAATTCTTCATTTGATCTACCACATTGATATAAGGATTGCTCACCTTGAAAGGCTCTTTAGAAGTAATAGTACCTTATAATGTAGCCTATGAATATGGATGTGTAGGAGATGATTTTGAACACTAAAATTTTTGATTCTCCTACACCTTAAGAGCTGAGTTAGACCCACCTACTATTGGAGGAGATTTAGGAGTAAAAACAAGTCCTTTAGTTTCCCCTTATGTCTCTTCAACAACCCTCTTCTTAGACCTAGTGTTAGAGGATACAATAAAATTCATATTACTTGAATTTCCCAAATGATTGATGGCACAAAAATCTCCCTCCAAATGATTTATAAGAGTTGAATCAGATTGTGTTTGTCCATTACCCATTCCCTTTTTCATTGGCACCTCAAAAGTGGAAACATGAGATGCTTAATTACCTTTCATTGTCATGGCTTTAGTATGCATTTCATTGGCATATGCAACTTGGTCTTGATTTTGGTCATAGGAAGGATAACATGATTGTTCTTTAGAAAATTTATTTTGAGTGGGAACAAGAGATTTAGAAGATTATGGGGAATTAGTATTGTAAATTTGGTAAGGTCTAGCTTGAGTGATTTGACCTTGTCCTTGAGAATTACCTTGAAAAGGTGGTCTATTTAGTTACCCAAATTGATTGTAAGATTGGTAAGGCTTGTAAATTTGAGCTTGTTACCTTTTATGAGAAAATAATTCATTAGTAACACTTTGAATAAAACTCTTCACTTCATAAATTTTATTGGTAGGGACAAGGGAAAAAATTTCTTGACTATTAGGAAAAGGATCCAAGGTAGGTAATGCAACTTGACTAAGAGGTTGCAAATTAGGGAACAATGGCATTGGTGGTCTAGGAAAAATCTTACCTACTTGAACAAGATACTTCTCAGCATTAAGGGATATCTTATAGGAAATAGGTAGTGTATTCCCACCCATGGATTGGATCATCATGGATATATCACTATTTAATGATATTAGTTAATACGAGAAGGCATAATTTGGAGTAGGTCTCACAAGGGCTAGGATCCTATCCCATGTCTTTTGAAATCTAGATTTAAAATCTTGCATAAAATCTTGAGGAGCCCTCTTGATAGTGGTCAATTTCTTAGCTAGTGATAGATAATCACTCTTCTCTTTAAACCTCTTAGACAATATATATCCTAGTTCATCCCATGAAGTAACCAAATTTTCAGGTAGAGTCCCATACCAATCTAAAGCTTTCTCTTTGAAATACAATGCCAATAACCTAATGGATACATTCTCTTGAGTGATATTATGGATATTTGAAAATTTTCCTATATTTTTGATGTGCTCAATGGGAGTAATAGGACCTTCTCCACTAAAATATGGAACACTCTTAAGGGATGCTTCAAGAATTTGGTCATATTAGGCAAATTTCAAAGGAGATGATCTTGTGAAGGCTGAAAAAGGTTATCTCCTAACCATATTGGAATGTAGACTATGGGTATTAGGGGGTTGAACTAAATAAGAACATGGAATTCTTAAACACTAACTCCCTTGAATAAGGACAAGTATTCATAAATATGAATCTTTTGATAGAATACAAAGGAAATTGCACAAACTCAAAGGGTATACCTTTAACAATAGACCTAGTGGTAACCTTTGGCATGGAAATTAAGGACTGATCAATAACTAAAGAGTTGAAAACTTAGTGGAGTCACCAAGTACTAAATGTATATGTTCTTGTAGCTATAAATATGCCAATACCATCACCAATATTAGATAATCTTGAGTACTTAGAGTCCCACTAAGCATGCCAAAAATTGATATCACTTGGATTTGCACCCTTTGATGAGATGCATAGCTATCCTCATCCAAGTGTCACAATGGAAACATCTCACTTTCTATGGGTAAATAATTGTTGAGATGAATTTATAGAAGGGTTATTTCCCTTGATGCACTCTTTGAAGTAATTTCTTACCTATCAAATTTAAATGAAAAGGGTTAAGAAGATGAACTAAGAAAAATAAAAGGTGATGTAAAAATATTTAATTTCCTCTTATTGACTGAATTTATAATACCTAGAGCAAAACAAAGATTCTTTCACACAAAACTCATAACTCAAGATAGATTGTTGCATCAATGTTTCATATGCTAGGTTCAAGAGGTATTTTGATACTTAGGAGGGTGATGAGGGATACATTGGGATAATATATTCATGAACCACTTCTAAAACACTTTTACACTTAAAAGAGAACACTAACAAATACTTGTAACAATTACTCTTCTACACACTTGTTAAAAAATCCAGGATAACATGATAGAAAAGATCATCTTCTACTAGATAAGACCAACATGATTGAAACAAAACTCAATTATACAACATGTAAGTAGATAATTTTAATTTTTTTATTATTTAAAAATACATTCAAGTACAAAATTGGCCAAAGTTTCACCATCAACCAATGGAGGCTACTCAAAAGATCCAAAAAGGTTAATATTTATAGCACTTGGGAAAGAGGTGAGATAAGGGAAGTCCAAAGGTCACATGAACACATGTAAAGATAATAAAATAGGTTATATATGCATGATAAATATATTTTAAATGAACCATGTGATTTTAGGAAGTCCAAGTGTCCATACTAGTCATGAAACTTATGAAAAGTGGCATGAAATTCCTTATCTTGGCTCAAAAAATTACCTTCATGATTTGGACCTACTTGAACATCCCATAAGTTACTAGTGATAGGTCTGATGATTATAATGATAGATAAGTCTTTCAAACATGACTTTTCATGAAGTGGTTGTATTCTTATTCATCTTGAATCTCCTAGAAGTAAGCCATCATTGCTTATAGTCTTAAAAACTCTTCTTTTAGTCACCCCTCAAACTTGGCCACAAATTGGATTTATTTTTCCATGAAAATACATGGGAGGGATTGGATGACACTTTAAAATACTCTCCATGGCCTTATACTACTTAGGTACACCTCAAAAAGGCTCACACATGAAGTTTTCACCCTTCTCACCATTATGTTCACTATGATAGTTTTGACTGGCTGAGACGAGAGATATTTTTTGAAAAATTATAAGTTTTTTAAAATAATAATATGTCAATATGGAGTTATACTAAGTCCATATCTTCCTCTAAAACTTTATTTCATCTTTATACCCCTTCTAGAACCTAAAAACACATAAAACAATAAAATGTTCCCCATTTTATACCCTGTCCATATAATTCTATAAAACTCAAAAGGGTGGGTAGGATATTGAGACATTAATTTACAAGTTATAACCAATTTCATGATAAAAATATTTCATTATATCTTCTATCCAACTCCATTTCCTCCATTAGGTCTTGACTGAGGGTTTGTAAGGGTTTTAGGTAATTTTCATTCTTAAGCTTTGTTCATTAGTTTTTAACATTGGAAATACCCAAAAAAATCATAAATATGATGTTAAGTGACCTTAATAAACCTTTAAAAATACTTTGGTATCCATGCATGGTTTTAAAGGAGATATGAGCACTTGAAATCACCCTATAGAGCTTATTTCCACTTTTCCTACATGCTTAGACTATCTCTAAGATAAAAATAGCTTTATTATGAGTTTTATTGAATACAAAAATATTTTACATGTATAAATACATCTAATAAAAATTATATAACTATTCATAACACTCACCAAGAGCTAGAAGTGAAGTTGGACCCCTAGTTGGCTTTAGGTCCCTTCAAGGCCTAATGGGCTTAGCATGCACCCTACTAGTATTGTATATTTGTATTGATATATCATGGATGGGTTGGTGTCCACTTATTTTTAACACATAATTTAATCTTATAAATTCATCACATAACCTCCCAATCACTCCTTTTGATCTCTTTCTTTCATTCACCAACTAGTCCTAGTTGAAGCTTGTCTAGTTGGACTATGTGCAATGGTATTTTAAACATTTTGAGAATTAATTAGTGATTAATATAATAAATTTACCCTTAATACAACTAAAAATATTTTTCCTCATGTTCCCAAATATATATATCAAGTGATTTACCATTTTGACTTCATTAGCTTGTTTTGCTAAAACCTATTTTTTCTTGATTGGCTAACATTTGAGATAAAATAATGAGGTATATCCCTATTACCAAATAAAATTTAATATATTTGGATTTTTATAAGTTAATAATGATAAATCTTACCAAATTATTTATCTATATTCATCAAATTAGGTACCTAGCTAGCTCAAAATGACTAAAAAGGACTATTTCCTACATTTTTCTCAAATCCACCTAATAATGACCTCTCTAGGATTAACAAATGTTCCTAGGAACATTAAAAATTATATAAATCCTAAATTTATTCTATTTAATCTTAAAATTAACCCAATAATACTTTTTTTCATTGGATTCCTCATATTTACCGATTGAGTAACATGGGTTTCCTAACTCACTGTATGGACTGCTACCTTTGGCTAAGGGGAAGAATGGGTGATCATATTGAAGGGGATCATATAGCTTGTGGAAAATATCTATTTATAAATCATGAAACATTTAAATTAATTATAAAAATCTCTCCTTATTCCTAAGCAAGCTCACCTCCTTACCCTCAACATGATTGTACATTCAACTGTAGGTGCATATAGGGTTTCTAGAGGTCAGTATAGGCTTGTTTATCATTAAAAGGAATTCATGTAGATAAACATGATCATAATGGAAATTTTAAATATTTTAATTCATAATTGCAACCCATTAATTTATCTTTACATGTACCTTAATCTCATAAACTGAGTACTTTCTTGTTTTGATTGTGAAACCCTGGTAAAGTGACTAATGTAGGTATGAATTAGCTTATTTGGACTTTGGTAATAGTGATTAAGGACTTATTTGAATACCTTGAGGTAAAAATTAATATTTTTATACCTTAACTCATCTTTTATGGCATAACACGTAACCAAAACACCAATGTTAGCTCACTGTTTATATACCCTACTATAGGTGGACATTTTTCTAAGAGGGACACCTGTAGGTGTCCATGGAGCTTGAAAAACTATGAATCATCATAATAATAGTAACCTTCATGCCTATTTTATATACCATTAAATAAATTTAATAATATTATCCATAAGAGTGTGTTCTATTTGCTTCCTAGGATGTCAAAGGGCCACTCACAACTCCAAACCTGTAGATGTTAGAGTAGTGTTTTAGTGTTTTTTAGGGCAAATTTAAGGCCTTAAACTTCTATCCTCCACTTAATTTCTGACTCCCATATTTGGCATTCCTCTTATTTATACTATATTAAATAAATTCATCTAATCTATATGCTTTTTAACCCTTTAAAAACATGTTTTAGGACATCTATAAAACCCCCTGGACCTCTCTTTTCTTAGTTTAGGGAAAATATCCATGTACTCAGTCTTTGTTCCTTCCAACATGTTCTACACCTTATTTTATCTTTTTAAAATTTATATAAGGTATTATATGACTCTATCACATGTTAGGATTTGAAAACGACATTACCATTTTTTAAATCTCCCATTCAAAGGCCTTCATAGCCCTGACATACCACCTATAGGTGGTCATCAACATACACAAGCAGTAAAGTGAAATTGGGAAGTATACAAGACATCTATGTTTATGAACCTTATATGCATTCACCAAGAATCTCAATTCACCCTAATCAATATTATAATATTAAAACCCATATCAAGCGTCTCACTGCTTAACATGACATCAGTAAAGGCTCATGTAGGTGCATATGGGTTGTATGCAAGCAAGGTGTCTAGAATGGAGCACAAAATTTGGATGAAGTCAAACCTTTAAAATTCATGATTTTTATCAAGGATGTCTTAATGAAATATCCATAACACTATTCTAGTGTGAAAGTCTCTTACATACATCTAGAATAGAGTAAGGAAGGGTCATTAGAATGACTGGTTGGTGTGGGAAAAGAGTTTGTAACTAGTATTTTTGTCTTATTTAACAATAAATTTAACTCTAGCAAATTTTTAATGGTATGAAAAAACTAATATACCTTGATTACAACTCCATAAACCAAATAAACTAGCTCTATACATGTGTGCTTCAACATGACATTAAGCAAAGAGATGATTGAGGTGAATGGTAGGAATAAAAGTTGCCCAAGCATGATATGATGAAACAAAATGTGGGACGAGATGGTAATTTGGTATTGATACTTTTGAAACATAAGTTACCATTCACATGAAACCTCTATAGAATACCAACATTATAAAACAATGCAAAATTGACTGAAACTTCACATTGATGACACCTTCCCCTAGCATGAGATAACTTGCCCATAAAAACATCATGAAACATTGAAATAAGTATGTATATAATTTGATAAGGTATCCAACATACTTTGTAATACACATCACCAACTAGTTCATACGTACTTGTCCAAAATGGAGCAAAACGTATAGGGTGCAACAAACAATGAGTAAAAAACCATAATCAGCTTGTAAAGGATGATTCATAAAGAAACATTGACCAATACTTACACTCTTAATATGTAAATTAATGTTTATAAGTTTAATATCACCTCCCAAAATCATTTTACCTGAAACCTCTTTGACTATTTGTACTAAGAACAAACTTGATGTCACTTCTGTATGTCTAAAAAGGTAAAGAAGAAGTAGAAGGATTTTAGCTTAAAATGACACTTATATATCATTTAAATAATCAAGATAACTTTTAGGAAGATGAAGAGGCCTTAAATGATCTTTTACCATGTGTCATCTTCCCCCATAGGCTGTACAAGTGCCAAATGCACCCTTTGTTAGTTGGTTTCTTGAATTTTAGTTAGACAACCTACATAATTATGATGTAACTAACATACCTCATAGGTAATATGAGATATTTGATGTTTTAAAGGAAAAAATGACACCTATACACCTTTTTAAATGTGACACTTGCATTTATGACCTGTAAAAGCCCACTAAATGACTCAAAATGATAAATAAACCCATTAGACCATGACTAAGGCTAAAAATGCATTAGATAACATCAAATGAACTATAATATATCATATTTAAAATTATTACACCCATAACTATCTAAAAAGACAAGTTTTTTACCTATAGGGGTCTAAATTTGACCTAAAAGTCAAATTTGGTCAATAGGTCCCACATTTTAGGGATGTTCCCATCATTATGATGAGATAACCAATGATCTATGATCACCCAATACTAAATTATTTTGAACTTTTTGAAATTCATTTAAATTATACACCCCACCATAACACCTCCCATATTGTAGAACATCTATGGGTACATGTTTCAAATGACAACAATTTTTAGCACACCTAATGGGACCACTTCAAAGATTTTTATTAAGGATTTGGTGTGGTCCTTAGTTAATAGTGTTAAATACACATTTCAATAATTTTGAGAATCTAAAAATTTATATTTTTCAAAGGTAAATCTCCTATCTACATGTAAAGACAAAATAGGTCATTTGTATGAGGTATTAATTTCTATTACATTGAGATCTTTGAACCTTCTAGAAGAAGAAGAGTAAGATTATCTTCATCCCTTATCAAGAGAGAGACTGGTTAAAAAATCAGCCCCTAGTGCTTAATCTACACCCATATTTGGTATGTTCCCTACACTTAGGGTAGATTATTATTTATCGCATTCATGATTGTGTAGAGGAACCAATTATTTTTACCTTTCAATGGAGGTAGTCCATTAAATATTGCCCAATATGATGACATCCTAGTTGTAGCACTCAAAATTTTATCCTCCCTTACTAGAGAGAACACAAATGCCCAAGTTGGTCATATTCAAGATATTGCAAATATATGCTTAAAAAACCATGTCACTAAAGACAATGTCATAGCTATGATGCTTTCCTTTTATTTCAAAGGTAAAGGACCTTAGTGGTATTGAGGCTTGAAACCAACTTTCATCAATAATTGGGATGAGCTCAGGAAGAACTATGCAAGCAATTCAAGGATTTGCATGACCAGTTATCCCTAGTAGAGTATCTTACAATGAAAAATAAATTCCAACATGAGATGATGTTTGATTTCAACTTCAAGTTCTAAAGAATCTAGGATAGGATCCCACCCTTGTGTAATCCATTTCCAAATACTATATTTTTATATTTTTTAAGTCTCTTAATAGTGATATAATTGTGATGATTCAATCCATATGAGGCATGGTACTATCTCATGCTGATGAGGTTGTATTCCACATAGAAAATTATTTGATCTAGTTATGAAAAATTATGCCTAGACACCCTATGACTCTATTTGTAGAACCTCTTCCTATCTAACTAGTTATGTAACCTATGTTATCACCTATCTTTATTATAGTAAGCCTACCAAATTTATGTTGTGCACCCCCTAATAAATTATAAAAGGTTATAACACTAATACAAAACATTGGAAATGAGCTTGTCTCCCTCAAAAGGTAGCAAGTGCAGTATCCTAGACCTCATCAATCCTTCACTCATCAATACCAGTTAATTAAACCCACCTACCTTGGTGTCACACAAGCATAAAATCAACTCTCATATAATATAACACCTTATGCACAAAAATTTTATGTTACTGGCACCTTCAAAACTCTTGTACCTATGTAGAACAATCTTGTGCATGATCCAGAATGGTGTTTCCCATGCAATAATATACATAATCAAACTACATGTGAAAATGGATTTGTGAACCAAGAAATCATGGTAAAATTTTTGTCTCAACCTCAAGGGAATTAAAATTTCATATCTTTTCATGAGGAATAAACTCAAATGCTAATGCAATAACAAGATGGTTTTACTCTTATTAGTTGGTAAGAGGATAAATTCAATTATGTGAATTAGTATGATGTGTTAGGTGAAAAAACAACCTAGTTAATTTCAATATAATATTCAAAAATATCATGATATAGGAGGTATTACCAACATCAATACCCCAGGTCATGCGTGTAAGTACACAAACCAAAGTACCTACATAACCTTCAGTGCACATGGAATAGGCTATCTATAGAGAGGAGTTACCTTTGATTAGTGTGAAAGTATGAAAAAGGATACTATTAAAAAAGCATATCCAAAGGGATCTAAAATTCCATTCAACATAGTCAAATAGGTGAAGAAGATGAGCCTTAATGTAACATGTGGGATTTTCTTTCTATTCCTTGTCAAAGAAATTTGCTACAAGATGCCTTGAAAAGTTTTCAAGAATGTAAGATATCATAAATTAAGACTTCCATCTCTATGATTCTATGTTAATTAAAAGTGGAGTAAATGCAAGTGCATAGTGACACTTAGCCACTCCCATTCTATATCTCCTTGATTATCAACCAACATTAGGTACATAATTTCATGATCAACTCAGGTACAAGAAACTTGGTGATGCCAAATAAGATTGTAGATACCCTTGAAATTGTATATTCCCTTATTTTAAAGGGTTTGGTCTAGCTAGATGGAATAATGGTCAAGATCATGGGAATAATCAAATAATTAAATCTTACACTGCATGCATGCCCAAGTCTTTTGATTATGTAGGATATCATAGTCATTAACTTGTTTCCCTACTTCACCATCTACCAATCCCAAGACTTCAAGCCAAATATGGGTAGATACTTATCTTTAGACTAGTCACACATGTTTTTTAGAACTAGATATGGAACTAAGGTGACCATCAGGATTAAACCCATCTTCAAAAGTCATGTTGAGTTATACTCTCCCAACCCAATTGAAGTAAACTACACAATTTTTGATCAAGAGGAGAATTTGATTCTTTATGAAGCCATAATGTTTCTTGAAGATGTCTCAGATGATTTGTTGGATGAATAGACATGTAAAAATTATTAGTGTCACCCATATGACAATGAAAAGGAGATAAGTCTAGGTAGGTATTGCATCCTGAAGGATAAATCTATGTTACCTGATACTATAAAGTCATATGAGAGCCCTAAAGGTACATGGAAATTATACTTTAATGGATACTAGAGAAAAAGTGGCACTAGATCTTGTGTGATGTGAGTCTCCCCTCAAAAAAATAAGTATTTACATGCCTTTCAATTGTAGTTTAGTTTCACAAATAATGATGCAAAGTATGAGGAATTGATCCAAGGTTTATAGTTTATGTAGAAGAAAGGAATCAATGTACTATAGGAATTTGGTGATAGTGAACTAGTTGTTAACTAGGTTAGATCATATATTATGACCAAAAATGTCTTATTGAATGCCTAGAAACATAAGGTGTGAGATATGATTGAAGTTTTAGACATCTTTAACATTAGTTCTATACCAAGGGTGTACAATGCTAATATAGATAGACTTATAACCGTGGGTGCATAGTACGACATCCTTTTTAATGTAATTAAGGAGTTTTATTATCTTGAGAGGCTCATAATAATATCAAAAAACCTTAACAATATAAGCAATTAGAAAGTGTCTGAGAGTGAGGAATAGATTATCAGCTTCTTATAGGATGAAGCTGAGTTCAGTAATGAGAGATAGTCATAGATTTAATCCCAATACAAGGAATAGATCATCCAACTAAAAGGGAATAATCTACCCAATGGGTTATTTACCTATGAAATCATCTTCAATTTTTATTATCAACTTGAGTGAGAGAGTCAAAACATGATAGTAAAGGAGGATATCTTTGGGCAAGTAACCATCTTCAAAGGCTAGATCATAAAAGTCAACAAGGTATATTTCCCACTAAAAAATAATAAATTTATATAAATTAGTAATAGATATGATGATATATTTTCATAGATATATAAGGACTTTAGAGGCTTTAACCTGGTCTTGGCACAACACACCATTGAGCTTGATCCCAATGCATGACTAGTTTGATAAACGTAGAGGCATATCAACCCAAAGATCATGCCCTTGATGAGAAAGGAACTTTAAAATATCATTAAATCCAACATAATACTTCCAATCTAACACTTTTTTTGGGTTTCCAACCTAGTCTTGGTGTAGAATAAGAATGGGGAGATTCATCTATGCATGGACTTCAAAGACTTGAACAAATCCTCCCTCAAAGATCCTTATCCCTTCCCACTAATGGAGTATATCCTATAGACCATTTTAGGCTTTAAGAGATTCTCATTATTATATGGTTACTCTAGATACAACCAAATTATTATGTAATAGTGCAATCACTATAAAACAACATTCACCACTAAGTGGGGAACCTTAACATACTAGTGGATGCCCTTTGGTTTAACAAATGTAGGACCAACCTTATAAAAATCCATGGATATGGCATTTAAGCAACTCATCAACAAGATCAGCATTATATACCTCAATGACATAACTATTTTCTCTAAGTGAGAAGATCACCTAGTCTATCTAGAGTAAGTCTTTGAAAGGTGTTGAGAATTTAGGATATATTTGAACCCTATTAAGTGTATCTTCACAGTTCATGAAATTACTCTACTAGGGAAAATTATTTCTAAAGAGGTGATTTCAATTGATCTAGAGTGAGTTAAATATATTGCATCTCTCCCTCTCTCAAGTTACAATAATAGTCTCTAGATCTTCTCAAGAAGAATCAACTTATTTAGGAGACTCATGCCCAATTTCATTACCCTAACCAAACCCCTTGTTGGCAATTTAGCCTTAGAAGGCCAAATGCCAAACCCTACAACTGAAAACTTTTCATATCCTAGTTATCTTGTCTACTTAGTGATGTTATTGATCATCTTCATGTCCTTAATTGTTAGCTTAAGGGAGTATGTCTCAGTGTCATGTCATTTCCATGTCTTGTTTCAATTGGTGTCAAGTGTCATTATGATGTTTGAGAATGTTTGGATGTCTTTTATAAGGAATTGAATTTGATGACTCATCATGAGATTACCTAGCATATTTAATGTATGTAAGGTATGATGATGTCTATAAGATTTGATAGGTGATGAAGATAGATAAAATCCTCATGGAAAAACTTTTAATAAGATATAAGGTACTTTCCATGATATTTAATAGCAAATCTCCTTTATGAAGCTATGTTTACATTGTCTAAAAGGAAAGTTTTAGTCTTTAAATGATAAATTACACCTCAAAAGGCCATCCAAGATAATGACTCATTATGAGATTCTATAGAATATGAAATGTATATAGCTATGAATATCTATATAAGATTTGATAGGTGGTGTAGATACATAAAAGCCTCATAGAGAAACTTTGAAGAAGCTATAGGGTAATTTCCATGATATTCAATAGCAAATCTCCTTTGTAAAGCTATGTGTATATTGTATAAAAGGAATTTTTAAGTATTTAAATGATAAATTACATCTCAATAGGCCATTAAATCATACATAATATCTTTAAACACCTTCATATTCATTTCATTGTGTATGTCAAATGTCTTATGCTTTGGAAGTATCTCCCCATGGAAGCCTAAAGTGTAGTTGGCCTCCAAGAGCTCCCACATTTGAAATTTGTCCCTTTTTGCTCTTAAAATAATTATTTCTTATTTTAACATTCCATTTGAATCATATTCTTCCTTTTGTTACCCTATATTGGCCATTCAAATATTGAAGTATGAAGAAAATGCATGAGAAAGGCTATTTTCATGTGTTTCATACAAGGAGTATGGATTTGTATAAAGTTTCCCATACAATAGAGGATAGGAATTTTAAGAAGGTTTCGTGATCAGTGTTTCAAAAAATATTCATGGAAAAAGGATCTCAAATACGCTCAAAATCAATCCCCAAACACTACCTAGTTTATTTATAGTTCAATAAAGACCTTTAAGTTTTTAGATGGTAAAGGCATGAGAGAGAATATCAAGATCTAAAATTTTTGATAGAGGAAGGGGTATAATAGAGATACCATATTTTGGAATTGGTTCTTAGTCTAAATCTCTCTCCTTTATGAACAATCCTCTATAAGTTAAGGCACTCACAATGGCTCCTTCATTCGGGTAGGCAACTGGTTTTTTGAGTTTTCTCCTCTCCTAAACATGGTGACAAAAGAATGGAAGTTTATGGAGCTTGTTAGGATTATAGACCACCTTTCAATGAAATTATCAACTTCATTCCATATGTGTGAGTATATTGAGATTATATTGAAAATTTTAAATCAATGAAAGTTCCAAGGTGGTATTTCAATGTATATTTTCCTAATGGGAGCTTGTTGTTTCTTTCAAGTATAAGCCTATATATATTGTAGTGATGTTTGAGAGTGATCAGAACTCTAAAAAGGATTTTTTACACTTCTCCATGATTTTTTTTTTTAATTTCCTTATATCATCATAAAATTCTTTCAAATGGGATAGATATTCCATCCTTGATACACAAGATCATAAGAAGAGGCACTGTCTATACCAGTCCATAGAGTATCTTGAATGTAATCTAAGGTGGTGTGATACATGTATTAAGCTATGTGAACACTTGAAAGAGTGTCTAAGAGGTCTTAGTTTATTTGAAAAGTAATGAGGTGTTAAATGGAAAGAAATAATAACTCAATGTAAGGCTCATTATGAGATCTTCATCTATAACCACCTATAACCAAACATATTGATATGAGTTTCAAGAGGTTTGGAGGTTCTAATGAACAAATTTATATTGAATAACCTCAAGCCAAGATAGGGTGATGTCATTAAATAATTTTGAATCCTTATCTATAAACTTAAATCAAGTAAATATGACTATAAAATATCATTAGGCCAAGAAGGACTAAGGATTGTCTCAGATTGTACAAGACAAGGACCAAAGGGTTGTCATATGAGGAATTTAATTGAGATGTAAATAAGGTGGTGTGAGAGGTTATGAAGAGGATGAATTTGATGGATTAATATATAAATCCAAGATGACACCAAATTATATCAATAATCTTCTCAATATGATGACTATGCTTATTCCAAGTTTCTTAATCAACACAAGATACAAAAGGTATTGAATACATCATGGTGGTCATCTAAATCTAAGTTTAATGACACTAGGGCAAGGAATATTCAAGTAAATAAATAAAACAAACATTACCCTAGTGAAATTTAATAAGGAGAATCAAGAGATGGAGGCAAAATAACCCTAATTCTTCATATTAGTAGTTTTATAAAAGTTAAGGTAACTTGTGTTCCTTATTTCTTCTCCATTCTACCAATCTTATGGAAAAATTCATGATAATTCAAACAAACTAAATCAAAAGGGACCAGCATAGGTATTTTTACCATTTTTAATCATGAAAATAAACTTTCCAACACTACCAACAACTTGTATATAGGTGTCAAAAGACCACCTATAGGCATACCACCTTGGCCTAGACAATGGATGAACTAAAGTTTGGATTCAAGGTAATTGATAGTGGATGAGTCTATGGAATATGAATATAAAAACTCCAAAACAATTATGATATCTACTTGATCATTCAATTCTCCAATTCACATATTTCAAAATGATGACAGTGACATGGTACTTTGTTCATACAACAAAGAGTCCAAAAACCTTTAATGACTAGGTTTTCAAGGTTGAAGCTCAAGGTTTTGATTTTAAGTGAGAATGAATGATAGAAAGGTTTCAAGGTGAATGTAAAAATATCAAAGTTTAATAATTATAGAACTCACCTCATATCCTTCATCAACCTAATATCTTATACAAGTCTTAAATATGCACACCTATAGCCATCATGGTGATGTGAAATGTTTAATGAGGTAGGCAAATTCAAAGTGAACTTACACTTGATATATGCTTTATGGATCATCAATTAGTGATAGTGGATATATAATGGTTTATATTATTAGTAGGGTAAATAGTTTTGTGAATTTTTTGGTAATGGTTGATATTATTAGTAGGGTAAATAGTTTTATGATGGTTTGGTGGCCTATTTGGTCAAAAATTGACCTATAGGCAATAGCCTGTAGGTCCTCTTTTGATTAATCCAAGCTAAGGTGACCTTTTTGAAAGTGAGTGAAAGAGATTTAAGGATTTATTGAAGGGTAATAACTAGTTCAAAAGTTAAGGAGAGTTAAGGATATGATGATAATTTTAAAAAAACTTAAGATACACAACCAACATACCTATAAAGACAAATGCATAAAAAAGACACAGTCAAAAGGGGAAGTTAGAGTCCACTTGTTCTTAAGGTTCTTGCCTAGTTTGAAGAGTGATAGGATTGAAAACATGTTTAGAGGATGAGGTTAATTTGAGATTGGTTTATGCATGACTTAAAACTCATTAACCATTCATACCTTGATAATGAAGATGAAATAGTTAAGACATAACTTTGATTTATTGAAGTTTAAGACACCTTGTATACACAATCAATACCATAGATAATTTTGGAAGAATTAGAGGGTTTGAAGCCTCTATAAATGGATGTAAGATAAAAAATTTGGTAAAAATTGTCTTTAATATTGGATAAATATTCTCATGCTATCCTAAACACTGTATAACTATTGGAAACATCCACTATTTCATCTCAAAGCTACCTCAATCATTTGTAGTCAATAAAGGAGCCAAGAGGCCTTTTTGAATAGCTATAGGTAAGATAGGAGAGTTTTAACTTCATGTGAAGATTATTGAGGTAGGAAAACATGATTATAGGTCCTTACACACTCTATCAAAGTGATCATATTTAGTTTTCATGCCAATATGCCCTTGAAGGCTATCATATGCAAATAGGCATGTGTACTAGTAGTGGTGACATGAACAGTGTTTGAAGGCATAAGATAGCTAAATGAGGGATAATAATGGTAGGGTAATTTAATTTTATGGGAATAAATGTTAGGTTAGACAAGAAAATTCATCAAACTTAGTCACTTAGGGATATATAAACTACACTACCAAGAAACCCTAGGCAATAAATGAATAGAAAGAAAGGTAGAACTTATGAAAAGGATGATCCTAGGGATATTTTTATCACCATAAGAGATTTTTTTAGAATTTTAAAATTCCATAAAATATATCCATGAAGGATAAATTAATTTTAGACCTCTATCTTCCAAACACACTCTAAACAGTGATAAGTATGGGCATAGTCATGAGAGAGGAATAGAGTTGGAGTTTGAGTTAGTTGAGATAGTTTTAGAAGGTTGGAAAAAAATGAAAATAATATGATATGATGAGTTTTAACCCCTAATATCAGTTACAATTTCCTTAGAACTCAACACTCAGTTTAGGCCAATTAGGCCTAAAACCCTGTTATAGGCCTAAAAGGCCTATACCACCATGAAGACACTTGTAGACCCTCATAAGCATAAATGACTCTATGTTACGGTGTAAGGGGATGGTTTAGGTATAAATGAGATGTTTCAAGTATATGATAATAGGGTAAGGTCAGTTTGGGTCTTAAAGAGCTAATTCAAACTATGTATTCTAGGCAACCAATTTAAACCCCTAGTTTAGATGCTCATATATTTCCCCACATGAGGACTTGGAAAAAATGATTTTAGTATGTGTTAGGTAACATAACATAATTTAAATCCATGAAGGGTTGATTTTAATTGAGGATATTTAGGTTATTAACCATTTTTAAGAATATAAACAGGTCTAGAATGCATACAGAGAGCTCATGGTCAACTTCTCTACGTATGTATCTTGACACACCTTTTACATGGGAACGCAATATTATCAAGAAAATTTAATGTGTCTATTACCTATATATCCATGGGAATAACTTTTTTTTTGTAGGTCCATACTTTATGAACCATATTTAAGATGGTGGACCTCCAAGACCCTCCCTAAACCCTACTATAAACCAATTTTGAGAAAAATAAAGTTTATTTCATCCAAAAACCCATGAATCACCCTAAAAACTATTGAATAATGAATTAAAATTAGAGAGGGTCCTAACCATGGTATCATGTGGTATGGATCTATATGGACCTATCATAAAATTGTGTTTATTGAGGAAAACATGAAGAAAGAGAGGTACAAGGTAATTTAAGAAGATGCCAATCATTGGAGAATGATTTTTGACACCCTTTTCACTTCATAAAGGAATTATATGTCTAAGTATCTACCTATAAATGCCTTTATGATCCTATTCTAATTGTCCAATTTGTAAGATTAAAGGTTAAGATGACCTAACCACCTAGTTTGACAAATTTGCAAGTGTTTCTTTCCCAAGAATATATATCTCTATGGCATTGATTTGGGCCTAAATATCACTTGTTCACAAGTTTATAAAGTTTCATATAGGATTTCATGGTCATCAAAATAAAAGTAATTAATCTACTAGGCATAATTCACCTAGTAGACCTACTTGGTCAATAAAATAAAGTTGAGAATGGCATAGAAGGGGTTATGAATGAGTTCATGTAGAATAATCACGTGTATAAATATCCTTAGGTGTCATAAACAATCCTTGAGTCCCAATTCATGCATAACTGATTGTTATCATGAGTTAACTAACCCTTAAGAGATAATCAATCCATGGCTAACCTTCAAGTGGTAACAAATGTTTAAAATAAGGCATAACATGATTCAATATAAGGTGCGTTTAGTCAACTACATCCTTAACTACCTCTTTTCAACACTAAACAACTCATTCAAGAATCATGCAAGATCATTAAACATGGAGAGATTATTTAGAGGATTTGTCATATTAGTTTGTAACTAAAGTGATGTATGAGTTAATGATGGTCATGGATGAGTTTACTTATCTCCTCTATGCCATTATTTTTGTTATCTCCTCATATTATATATATTTAGGCTTTTAGGCCTTGTTTTAGGATCCCTCTCTTGGGCATGAGGAAACTCTCCCAAGATTGAACTTTGTAACCTCTTAGATTAATAAATGGATTATTGTAGTTTTTATATGATTGGCTTATAGTGTGTATATGCTTGTTTATATGTGTATAGGTGGTATGAATCTTACCTTGACATGTTGTTTCCACACCTATACATTAATGAGTTGTCTAATGTAGGTTATATGAAGTGCCAAAGGTTGGTGATCAGATTTGATGTGTAAATTGGTTAGATGTGTCTCAAAACATACCTCTCTCCCTTCACCTCAAAGTTAAAGTCACTCACCATGACCTCCATGTAAAAAACTATTGAATAATAAGCCTTAGAGATAGTATTTTAGTCCATTTATGGTTCATTATTGTTTTTAGGAGTACAATTATTGAGTGGATGAATATTTTATGTGTATCACCATCACTAGTATAGGCTTTCCCTTTCATTTATCCTTATAACTCTTTTCACCCCCAAAGTAATATAGATTTTTAAAAAAGGATTCAGATTGATATATATCAGAGGAGCTAACCTCATAATCCATATGTTTGGTCTATTATAGGTATCCTACAACCCTTAGACCAATTCAATGTTATTCCAATTTTGAATAAAAACTAACAATCTACTTTATAGGGTATAACTTGGGTTGGTAACAGTTATGGCATTCTTGGTCGACACATATTCAAGCATTGGAGAGTTTACATCAACATTTTGGTCTTCACAAGTAGTTTCAAGCATTCATATGGTCATCAGCTCTGGGGTAAATGGGATTATTACTCATATTCCATTAATTTTGATTCACTTTATAATGAACTATGGCAGCCTATAGGGAAAATTATTGTCATTCACTATGTTATTAGCAGCCCTATGGTACATCCCAACTCTAGTATGAACATTATCCTTCTCATTATGACCCATATCATCCCTATATTCACCCTAATCAATAATATCAGAGCCCTCATAAGGGTTATGATCCTTTTCAATACTAAGGATACTACTCTATCCCTCCTTGTGAGCTTCATTCACCTCCTTGGTAGCTTGTTTATTAATCTAATGAGTCATGGAAATCTCATGACATTCTTGATTAGTTTAACCAAGTTCTAAGAGAATACATATTAAGATTTAAATAAACTTTGTTTGGCTATGAAAAACACATGGTGAGAATTGACACACAAAAGAGCTATGGACATGAGATTCTTAGGCATGAGATTGAGCATGAGAATTTAAGGCATTGAAGATAAGTTGGTAGTCCATGAGAGACACCAATTTCACCATAACAAACAACATGTTCCCTCATTTATTTCACAATAGTCCTCCATTGAACTACACTTTCCCTCTCAAGAATGTCAAACAAACATGTATCACAACCCTCAAACTTCCTCTCAAACCTTTTCAAGAGAGACATAAAAAGGTGAAAGAAGTGTGTTTTGAAGAGGCTGAGTTACATGTTTCATAGTAGATAATGAAAGGGCCTTGATGCAAAGTATGCAAAAGAACTATCTCTTTATATGAATTATCTCAAGATACACTACTTGAACTATGGTTTACTACTTCTTGTTAAGGCTCCCTTATTCATTCTTCATAAAAGAAACTAAGATTACCTTGATAACTTACTAGTTTTAACTATATCTATCATGATTATATGGATTTAATTAAACCTAGCTTCCCATTAATCAACTCTATAACAAATTTTTTAAGTCTCACTTTTTATCATTACATAACTCTGGATATTCTGCTTAAAGTCCTTGTAGCCTTATTTTTCCCCTTTTATACTTATATAGAATTATACAATAGTTTACTAAGAATCCAATTATAGATACAAATACCATTTATCACCAAATATTTATTCACAAGGTTTCTAAACTAAATTCTTCCCCTAAGTCACTTTGCTTGGCCTAAATTACTCTCTGGTTACCTCTTATTAAGTCTCCTAGGTCATTTTAAGCACTATTTCTAACACATTCAACTCTAATAGTACACAAAAACACTCAATGACTCTAAAAACCCAAAAAATATGTTAGCACACTTCAAGACCCAATTTTCCACCAAATTTCATGGAGAATGTCATATGGAAACTTAATATATTTAAGTTATTGTGTTGAAACCCTAGAGAGGGTTAAGGAAGACTATTACCAACCTGAGAACAAACAAACTTCAACTTTGAATGTTGTGATGAGTTTAAAAGACCCAAAATAAATTTAATAGGACTATATTGACCTTGAACACCTTTTTTAATAATTTTTTGTCTCTAACAACCCATTGTTATGCCTTTCCTCCTTAATATACAGTAGACTATATAAGGAAATTAGGGTTTACCAATATGTAACCCTACAAAGATGGATAAAAACACAATAATATAAAAATTGAGAGTTTATAAACCTTCAATAACATGTAAATAATTTACCTTAACCCTAAAAATCACTTGAAACATCATATTAAGGATATTTTTTGATAATAGATTACACATGTAATCCTCACACACAAGGTCTGCTACAAGAAATAAGGCATATCACAATATGGATTATGAATCAATGATTATTTATTGCTTAGGAACCTTTCTACTCCAAAAAATTCAAATATACTTTCCAATACTTATTTCAATACAACTTCAATGTCTTTTATCTCTCAATGGCATAACATGGTTTGTATATAAAAATAACTTTCCAAATAGGGGTCTATTCATGAATATGTTTGAAAACCTAATGATATGGTCACTATTCCTTGTAACATATGATTTCATGATACATTATACACTCCTTCAAGAATATATAGATAAATTATTGAATTTCATTTAATCATCCAAATTGAAAATACAATTTTCAACCTGAACAAAATACTCAAACAGGGATCTCAATATAATCTATAAAATAGACTTTATATTTCTTATTTTTATTGAATTATTCTTTATAAGATACATACACTATCATTAATTCACACTTGAATAAAAATTATCAATCTCATTCTTTCATCCATACACATATTTAGTTAGAAACATAAGTGATGAACTCAAAATAGAGGTTTATATTCACTCATTCAACAAGGATTACAAAACATCCAAATTCCCCTTCATACAAAAATTTCAATACCTTTATTCCTCTACCTTGGATACAATCCAAGAATTATTAAAAAGAAAAGGTGATAATATTTATCTCTAAAGCAACTACCATAATTATTTCTTGGACCTTTTCCCTCGTAGAGGTTTCTTGTTAAAGATTGTATTATGTCTTGATTTTACACAATATGACATCTAGAACTATAACATTAGGCTCATGAACATTTTATTAACTTATTAAAATAACAAAACCCTTAGAATTATTTTAACACATATTTACACATTTACTAATTCATAATATTCCTTATAAGTAATCTTAACAAGATTCAAATTTGTAAAAGGATTTTTTGGCAAGAAAGCCAAAATTCAAATTCTATGCACATTAAGACTATATACACTCCACCTTAGGAATTATTATTACCTATAAAACCTATTATAAACATAATAAACCATCTTAGGAAAAAACTAAAACCAATTTTGGGTCCCTATAGGATGCCCCGACATCATACTACCAAGCTGAAAAGAAATGTTTACCATAGGTCTTTGGTGATGTACTTGGTGTATGCTCTTGTTTGATTTAAATGAACCTCCTTATATAAGGTAACTTATTCTACTTGACTCTCATAGAGGTGAACATGTTACTGGGTCCCATATTTAGGCCTTCTTTATTTCATCTTCTTGAATAGTATACCTACACATGAAACCAAATTGTTAAGCAAAACATAGCTATTTCTATCTTCTTCTTGTATTGTAGATGTATAACACTCTTCCTTATCTTAAAAATAATCCACCTTCTCCTTATTTCTATGAGAAAATATTGATTAAAATATATAGTCTTGTTCCTTCTCCATACTTCTTGTGCTACCCACTCCACTTCATGTACAACATGTTCTTGATCCTTACATGCCACATGATTGTGGAAACTCTTGCTTTGTTGTTTTTGTTTTTCATCACCACTATGTTTTATCTCCTCCTTGTCTTCTTATTTCCTTTCTTTATTCCCACATTTCTTCAACCATTCTTGTACTTTTTCTTCTACCTCTACCTTGTCTTTATCCATCACTTATTCCAAACTTTACTCTTTCACTCTATTTTCCATTATTTAACTTGTTTCTTTTCCTTCAATCTTCATTCATTGGTAAGATATTTCTTGAATGGTTTTTGTTTCATCTTCTTAAACCTAAACATCTATCTGCTTCCTCAATTGCCAATATTATGTAATGATAACCTATTCCTTACCTACATTTATATCATAAAACAACATATTAGAAACAAAATTTGGAGCCTTCATGGATCTCTCTTGGGTTTCCTCTTTGGATAATTCAATTTCCAACCTCTTATCTTGCTTGATGTCAATCCTAAGCCACTTATTATCTATCTCAACTGTAATGAATATTAATAGTATGCTATCATCTTTCTCATATGTTTAGCTTCCATTCTTGTTTTGGTTTTCTTCTGTCATGAGCACTCTAATAGCTTCTATGTCTTCCTTCTTTTCAAGACTACTTTTTATCACCTTGCATTCTTTTTCATCCTCTCTCATGTCAATATTTGTGGACTCATAAATATTTATTCTAACCATATCAAGACAACTTACTTTTTCTTATTTCTTTGGTACCTTTACCAAACCTAAACTTTTCATGGTTTTTCTATAATACTACTTTGTTACCATTATCATTATTCTTTCATCTCTTTGTATTATTCACCCTTCAATGGGACAAGTAGTGTACCTCTCCATGTTACTTGATGGTGTATGTATTATCTTAACCATCATGAATAACCTACCTATCAAACTTCCATGGTCTTCCTAATAGTAAATGAAAAACATCTATGGGCATAATATCACACAAGACTTTAGATCTATATCCTCCTATATGGAATTCAACCCAACTTTGTTCACTTACTAGGATTTGATGTCCCTTGTAAACCCATGAAACCTTGTATGGTTGTGGATGTAGAATTATCTTCATGCCTAATTTATACACAATATGTAAATATACAATATTATTAGTGATTCCTCCATCAATGACTAAATTACACATTTTACCTTTTCCTTTTCATTTGCTATTGAATAAGCTTCTCGTTTAGGTTGTCTCCTTGACTTGTTTCCTCTGCTACAATAAGATTCTCCTCATGAGTAAAGAATTATTTATTTCTTGATTTATTTCCTCATTATCTTATCTTACACTCTATTTTTGTATACTTATTCTCATATTCATTTGATACTCTACTACCTTATGTCCCTCTCTAAGGTAATGCCAGTATTGCCCTTGAAATCTTTGTCTTGGTCCATGTCTCATAGGACCTTCATCTCTTCTAAATATACTTCCAATAAATGATCTAACCTCCAATTCATGGTATTTTACTCCCATTCCTTCTTCTTGAAATACTTCTACCTACATTTGTGGTCTCTCTTGAACCACTTCTTAATTTCCTCCCTCACTTATCCTTGGTTGTAAAAGGTAATAATTCACTTTGTTGCCTAATATATTCTTCTTCTCTCTCTTTTAATAATTTAATTACTATCTCTCTAATATTATCCTCAATATCATCCATATTCATGACTAATGGGGAAATCAACTATGTGACTTGGTCTATCGTACTCTTGACCAATTCCTCATCTCTGCTAACTCTCTCCATGGAACATTGTTCTTGGTTTCCTATCCTGTAATTCACCTCAAAACACATGATGTTAATCTTTCTCACAATACACTGTAAAATTTTACTCACTTTGATAATAAAATGATGTAGATCATAAACCAAAACTATCTCTTTCTATGAATTATCTTAAGATGCACTACGTGAACTATGGTTTACTACTTCTTGATAAGGCTCCCTTGTTCATTCTTAATACAAGAAACTGAGATTCTCTTGATGAATTAATAGTTTAAACTATATTTATCATGATTATATGGATTTTATTAACCCTCTCTACCCATTCATAAAATCTATCAACACTTTCTAAGTCTCACTTTCTCCCTTTACATAACTTTGCATATTCTACTCACAGTTCTTATAGCCCTATTTTCACCCTTTTCTTCTTATACAAAATTTTATAATGGTTTAATAATAATAAAATTATGGATATAAATACCATTTATCACCAAATTTATATTAATAATGTTTATAATCCAAAACCCATCCCTAAGTGACATTATTTGGCCTAAATTTCTCTTTAGTTACCTCTTATTTGGTTTCCTAGGTCATTTTAAGCACTATTTATAACAAAATCAACTCTAACAGTATGGAAACATACTCAATAACCATAAAAACACAAAATTATTTTAACACACTTTAATACCCAACTTCACACCAAGTTTAATTAAAAATGGCCAGTAAAATCTTTATATGTTCAAGTTATTGTGTTAAAACCCTAGATAGGCTTAAGAAAGATCGTTACCACCCTGAGAGCAAACAAAATTTAATTTTGAACATTGTGATGAGTTTAAAAGACCCAAAATAAGTTTAATATGAATATATTGGCCTTTAACACATTTTATAATCATTAATTGGTCTCTAACAACCTACTGTTATGCCTTTTGTCTTCAATATACAATAGATTGTACAAAGAAATTGGTGTTTACCAATCTATAACGCTATCAATATGGATAAAAACACAATATTATAAAATAATAGAGTTTATAAACCTTAAATCACATGTAAATTACTTACCTCAACCCTAAAAATCACTTTAAACATTGTATTAAGGATCTTTTCTGACAATAGATTATGCATACAATCCTCACACACAAGGTATGCTACAAGAAACAGGGTATATCATAGTATGGATTATGAATAAATGATTATTTATTTATTAGGAACATTTAAAATCCAAAAAAAATTCAAATATACTTTCCAATACTTATTTGAATACAACTTTAATGACTTTTATCTCTCAATGACACAACACAGTTTGCACATAAAAAATAACTTTCTAAACAAGGGTCTATTCATGAATATGTTTGAACACCTAATGATATGGTCACTATTCCTTATAAAATATGATTTAAAGATCCATTATACACTCATTCAATAATGTATATATCATTTTTTAAATTCTATTTAATAATTCAACTTGAAAATATAGTCTACAACCTAAACACAATACTCAAACATGGATCTCAATACAATCTATATAACAAAGGTTATATTTATTATTTTTATCAAATTATTATTTATAACATAAATTAAATATCATTCATTCAAAATTTAAGACAAATTATCAATCTCATTCTTTCATTCATAAACATATGCAGTCAACAACATAAGCAATGACCTCAAAACATAGGTCTGTATTCATTCATTCAATAGGGATTACAAAACATCCAAATCCCCTTCCTACAAAATCTATCAATAAATTCATTACTCTTACTCAAATACAATCCAGGAACGATTAAAAAATGAAGGTGACAATATTTATCTCAAAGGGAATTACCATAACTATTTCTTAGACCTTTTCCCACATAGAGGTTTCTTACTAAAGATTGCATTATGTCTTGATTTTATACAATATAACATATCTAAAACCATGAAATTGGACTAATGAACATTTTATTAAATTATTAAAATTTAAAATCCCTTATACCTTTTTAACACATCTTTACACCTTTACTAATGCATAATATTCCTTAGAAGAAAGCTTAATAAGATTCAAATTTACAAAAGAAGTTTTTGGTGGGAAAGCCAAAATTCAAATTGTATGCACATAAGACTATATAGACTCCAATTTAGGATTTATTATGAACTATATAACCTATTATAAACCTAATATACCATATTAAGACAAAATTGAAAAAATTCTAGGGTCCTTATAAGATGCGGCTACAACAGGCCTTCATCTTTTGATCAACAGGGAGAGATCTCCAATGAGATGGTGCTTGAATTTTAGGATCACCTTACTAAAAAACTTGAAATTGCAAACCAACATCTACATAAATCCATGGAAGATAAAAAATCAACAAAATATTATAAATAAGTTTCTATATTCATACACATGAATGTAACAAATGCAAAATAAGAAGTCCTTAAACCCAAGTTTATGACTTGGAAACAAATGTAGTATTCAAGGGAGAGAGAAGAGTAGTAAACCATATGCTCAAGTGTTAGAGTCAAGGCCAGAACTAAAATAATTCAGTCCCTAACCCATCCCTCCTCAATATCCAAATTCCTTATCCTCATGGAAGTCTATTCAAGGACAAATACAATAGAGAGATGAAGTGATGATTTTCAAAGTTGAGTATCCCAATGAACATGATAAAGCATCTATGGAAACTCCTTTGGATTTGTCTCATCTTCTTGATATTTTCCAAAGGTCTACCATGTCAATCCTTAAGAATTATCCTCTATGTTGTGAGTAATATGAATAATATTTTGTTGAAGTGATATAATATGAGAGTGACTTGAGTGAACATGAAGAAGATGACATCATCATTGGGACACCCCTTGGCAAGGATAAGTATGATTCAATATTTCATAATAAAAAAATAGATGAGTTGCAAGAGGTTGTTGAGATACAATATGAGCTTAAAATACAAGATGATAAATAAGAGAAAGAGGTTTCAATTGAGCAAGAAGAAGTTTTTTCTCATGAACTTCTTGGCCACATGGTAGTTGTTCTCCATCATGACAATTATCAAGAATTTGCAGTAGTTACCATATAAAAGTGTAGGTCATCCAATGAAGATGTGTTTCAAAGTAATAATTATGAAATTTGGAATTAATACATGATCATTTAAAATTAATATTAATCCCTTCAATTATTCATAATTCCTATGGAACATGTTGAAGAGTAATTGGTTGTTGACTCTATCAAGTTTTGTCCACAAGAAGAACATGCACAAAATGATGAAAAGGATGATGAAGTATTTGTTGAGGTAGTACCTCAAGTTGATACTCTTGAATACAAATGAATAAAATATTTATTTTCCTTTAGCATGCCCAATGAATTTCAAGATATCTATGTGGAGAAAAATGAAATTATTAACCAAGATATGGTAGACAATTGACATCCTATGAATGAGGTAGAATTAGCATTGTTATTGCTAAGTAGATAGATTTAGAAGTAGTATGACTAGGTATTAGACTAACATGTATAATACATGCACCTAAAAAATGAAATATACAACCTATTTTATTTCTCAATAAGCCATGAACATGCTAATGATCCTAACTATAATAAAGAGATATCAAGATCTAGCAACCAAACCTCATGGTGCCATAGTGGTCAATCAAGTTTCCATTTGACCTAGGAGGAAAGAGTTTGATCTTAGGTTAGTTGTTTTAATTTTTTGTCTTATTTTAATAAGTGGTTACCACAAGCAGTAGTCTACTACCTTATTGTTTATTTTCCTTAGGTTATGTGTGCTTCGTATTTTAGTTATTTTCCTTTGTGTCTTGTTATTTGTTGTTGTCTTAAGAGGTGTCTAAAAGAGAAAAATATATTTGGAAATATAAGTTAGTCATAAAAACAATGTTTCTATGTTTCAAATATATCATTACCATGAAAATTTAGTGAGTTTTCTTGACTAGCGGGCTGGTCAACCCCTGTGAGTCGCTAGAAATATTAGTAATTTGGACTGCCAAGGCCAAATGCCAACCCATGAAAATTAATAATTTTCATATCTTATTTATCTTGGGTCATTAAAAATGTGATTAATCATATTGATGCCATTAAATATTATATAAATGGACTATGTCTCAATGTCATGTCATTGTCATGTCTCATTTCAATTGGTGTCAAGTGTCATTATGATGTTTGAGAATGTTTGGAGGTCTTTGATAAAGAATTAAAGATGATGACTCATCATGAGATTATATAGCATATTTGGTATATTTAAAGTATGAATATGTCTATAAGCTTTCATATGTGGTGTGTATACATAAAAGCCTCATGGAGAAACTTTTAAGAAGCTATAAGGTACTTTCCCTGATATTTAGTAGTAAATCTCCTTTGTGAAGCTATGTTTACATTATATAAAAGGAAGATTTTAGTCTTTAAATGATAAATGACACCTCAAAAGTACCCTAAAACATCCATAATATCTCTAAACACCTTCATATTCATGTCATTACTTAACTCAAATGTCTTATGCTTTGTAAGTATATCCTCATGCAAGCCTAAAGTGCAGTTTGGCCTCCAAGAGCTCTCACATATGAAATTTGTCACCATTTTGATCCCAAAATACTTATTTAATATTTTAACATTCCCTTTGACTCATAATATTCATTTTGTTTCAATAAATTTTGGTTCAAATCTTGGAGTATGATGAAAATGCAAGAGAAAGGCTATTTTCATGTGTTTCATGTAGGGAGTATAGATTCGTATGGAATTTTCCATAGAGAAGAGGCTAGGAATTTTAATAAGGTTTAATGATAGGTATTTTATAAAATATTCATGGAAAAATGATCTCAAAAATTCTCAAAACCAATCCCTAAACACCACCTATTTTCTATTTTTTTTACAGCTCAAGAGAGACCTTCAAGTTTTTAGATGGTATGGCCATGAGAGAGAATGCTAATATCTAGAATTTTGGTTAGAGGAAGGTGTCTGAGAGAAATTACATATTTTTTAATTGATTCTAAATTTGTCTCTCTCCTTTATTAAAAATAATCTATAAGTTAAGTCACTCAAAATGGATCCTTCATTCAGGTAGGCAACCAATTTTCTAAGTTTTCTCCTCTCCTAAGCATGGTGATGGAAGAATGGAAGTTTATGGATATTTTTAGGAGTATGGAACACCTTTACATGAAATTATTTAACTTCATCCCACATGTTTGATGATATTGATATCATATTTAACATGTTAAAGTAATGAGAGTCCAAGGTGGTAGTTTAATGTACATTTTTCAAATGGGAGCTTGTTGTTTCCTTCAAGTACAAGCCTTTAAAAATGGTAGAGAAGCTTGAGAGTGATCTACATTCATATTATTTTAATTTAATTATATCATATTAAAAGTCTTTCAAATTAGATAAATATTCTATCCTTGATGTAAAACCTCTTAAGCAGAGGCACTATATGTAGCAGTCCATATAATAGATTGAAGGTAAGTTGAGGTGGCATGATGCTTGTATTAATATATGTGAACTCTTGAAAGAGTGGATAAGAAGTTTTAATTTATTTTAAAATTAATGAGTCATTAAACTCAAATAAACAACAACTCAATGTAAGGATCATTGTGAGATCTTCATTTACAACCACCTATAACCAAACATATTGGTATGAGTTTCAAGAGGTTTAGAGGTTCTAATGAATAAATATCTACTTAATAAAGTCAAACCAAGATATGATGAATGCCTTAAATCATTTTTAATCCTTATATATATAAAATCAATTCAATTAAATATGACTAATAAATATCATTAGGCCAACAAGGACTAAAGACTATCTCGAACCAGACAAGACAAGGACTAGAGGGTTATCATTTGAGGAATTCCATTGAGATTGTAAAGAAAGCGGTCTAAGAGGGTTTGAAGAGGATGAATTGGATGGATTAATATATAAATCCAAGATGACACTAAATTATATTAGGAATCTTCTCAATATGAAAACTAGGCCTATTCCAATTTTCCTAATCAACACCTACAGCAGTCAAGGGCTCACCACAAGATGTAAAAGGTCTTTAATAAACCATGCTGGTCATCTCAATGTAAGTTAAATGAAATTATGGAAAGGAATAGTCAAGTAACTAAATAAAACTAACATGATCCTAGTGTAATCTAGTAAGGATAATCAAGAGATGGAAGCAAAAAAAACTTTGATTCTCCTTATTATTAGTTTCTAAGGTAGTTTTGTAAAAGTTAAGGTAACTTATGTTCCTTGTTTCTTCTCTATTATACCAACTTTATGTCAATATTAATGATCCTTCAAGAAAAATGGTTTAAAATGGATTAAAATAATTATTTTTCCCATTTTTAATCTTGAAAATTAATTTTCCAACACTTCCAATAGTCCATACAGAGGTGTCAAAAGACTAGCTACAACCATACCACCTTGGCTTAGATACTAGTATGAACTAAAGGTTGGATTCAAGGTAATTGATAGTGGAGGAGTATATGAAAGATAACTATAAAAAATAAAAAATAATTATCATATATACTTGCTCATTCAATTCTTCACTTCACATTCTAAGATGATGATAGTGACATGGTACTTAGTCTGTACAACAAAGAGTCCAAAAACCCTTAATGTCTAGGTTTTCAAGGTTGAAGATCAAGGTTTTGATTTTATGTGAGAATGAATGATGGAAAGGTTTAAAAGTTAATGGTAAAATCTCAAAGTTGAATAATTCTCAAACTCACCTCATATCCTTCATAAATATACTATCTCATACAAGGCTTAATTATGCAAACCTGCAATCGTCATGGTGATGTGAAATGTTCAATGAGGTAGGTAAGCTCAAAGTGACCTTATACTTTATATATACTTTATGGATCATCAAATAGTGATAGTGGAAATATAATGGTTGATAGTATTATCAGTTTAAAGATTTTGATGAATGGTTTGATGTCGTATTTGATCAAAAAATGACCTATAAGCCCCAACATGTAGGTCCTATTTTGATTAAACCAAGCTAAGGTGACCTTTGAAAGTGAGTGAGAGAGGTTTAAGGATTAATTTAATGGTAATAAATAGTTCATAAGTTAAGGAGAGTTAAGTATGTGATGATAATATCAATGAACCTAAGAGACACAACCAACATACCTACACACAATCAAATGCATAAAAAATACATAGTTAAAAGCGCAAGTTATAGTTCACTTATTCTTAAGGGTTCTTACCTAGTTTGAAGAGTGATAGGATTGTAGGAATATTGAGAGGATGAGTTTCATTTGAGAGTGGTTTATGCATGACTTAAAAATCCTTCACCATTCATACGTTTCTAATGAAGATGAAATATTTATGACATAGCTGGGACTTATTGAAGCTTAAGAGACCTTGTACATGAAATTAACACCATAGATAATTTTGGAGGAATTTGAGGGTTTGAAGCCTTTATAGGTGGATTTAAGGTCAAAAATTTGATAAAAATTGTCCTTAATACTAGATAAATCTTCTCATGCTCTCCTCATCACTAGACAAATAATGGAAACATTCATTATTTTATCTCAAAGTTGCCTCAGTCATCTACAATTAGTAATAGAGCTAGGAGGTATTTTTGAAGGACTATAGGTAATATAAGAGATTTTAAATTCATGTGAAGTTTTTTTATCAAATAAAATATGATTATATGTCATCTTACAATCTATCAAAGTGACCATATTCAATTTTCATGCCAATATGCCCTTGAGGGCTATCATATGCAAACAAGACTATGTAGTAGTGGTGGTGTACATGTGGGTTGATCAGTGTTTGAACTAATAAGATATATAAATGAGGGATAATAATGTCAAGGTAACATAATTTTATGAGAATAAATATCAGGGATAAGTATGAACCTCCAAAACAAAACTATATTGCCAAGAAACCTTAGGCAATAAATGAATAGAAAGAGAGGTAGAATTTACAAACAATCTTAACCCAGGGATATTTTTATCACCATGAGAGAATTTTTTATAATTTAAAACTACATAAAGTCTATCCATGATGTGTAAAGTATTTTTAGACCTCTATCTTCCAAACACACTGTCTAAACAATGATACCTACATGCATAGTATGAGAGATGAGCAAAGTTAGAGTTTGAGTCATTTGAGATAGCTGTATAAGGTTAGGAAAAAAGTAAAATATGATGATATGATGATTTTTAACCCTTAATATCACCTAAAATTTCCTCAGCCCTCAACACTCAATTTATGCCAATTAGGCCTAAAAGCCTGTTTTAGGCTTAGAAGGCCTATACCACCATGAAGACACTTGTAGACCCTCATAAGCATAAATGAATCTATGAGAATGTGTAATGGGATGTTTTAGTCATAAATTAGATGTTTAAATTATATTAGAATATTATAATATTATAAGGTCATTTTGGGTCTTAAAAATCTAATTCAAACTATGTAATTTAGGTAGCCAATTTGACCCCTCAATTTAGATGCTCATATGAGGAATTGGACCAAATGATTTTATCATGTTTTAGGTACCCTATCAAAATTTAAATAAATTAATTATTGATTTTTATTAAGGATTTAATGTTTATGAACCATTACTAATGTTATAAGTAGATTCAGAATGCATACATAGAGCTCATGGTCAACTTATCTGCATATGTATCTTGACACACCTTTTTAATGGGAACCCAATATTATCAATAAATTTGAAGGGATATATGGAATAAATATCCATGGTAAGAATTTATGGTTTGTATTTATATACTTTATGAACCATTGTTATGATGGTGAACCTCCAAAACCCTCCCTAAATCCTACTACAGATCAATTTTGAGAAAAGTGAAGTTTTTTGCATCTAAAAAGCCATGAATCACCCTAAAAAATATTGAATCATGAATTAAACATAGATATGGTCCTAATCAAGGCATCATGTTGTAAAAAACTATACAAACCTATCATAAAATAGTGTTTTTCGAGGAAAAAGTGTAGAAAGAGAGGTACAAGGTAGTTTAAGATGTCAATCATTAGAGAATGAATTTTGAAATTTTTTCACCTACTCAAGGAATTAGATGTCCAAGTATTTGCCTAAAAATTGCTCTCTGAGCCTCTTCTAATCAACCAATGTACAAGATTAAAGGATAAGGTGACCTAATCACCTAGTTTGATAAATTTACAGGGGTTTCTTTCCCAAGAAGGCCTATGTCATGGTATGTGGCATTGATTTAGGAATAAATATCACTTGTTTATAAGTTTCTAAAATTTCATGTAGGCTTTCATGGTCATAAAAACATAAATAGTTAGGCTACTAGGCATAATTGGCCTAGTAGACCTACATGGTCAATCAAGTAAAGTTGATAATGGTGTAGAAGGTATGATGAATTATTTCATGTAGAGTAATCATGCCACATAACTAATCCTTAAGTGTCATAAATTATCTTTGAGTTCCAATTCATAAATAAATGATCCTTATCATGAATTAACTGACCTTTAAGAGATATCAATGAATGACTGACCTTCAAGTGGAAATTAATGTGAAAAATAAGGTGTAACATGATTCAAGATAAGGTGGAGTTATTAAAATACATCCTCAAATACCTCTTTTCAATTCTAAACAACTCAATGAAGAATCATGTCAGATCATCATATATGGAGAGATTATTTGGAGGACTGGTGGTAACTAGTTTATAACTAAAGTGATATATGAGTTAATGATGGTCATGATTTATTTATTTTTCTCTTATATGCCATTCTTATTGTTCTCTCCTCATAATCTATATATTCAAGATTTTAGGCCTTGTATTAGGATCCCTCTCTTGGGCATAAGGAAATTCTACCAAGATTGAACTTTGTAACCTCTTGGATTAATAAATGAATTATTTTAGTTTCTCTATGATTAGATTATCATGTATATATACTTGTCTAGATGTGTATAAGTGGTATAAATATTCCCTTGACATTTCCTTTCCACACTTATACATTTATGAGTTGTCTTAAATAGGTTATATGAAGTGTCAAAAGCTGGTGATCATATTTGAAATGTAACATAGTTGGAAGTGTCTCAAATCAAACCTTTCTCCCTTCACCTCCAAGTTAATTTCACTCACCATGACATCCATGTAAAAAAATATTGTATAAGAAGCCTTAGATATAGTCTTTTAGTCCATTTTTGGTTCATTAGTATTTTTAGGAGTATAAGGATTGAGTGGATGAATCATTTAGATGCATCACCATCACTAGTATAGGCTTTCCCGTTTATTTATCCTTATATCTATTTTCACCTCCAAAGAAAAATAGATTTTTAGAAAAGGATTCAAATTGATACATTAGAGGAGATAGATTCATAATCTAGAGGTTTGGTCTAGAATATGTAGCCCATAACCTACAAATAAATCTAATGTTAGTCCACATTTTAAGGAGAACTAATAATCTACTTCATAGGGTGATAATTGGGTTTATAACACCCCTTAGTATGATGATCAAGAAGAATGTTGTGTTCATCTATAATCACAAATGAAAAGTTAGTTTTGAAGCCATCAAGGGAACCATCACACAAGTTCCCACCTTGATCAACCTAGATTATATTAAGGATTTTATCTTTTATGTATTTGGTAGATCTAGAGGCATCTCAACCATTCTTGCATAATAGAATAATGATCAATTGCATCAACCAATTTATTTATTTATTCTAGTAGCTGAAATATTATGAGCTATAATAAAACTTTATGGAGAAGCATACCCTTATAGTTATAAGAGTTATCAAGAGGTTCTGACACATGATTTTCAATAACAAGATTTTACTAATGGTCCCACATGTAGGCATTAAAGAACTCTTACTCAAAAATGATATCAATGATAAAAGGGTTATCTACATCAAAAAAGTGGTGGAATATGATGTAAACATCTAAGTCACCAAGCTTGTATGAGGAAAGGGGTTATGAAAATAACTATTGGATTATGTGATAGAAGAAGAAAATGTAGTTATTACATCATTTGAAGATGAATTAGAACACCAAAGCATCCCATTAAGTTGGACCAAAAATATGAAGGCCTTCCTTTAGCATGTCATAAATCCCCCTAACCTAAGTAAGGCTAAACTCAATCACTTCATGTTACAATTCATTCCTTATGCACTCATCATTAGTGCATTATTTATAATATACATTAATGGAGTACTCTTGAGGTACATACAACATGATCAGGTAAATAGGGTTCTCTAAGAATTCCACAATGGGCCATTAGGAGGCCATTATTCACTCAAGACTACTACCATAAATATTATGTGAGTTGGCTATTATTGTCTAAATTTTTTCAAAGATGCACATTCATATGTGTGAATTTGAATTAAATGTTCCTTATTTATTTACAAATAGAATCTAGTGGCCTTACCATTGTAGCCAATACAATTTGATCAACACTTTGCATAGTACATATTATACTTCATAGACATGATCAACTTGCCATCAAATAATGGGCATAATTGGATCCTCATGGCCAAAACCTATTTCAAAATATGGACATAAGTATTAGAACTCAAGGAGGATAATGAGACATCCATCGTGGACCTGTATGAAGGCATTATAACAAGGTTTGGTGTTTGAGCCACCATTATCTCCAATAATGCATTGGCATTCCTGAATTAGTGAATGGGATGTCAAACATAACATCCATCTAATCACCATATAAAATTATTACACTCAAATTAATGGTATAGCTAAGTCTATAAATAATAATTTTATTAGTATTATAAAATGGACAATGAAGGATAATAAACTAGCTTGATATACTAAGATCTAGACTGCCCTTTAGGCTAATTGAGTCATGCCCAAAAGAGTGTTTCTAAATTCACCCTTACTTTTAGTTTATGGAAGCGATAAAAAATTATGTACTTCCTTCAAATTTCCTTCATTGAAACTCACCCATTAGTTTGAGTTATGGAAAAAAAATCACCTCATAGTAAGGTTAGTAGAGGTAATGGAGCTTGAAGAGACTAGAGTACAATCTGTACACACTATAGAACTTCAACATGCCTAGATGAATATGACCTTTGATAAAAGGTCCAATGACATATGTTTCCATAAAGGAGATTTAGTGCTCAAATGAGATGTGGAAAAAGCGAAATATGGAATGCATATTAAATCTAATGTGATATGGAGTGATTTATATACCATAATCAGTTGCAATCAAGCCAATTCTTTCCAATTTGCTAAATTTAATGGAGAAGAACCACCTATCTTAGTCAATGTGATCCATATCAAGGACTATCCCCAATTATTGTTGTATAGTTTGTAAATAAGTAGATTAGATGTTTTTGATTTCCCTAAGTACCTGTGCATATTATTTTAGGATAGATTTTATTTCCTACAAAATATTACACATATTATTTTTCTTATCTTAGTAATTTTCCTGTAAGTGCCTTTGGTGAATTTTTTTTACTTTTCTAAGAGGATCTCAGATTATTCCAAATCTAACAATACAAAACTAGTGCATTCAAGAACAAAACGACTAGAAGTTTTATTGACTCTATGCCCAATGGATTGCTTTAATGGCTACCAAATTCCCACTAAATATCCAAGTGACTTATAGAGGTCACCAAAAGTGTTGTATTTATAATTCATCCCTAGCTTGTGGATAAATCACAAGGATATTATATAAGGTTTATGCATCTACTAAGTGTTGGTTTCCTTAAATAAAACTGGATGCAAATGCTTCCCATCCATGACTACACTTAAAGTAATTAACATAGATCAATAAATTGGCTAAGTGTCAATTTACATTCATAAGTAAATTATAATGCACACCCCATGTAGATATCCTCCATCACATATGTGAAAATGGCATGTAGGTTTAAAGGCATAAATCTCCTAGTCTTTTGATAGTGTAGGAAGAAGTATACAAGGATGAGTTCTACATCATTAAGAGTGCACCCAAGATCTTCAATCTTCTTATGCACACCTTTTCAAAATACTCCTTATGCCCTGATAATGAAGTCCTAGACCAAAGATCAAACTTCCAATCTTGCACTCTCATGAATGGTAGGTTGTAATATATGATGCACACATGTTACTTCATAGATTGATATGGCATCTAGGTATAAAATCAAAGACATGAAGTAACTATCAAGGGGATTTAGTGAAAATGGGTTAAAATTCATCCAAACCTCACAAATGACTTCTATATATACTACCTCCACTAATTTGCATCTCAATGTGTAGCCTAAATATGAAATTTTCATTGCATAGTGTCCCCAAAAGGTGTAAGCCAATATTTCCAATCAGATTCACAATAATGACATAGAAGTTCAAAAGAGGTATGCAAAGTGATTGATAAGTGGTAGTGAAGTATAAAGAGGTAGTTTTCAAGTAGTTGAGAACTATTTAAAGCCTTTTTATGATGAGAAAATACATAGGCAACTATCAGACATCAGACTATGATCACATGCCACCATTTTGACTATTCCAAATATCTTCCTCTCTCAGGCATGCATGTGGATCTAGAAGAATCCTACCACCAGCTACTAGATTCAGATTACTAGGTAGATTTTTAGAATCATAAACACAACATTTTAATAAAATTAAAAGATTGTATATACCACCCCAAGGGGCACACTAATTATAAAATAATTTTTCCCTTATAAATAACTAGTTTTTTATTATAAAAAGTATGACATTTTTTAGGTAACCTCACACTGCCAAAATTTGTTCTTCAATAACACTTATATTAGCTCAACCTTACATTTTAATGAGAATTAAATTCAACTCCCTTTATTATTATAAATAGAGTATTCACCCCTCTCACCATCTTCCATAGAGTATTAAAAATTTAATTCTCATTAAAATGTTATTATACATAGAGTATAACACTTCTATTAGCTCAAAATATTATTATTATACTAAGTTTCAAAAATTTCACAAAATATTGAATCACCCCTACACATTGATCATGATAGATACTATACAAACATACTTAAGAGGCCTAGACTTCATGAATTCATGACTCCTTAAAAATTCCCTAGATTCTCTTATATATTTATCCTTAGCCTATAATGAGGTAGTTAGTATTGAATAATAGATGTTTCCAAAAAGATATTACGCAAGTATTTTAACTTCATTAGGACAACTCATTACTTATAAACAAATTTTTATGGTCATCAAAGCCCATATTTAGAACACTCCATTGATGAATCCAATTGTGGGAGCTATGTATTCAAGTCCAAATCTATTTTAAAATATGATGCCATTAAACTGTATGCCTAAAAATCAACCCTTTGCTCCCTCAAATCATGTATTGACATACCCTATGAGTTAAAAAATCATTCTAGTCACCTACAATAAATGGATATCAATCCTAGTTTAAGCAGTTGTATTTCCTGATCAAGATATCAAATCCAACCTATACCTTCTTCATAAGATTGCTAACCCAACTCCAAATACCTTATTATTATACCCTAACCAATCTTGTCTTGAAGTCTATTTTTAGACTACTTTTGCTCTCAAACTTGTAAATATATGTAATTTATTTTTTAAAGGTATTTATCTCTCATGAAGTTAGACGATAGATTTGATGTATACATCATTGACACTAAAAACAATCAGTAAGATATACTTTTGTTCTTGAATAATCAGATGACTACTAGGAATACCCATAATATTGTTCATTTAATGATCCCTATATTTTTAAATGCCACTACACTGGTGTATATTAGACCACTTCAAGTAGGAGTTAACAAAATCTCCCTTGTGAACCTTGAGGTAGCTAATTTATATTAAATGGTCTAGATATTGACCAATGGTATGGTCAACTTACATATATAAGTGCCTAAAAAAACCAACCATTATTTGAACAACCCACCCAAACACAAACTATAAATTTAAAAAGACTAATAGGTAGTGGAACACTAGGCCAAATAAAGGAAATATGCCTAGTCCCCTTAAAAACATTAATTAGAACCACAATAGTGTCTCAAATTCAATAAACATGGTAGACCTATCCTTACCCACTTGGTGTAGACTATAAAATATAACAAACCATGATAAAATATATTTTAGTTTGAATTATCCTCAAACATCTTCCAAAATTAGATGGATAACCTTGGAATAGTGCTTATACTAAGAAACATCAAACTAGACCCAAGTGCAGACAACTTAAGCACTACCATGATATTGGAGACCTATGGGTTTCTATTTGATAGTGGTAATGAGTAGGAGGGAAACCTAGATGAGATTCATGATTTTAAATAGTTTCAAAAGGTGAACATATATCAATTGAGGAGTAAGTTTTTGAACCCCTTGATTACCTCTTCTCCCCCTAACAACATTTAGGTTTCTCCTAATGAAAATTATAGTAATAATCCTAATTTGCCTAAAGGACCTACTACTTCATAATAGCGTAAGAATAATGTTGGACCTCCGCATGTTTCTAAACCAATATAATAAATTAAGCATGGGTATATCATTATAAAATACCTAAATAAAACCAAGGACAACATAAAAATGTCGGAGTTGATTCAGACGTCTAACAAAAAGACTTGTTGCTGAGGGAATTATCTACCTCTACAAGGAATGAAGATAATAACACTATTGATGCTAATGTTTCTATCTATAAGGAAAAGACTACTCTTTTTTTAATAACAACAAAAAATTTTGGAAAAAAAATTACATAATTTTTTGGTGGATTCAGGTTCTTTATGAAACATGATTTGTTATGCCATTTTCCAATAACTAGGAATAAAACCTACTAAATCTATTAGAAAAATTATTTAGATGGACAAATTAGAAGTTAAAGTCATTAGAAAGTTAAATGAAATCTGCATGTAGTTTTCCTATAATAGTAGAGTGAAAAAATCCATTGACATCTAAGTTGTGGACACACCTAATGCATATGGGATGCTTCTTAGCTAAAATTGGTCCATGTCACTTAATGGATATATGGCCACCAATTTATCCAACATGTGGCTTTCATGGTAATGAATTCCCAATTTTATCAAAATTGGAATAGGTCCAAATATTTCCCACATTATTACATAATATAATAGATCCAATGAGATCTCATATAAAGAATCTAAGCTAAGAGTTTGTGCACTTGAGAAGGAAGTATAATCTTATGACAAATTTTCCATCAACATGATGACTAATAAATAAGGACCTAAATTATAAGACTTAGACCATTTGGATGAGGATGATATCTTCTATACACCATAATTGTTCTTAGTTTATATTCATTCCATAATAATCATAAAGTTTTATCAAAGCCATGCATGTGATTAAAAGGAATGCAAATGCCTAGATACTACCCATGCTACCATTCTAAATAATTTTGCACCCATATATACTATTAAAGATTAGACCATAAGTTTTTTAGTAGATAAAGAGGAAGGTGTTTCAACCTTAGATGTCAATAAAGACAACAAGGAAGTAAACATAGTAATAACACTCATCTTACATAATCCACTACATGTAGTTGAAGACTGTATGTGGACCCTAAAGTTTGATGACTTGAAATAAAAAAGTGGGTGTGGTTTTGGGATTGAGATCATCAACCTAAGAGGAAGGCCATATTTTTAATCCTTTTGATTACAATTTTTTTGCACTGACAACATGGTTGAGTATAATCATTAGTGCATTTCCTATAGTTCACACTTAGGAAGAAGGTGAAAAACCTAAAAGTCCTTGTAGACTCAAAACTTATGGTCAAACAAGTTAGAATCTACTATGATTGCAATGATAAACATATTTATATGCACCAAAATAGAGTGTGAAATTTTATTGAATAATTTAATACATTTAACATCTAAAATTTTATCTGAATAAATAATTATATAGTAGATGTGTTGGAAATGGAAGTAAGTATGTTGAAATGCATCACTAACTCTAGATTGAAAAGATTGTTTATGGAGTTGGTATATATTAATTTTGTTCCAAACAACATTAGAAACTTATAAGTCCTCAAATATGAAAAAAATATCATTGACTTCATCACCAACACCTACACATTTGAGTCCCAAATCATTGATGAAGATGACAGGGAGGAGTTTGAACTAGATGAAGAAGGGGTTATCAAATTGAATAATAATAACATATAAAAAGGTATGGTGTCATTGGAGAGGCTATTTGACATGTAATATTAGGGTGAAAAGTGAAAAATATCTCTTGCCAAAGGAATTCCCCATTAGAATTTGAAACTAGGCAATGTATGAGAATCAAAACCTATGATTTTAGGCACAAATTATACCCAAATTGGAAATTAAAGGATTGTGAAGGATTTGAAATAATTTGGTGAAATCATTACATGGAGTTATGAAGATCTGAAAGTGTTTGAAACCTTCATCCTCACACATATTATTCCTCTTAAGCATAGTGTCAAATCAATTCACCAAAGACAAAGTCCACTCAATCCATTGTTAGAGCCCTAGATTTTCAAAGAAGTACATAAGCCCTTTCTAAAAAGATCATATACCCCTTCGAACACTCTACCCAAGTAGATAATTTGATGCCTATTTGGAAGAAGATTAGGGAGATCAGACTCTACATGGACTTAAAAAATATAAAATATGCTTATAAAAAATTCAATGACCTATTTCCACTAGATGAAGTCTTGAAAATAATGAATGGCTCTCAGACGAAGTCATTTATTGATGGGCATACAATATACAATCAGGTAATGATAAACTATGAGGACAAGATAAAGATAATGTTTACAACAAAGTGAGGTAAATTTGAATATAAAAGGATGTCATTCAAACTGGTAAATATGGTTTCCACCTTCTAGTAAGCCATGAATATTGCATTCAAGGACTTCATTAGTAGATGCATATTCATATACATAGATGACCTAACTATATTTTCTAAGAGTAGAGAGGACCATTTGAAATAATTGAGAGTAGTCTTAAAAAGGTGTAGAGACAATGTAATCTCCCTAAACCCAAATAAATACATATTTTGTGTCACATAGGGTAAATTTTTAGGACACATTATATATGAACAAGGTATCTCAATAGACCTATAAAGAGTGGAGGCCATTCTAAAAATCATGTTTCCTAAGGATATTCTTCAATAAAATCAAATTCATAAGGAAGTTCATCTTATGTTTTGTAGAGATAGTCTAACCTCTAAAAAACATGCTAAATAAGGATGCTAAGGTCAAGTCAATGATTGAAGCACAAGCGGACTTTTCTCAAATCAAGATAAAAATTGTAAACACACCAATATATATCAGTCCTAACTATATGAAACCCTTATACATCTATTAATTTGATTTAAAACACACAATTATTGTTGTCCTAATTTAGATAAAATTAGCCATGGATGAAACAACTATCTCCTTTATGAGTTCTCCACTCAAAATTTTTGAGCTTAGATAATCTACCATTGAAAATCATTATTTTTTCTTGATTAAGGTAGTTAAAAAATTTATATAGTACATTCTCTGTAATAAGGTATTTTTTGTTGTTCCCAACCCATTTGTGAAGGTGATGCTAATGCAAAAAGAGTTATGAAAGTGATGTGGGAAGTGAATGACTATCCTATAATATTTTGATCTAGAGATACAACCAATAAGTATTTTTAGAGGTCAAAGGCTCAACAACACCATGATTAAGGTAGATCCACATATCACATGCCCGTAGTATAAAATAAAAAGCATTAAAAATGATGATTGGTATCAATACATGGCTTATTATTTTTTAAATAATGAGTTCCCAACATACTTTAACTATAATAAAATAATATCACTACACATAGAAAGTAATATTTTAAAGATAAAATTAGGTGAGATGTATAAAAAAACCATGAAGACATTTACCTGAGATACCTAAGCAAAATTGAGGCTATTAAATACTCACCAATTTTTATGGGAAGTATGGGATTGGTCATAGTTTATGTAATTCAATATCACTAAATTTTTATATTTGGATATTAATGGCCTAATATTTTCAAGGATGCACATGCCTATGTAATAAACTACCACATTTTCCATGTTGTTGCATATAAATAACACATTTCAGCCATACCCCTAGACTATTATTGAGTCTCAGTTTTTTTTAAAGTGGGGAATTGAATTTTTAGGGGACATCAATGATAAATCCTCAATGGGACACAATTTTATCTTAACTCCAATTAATTATTTAACACATTTAACTGATGCCAAAGCATTCAGGAGTTGCATAATACAAGTGGTGAATAGCTTCTTTGAGGACCACATTGTAACCATGTTTGGTATGTCATTTATTTTAGTATGTGACAAAGAACCTACTTTCTCCTCACTATAATTTATTGAATGGGCTTATGAAAATTAGGTAGTTCTTAAATTATCATCCAATACTACCCATAAGGTAATGGTTTAGATGAATCAACTAACAATAATTTACTGTAATTTATCAAGAAAGTATTGGAGAGAAATCATAATGACTAGAATATTATTCTAATATTTGCATTATAGTCTGATAAGATTAGGATTAAGTATTCCTTATGTACTTCCCCATGCCATTTTTATATGGCCAAGTCCTGATGTATAGACTTTAATTTTCTTGTCTTGTCTCTCATCAATAATATTATTATTAGTTGACACTAATTTCATTACTCATTTCATCTAGTCATCATATTAACATCATCTTAGTCTTATCCTAACATTTCTTCTATATTCCTAAATTTACTCTCATCACACACTAACCACATTCTCATCACATGTCTTGATTAATTATTTTAATAATGAGATTATCATTTCATTATCCTCTAACTTATTGTATCTATTATTTGTGAATTTTAAATTCATAACTCACCTCCCACATACCTACCTATCACTAATATTTCCTATAAGACTAGTCCTTAATTCTTAACTAACCTCCTCCTAATCACACTTAGACTCTTCTTATGGAGTCTATAATTCTTCACCATCCTATAAAATATGTAGAGAGTTCTTCTCTAGAATGCTCTAAATAATTATTGCTTATTTAGAAATATCCCTCCATTATTCTATTTAAACAATCCATCACTCCATCCAAAATATATGGAAGAATTTGAATCTTCACTAAAAAAATTATGATATCAAATTATCTTGTTTATTGTCAATCAAGATCATCAAACACCATTACTAAATGTCAAAACTCTTAGTCTAAAATAAAGTAGTCCACTTATCTTAGGGCACATCATCTTCATTTAGAAGTGAATTTATTACAATATTGAGGTAAACATTGGTATTATGTAAATTATTTAATTGAATTAATCTTCTTTACCTTGCCTAAATAAAGGTATGTTTTAAATTGGAGTAGTTTTAGGTGATTTCCATTAATGCTTACATCCTAATTCTCTATTCCAATTTTTAATATATACATTTTTTCAAACATTGATATTTATGTATTCCCCACATACTTGAGATTACTCCTCATTTTATATATTATGTAGGGCATGCGATTCTCATCCAATATTACATAATTCTTACCCAAATTTTACTCAAAGTCATACACATAAGTGTCACACCTTATCATATACTTATGTGCACTGACCCTTCCATACTCCATACTATGCACTCATTATTGTGTTATTCACATCTCTAAAGCTTGTGTGCCTCATAGTCATTTGCCATAGTTTATATCCCCATGTACCTAGCTAACTCTTAGACTCAACAACACATTTGTATATCACCTTGCCTTGGCCATATGCTTCAATGGGTTCACCAAATTTCATCCATATTAGAAGATGAACCAATGAAACCATATTCTTGGTAATTGAAAATAATTATAACTACTCTTGTATTGTAATTGTATAAGTATTAAACATGCACATCTAGCCTAAGGTAAATACTCCACATAGTCATAACATAGATAGCATGTCATGCATACATACTCTATAAAACATGTAATGTATAAGTTTTCCATTTTATATGTTAATGAATAGAAGTTGTATTTACTAAAATTAATACTTACACTCCATTGAATGTGTTTAGTTGTTTCTTTTTGAATTAGATTTTCCCATTCAATCTACACAACCAAAACTTGGTTGTTCCCCACACACTTGGTCCTGGGCCCCATGGTGTAGATCATTGGTATTAGAGCTAAAATTATCTATTACTTTATATGTTGATAAACATGTGAGTGAAACTCAATAAGGAAGGTTTGTTAATTAGTTGTATTTAAATAAATTTGAAATAATGTCATAGCAAAAGCAAGACTGATGATGCCTAAAAGTAACTTGAGGTATCCCTAAAGGTATGAAAGTTCATCACCAATTCATTGGAGTCACAATACACCAAACATTTTGGTTGCTTCCATGAATTAATGGTACAAATCAATCCAATTCCTTCTACCACACCTTTGTAATCCACTCAATAATAGTTTTAACAACCAAACCCCTTAAAAATTTAATTCAATCTCGACATCCGTATGTTTAAAGTAAAGATTGATGCCAAAGCATTATATGCCTAAATTTTAAAAATTGAGGCATACTTCTTAGTCAATTCTTTCATTGATGTTAATAAGATCACCTTCATAGTAATAAATATGTCCATACCAGTTATTCAATGGTGGGATAGCTTTAGTGCATAATGTGTGCAACAATGTGTACTAATTGAATCCTAGAAGACTTTTGTCAACACACTGAAGGAATAATACTACCCTCTACACCACTTTAAATATGAATACATAAAGTTCTAACAATTGTGCCAATAAAAAGAATAGTTCATGCAAGACTACACAAAAAAATTACATGACTACTCTATGCACCTACATAATAATTTGAGAGAATAAAATTTAGTGCTGAAGTACATCAAAAAAATCTCACCTTATATCCATGTGAAGATGGAATTATTAAATTATGACACTTTGGGGAAAGCATATCATAATGCTAAAAAGATTAAAACCAATGAAAATATAAAGTAGTGTGTCACCTCTTCATCCAACATATCATGCAAAGCTCAACCTTTTCATAACTTCACATTGCATCCTTATACATATAATTAACAAAACACTTCTTGAAAAGGAGAAAAACACTAAAATAATGCTTAACCCTTAAAGGCTTCAATGCCTTCTGCATCAAATAAAGGCTAGAAGAAGAAATCTAGTGATAATTGGTGCCATCACATTGCTCATCCACTCATGATGATTCTAAATTTTGTTCATAGTAATCCCTAATCACATAATCTACATCAAAACCCACATTGATGGATGACACTGATCTAGACACCTCTTGTCTGAGCACCAACACCACTACAATCAACATCTATGAAGAGTGTGAATGTCTCTTCCACACTAAGTTATAGGTGAATGGTTAGCCTATTCATGTCATCATTGATAGTGGTAGCTATAATAACATCATCATGTAATCCATAGATTAGTTCCTTGGTCTTACTAGTACTACACATCCAAATCCATACTCTTTAAGGTGGATCTAACAAGGGAAAGATATATAGGTCTAGTGACAATGCACTTTTTAGTACAAATTCAAGACTATAGAGGACAACATCACTTGTGATATCATACCTCTAATGGTCTATGAAATCTTATTAAGGAGACCATACTTGTATTATTATGAAGCTACATATCAATCCAAACCACATTGCTATATCACTCATGTTCAAGATTGCTTCTATAACTTATTTAAGTTAGTTCCCACAACCAAATTCACCTTAGTCTATACCAAGCAATATAATAATCTCATCTCACATGCCTATAAATTAGTGTTACTCATATTCTACCTTGATACACCTACATAATAAAAATTAAATCACACCCTGGTAGTGCACAACACTCACACATCATCACATCAACAAAAGCTCGATATGTTACTAGAGTAGAGTAGTGAAGTATTTATAGAACCTAAAGGTTTTAAAAAATACTTCACAATAAATCATTGCATTAATTCAATTACTAGATCCCCTCTTTCATGTATCCCTCTCTATCACATATAAGTTTGGGAGAATGATGAAGTCTAATTCCAAATTTAAATGATTCTTGATCAATGCAAGATCATGCCTAGATCTTCACCTTAAAGGAGTCTAATAGTCCTCACAACTAATAAGGATATTCCTAGTGAATATGCATAGAATATCATGGACTCAATTAAATCATTATGAATAATCGGTATCCACTGCCATGTATTGTTGACATTCTATACTAGATCTAAGGTGAATAATACTTGACCGAGATCATCTTTAATTTAACTTACCATCAGGTTTACTTCCAACCTAAATATGTCTAGAAGATAACCTTCAAGACTTTAAAAATATTGTACAGATGGTTAGTCATACCTTTTAGCCTCACCAATGTGATATCCTCTTTCATGTACTTGATGGATGATCTACTTAGGTAATTCTTGAACTCTTTTGTTATTATCTACATGGATGACATTCTCATCTTTAGTAAGACTTGAGAGGAGAATATGGATCGTATCTCACATGTCTTAGACACTTTGCACCAACATAATTTTTAAACTAGCTTACTTTATTTTACATTTGGCTCTACACAAATCCAATACTTAGGATACATCATTGATTTCACTATCATTAGAGTAGATCTAGATAATATCAAAGTGATTCAAGATTGGCCTACTCTTCACAATCTCATATAATTGAAGATTTTTTCTTATAATTAATAATTTCTACCACAAGTTCATCCTTGGTTTATCACACATCTCTTGGACTCTTGGCCATCTCACATGTGCTAAAGCCAAGTTTGGCTAGACACATGTATAATAGTGAACTTTTTAGGCACTCAAACAACACCTCTTGTTTAACTAGTTTTTAATTTTTTCATTAAATTAAATATTATTTACTAAAAACTCAAATGAAAATAGGTTTTATTGTGAATACCTATGGATTAAAATATGTTGCACACCACTTTAAATCTATCAATAGTGAGATCTTCTTTTTGGCTGGGATGAATAACCTACACACATATAAGCACTTAACAAAAAAGGATTAATAGATAATTGGGTGAGCTTTCTAGTCAGAAACTAGTCTCAAGAAGTTGTGAGATTCCTATAATGGATGTTGTATGTAATCAAAAATTTAACATGTATATAAATTAATCCTATTTTGGAGAAGATAGAGTATACCCACACTTCCAATTGGGAATACATTTGTTAAGTGAGAGCATGACCAATATGGGGATCTGCTATACCTAATTAGGTGATCATTTATCATAATACACCATGATAAGGAGGGTTATAAATCCTATAGTCTAACACAATCATGTAATAACCCTAAGGGGGTCCTAGGTTTTGATATTTCACCTAATCTAATAGGAATAAAATTATATATAATCTAGTTCTCACTAAATCTTGTGGCACAAAATGGGGGTTAGAAACAATAAAACTAAACTTGCATAGAAAACATATACTCATATCAATGTATAAAAAATACTAATACATGGAATAAAAGCACAAATTAATTGTCTATCTACTCTTACAAAGGATAAATACATTTAGGAATGCTTACCTTTGAAGATGAAACCATTGAGCCTCAATCTCTCCTTGGTTAAGGTGGCCCAAAGTATTCAAATGAAATTCATCTTTAGCACCCATGTTTAGTTTCTTGAATTTGTAGGTAGGAGAAATAGAAAAGGCCATCAAGAAATTTAAAATACACATCATTTGAAAAAAAAGGTGATGATATATAAAAGGAAACATACAAATTTCAAAATTGAAAATCAAACCAAAGGACATGATTCCAAGCACATCTCCTATCTTTAATTTAAGTTAAAATTATGTAATTGGCCTCACATAGAGCTAAGGTCTATTGGGGTGTAGTAAGCCAATAGGTTAGAATAGGATAAATCAATAAACTCTATGGTGCTACCTACCTTCTCATGCAACTACCCAATCTTCGTAGTAGACCAATGCATTTGTAAGGGGTCCTGAAGAATAGATAAAATGTTATGGGATGTTAGTTCCATTTTAATTTTCATGTTTACATCCTTCAAGGGATGATCTATATGCTTAATTTGTTGACCTAATACTGGTGTGGTGAAGAGAAGTTATTTAGAGTCCTTAAAGTCAAAAATATTCTTGTTTTAAAAAATCTAATTTGAGTGTCTTGACTTTGATAAAGAGTTCCTCTACCTTGATTTTTCAGTCATTATCACCTCCACCCATTTCATTTCCCCCCTTGATAGTAAAATTTTGATTCCAAGTTTGTTTTCCCTCTTTTATTATTCCTTCTTCTTCACTCCTTAAAAACATGCTAACATTACTTTGTTTCATTTTTATCTATCATTAGATCAAAACAACATGTTTGAGCAGCTATGGATTATCATCATCCTAGTCATGTCACAATTTATTTACCATGCCATCTCATTATCATCTTAGTTATGTCATTAAGTGGTTGTGTTTTATTAAATTATTTATTATAACAAGCACTAAGTTTGAAATTTTCATCCTTTATAGCTTTCTAATTTTCATTTCTTCATCATGTTATTATTTGATTTTTGTAGACTTCACTTATCTTACATATTACATTTGGCATTTTTACTTATTTATCTTTATGTATGACTATTTCATGTTTGTCTTACATCTTGAATTACATTTATTTTTCACTTAGTTATTCTTTATTCACCTTAATTTTACATACTTATATTACATATTAGTTTTCATTTCATTTCTCAATCATTCACATTTTTTCTTTATGTTGGATTTGACATTATTATCTTACATAGAGTTAATTTTCACTTGCTTTGCATTGATATTTCATTTGTCATTTATGTTTTACATACTTCTCAACATGATATAGTATGTTATACATTTATTTTTTACATTTATGTTTTACATGATTTCCAATATGATTTATTGTATTCTATAATCATTTTGTCATTCATGTGCCAATCATTTTGTCATTCTTTTGCCATCATTTTGTCATTCATTTGCCTTAAATATTTTAGCCTTGCCTTAAAAATCCTAATTTTCCAATTTTTCCTAATACCCTCATATCTTTTCCTTAACTCATGTTTCACTATTATATGGCTATCTTCCAAAAAATTTGGTTTTTGGCTATTTTTTCACTAACTTCTATAGGTTCACCTAGTGTTCTTCAAATTGGACACCTTTACCTCCCTTCCAGTATATTTATTTATCTCTAACACTAAGTTAAATAAAGGTATGTGTTTTTTAATTTTATCCTTCTATTTATCTTATTTTTTGCTTATTGCACTTTACTTAGCATCAGTGTTATGTGTTATCATGTTCTACTTTCTAAAGCACCATCCTGTGTTACATTCACATGGCACATGATGAGCTTCAAGTGGGGCATATGTATGAACATAATATTTTCAAATTTTATCAATTATTGACACTTAATATCTTGTAAGAACTCATTGCGTCTCAATCTCTCTAAGTGCATGCCTTAAGGGGTGCATCAAGAAAGGGGTGGGTAGACCATTGGTGCTTCATAAAATTGTTGTCCCTTTTTCCACATGTTATCTACACACTTGTCTCCTAAAACCATTAACCCTAAGAAGTTTATTCTATATTGTACCCATTTAAATCATTTACTATAGTTTATCCTTATATTCCTCACCTAAATCCCTTTTTTTCAATCAATTATACTAGAGCGACCCTATACAATTTTAAGGTATTTTTCACTTAGGAGATAGTTGACCTTTGGCTAACCTAGTTCATGACCTAGTGAATTATTGTCTAGAATTTTATTGGGTTGACCTTGTCAATTGTCATTTTTAGAAGGGTTTAGGTAAATATCTACCTATAAATATGTAGAGTAAATTTTTACTCTACGTTGCATTCAAATTTTTAGTCACGCACTATAGTTTTGGTTCCCGCATACCTTGGTCATGGTGGCAGAGTTTTGGAGTAGAGCACAGGTTTGTTTTTTTCAATTATCGAAGTGCAGTGAAAGCTGCCAAGTGGTGTAGTCTGAGCATGGGTTCTCTTTCCCCTTTTTGTTTCCTTCACTTCATTTTGCCTAAGTGTTGAATTCAAGTGGAAGCTACCAAGTGTCTATTTTTGAAGCATAGAGCAAGCCAACTGGCATCGTCTAAGACACTTTACACAACTTTTAGGAGACCCACAGAATGTGCCACATATCTAATAGTAGCTAAACAAAATGCACCATGTGTCAGCATCTAAGAGATAGTTAGTTCAACACCTGGGTTCAATGCCTTAGTTCAATGTTTTTGGTTCAATACCATGGATAACATGCAAATGGTGCACAGTGTTGAACTATTGAACCATTGAACCATTTTGGTTCATCGGGTAGTTCAAGGGAGTGTCCCAAAAACCAAAGGGGTCAAGTACCTTTCTAGAAGGTAGAAAGGTGTTATTTTAATTTGTTTAAGTGTTAAATAGTAGTGGAGGTTGCCAAGTGTCACTTTCTGAGCCCCTTTCTACTCCATTCCTGAAGGAAGTGAAAGACACCACATACCCATAGAAGGAGAAGTAGAAGACACCACATATCTTCTTGAAAATAGTGGAAGCTTCCACGTGTCAACTTCCAAGAGATCATCTTCAAGTTTCATTGTTGAATAAAGATTATGGTGGGTTGCAAGTTTTATTTCAAAGGTCTACAAAAGCTGCCAAGTGTCACCATCCATGGGAGCCTAATATATGCCCTGAATAATTCTACAACATAGCTAAAGAGAAGCAGAGAGAGCTGCGTGTCCTCGATAAATCAAGTAGAAAGTGCCAAGTGTCATTCTTTGGTGCCTTCTAAGAAATAAGGAGAATTTTAGGAAATTGAATAAGTGTCCTCTTCTATTTAAACAAAATAGAATGTTTCATGTATCTATTGCCACAAAGCGAGATGGAGGGGAACTCGATGGGAGTTATTTTTGGTAGATGGAATAGTTCACCGAGTAGATTTTTTGGGGCCTACAGGCATTAAAAGTGCCATTTGTTTGCCCCTATAGGTGGAGGTAGAATGGATAGTTAAGTGGCTAAGTAGGTGATGGAATGAGAAATTTAGGCACAAAAGGAGGTACTAGACATGAATCGACATGTCACAGTCAAGGCAGTTGCACCACTCCAGCATGACCCTTCCTAATAAGACCAAGATACATTCAAGGCATTGAAAGTGTTGTCTATTTGTCCCCTGTGAGTTAAGGGTAGAGTAAAATTACGTGGGAAAAGGGATGATGGAATGAGACATCTGAGGCTATAAAAGGAGAGATATCAATTGTAAAGGGGACTTTCTATAGTTTTAGACTTTCTAGAGTTTTTTCACTAGAAATATCATTTGCTTTTGTCTCATTTTCTTGAGTTGTAAAGTTGATGTGACTATGCATGTTTCTATGCCTTTTATATGGCTGAATGAATTAAGGAGATTGAACTATATGCCTTTGTTGATATTATCTGTGTCATTTACAAAAGTAGTCTGTATCGTAGATTTTCTAGAGTTATGATTAGGAATGTCATTTTCTTTTGTCTCATTTTCTTGAATAGGAAGTTCTACATAATTGTACGTGTTTCTGTGCCTCTTATGTGATTGGAAGATTCTTATAATAAGATTGAACCCTATGCCTTTGTTGACATTTTCTATATCTCAGTTTAAGAATTCCCTATTGTGAGCCTCTATTTCTATTATTTCAATCTTTTACATTGATCATGCACTTGTCTGCTCTTAAATGTAATCAAATCCTATACATAATCTCACTATGCTCAAGTTAGGATCAGGATTACACTCAGGCACATCGCCATAGTTAGGTTTCAATTCCTACATTTGCATTTCTATTTAATTTCCTATCCCTTTTCCCCCAACACTTGATACAATAGAAGAGACTAGATTCTCTAAAATCTGGAGATTATTTCAAGCCATAATATCCCATAGCTTGAAACTTCCCATTGTTGTTGATTAGAATCAAGCACAATTTTAACCATCAACAATTTTTTGGCACGCCCAATGGGACCAGTCTTGAAGTTTCTTTCAAGACCACATGAACTAGAGAGCTATGATGAGTTGGAGCTGTGGACCAGTCACTAGATCATAGTCTACTACAAATCTAGGTATTCTTTTGCCACCTTTGGTAATTAGTCCAAGAAGAAGAGTCAATCAATTTTAACTAGTATAGAGAGTAAATTTGGGAGCTCCTATTTCCCCAAGAAATTATGCAAGCTAGAATGCTGGTAGTTCTCTGATTCTTTTAGTACCACCAGTTGCTTATCCTACTCTAGTAGCATATATGTTGACCACTGATGAAGAGGAAATAATCTCATACTTTCTTCTCACTTTGCAAGATAATGGACAATTCCTAGGTCATGTTTCAAATGATTTGTTTGAAATTATTGGGTCAGGCTATGCCATTTTACAAGATAGCTATGAATTGGTTATAGATGAATAGAACAACATTAAGCCTCAATTACATGTGCAAAATTATTTCACTCTTTCAAGATCACCCCTTCAAGAGGTTGAAGTCATGAAAAAGGAGGATAATGCAATAGGGCTGGAGTTTGAAGTAGAAGAAGTTGAGTCAATAAATGATATAGGATAAAAGGCTTCTATTGATGAGAAAACCATCATTGATTTCTTGGTAAGGCATGCCAACATTAGGAGCCAATATTTGACGAGCTTCCAAGAACAAGAAGAGCTTATGGATGTCAAAAGCATGTTTGACCTAGACTCACTCAAATGCAGGCAAATCCTTGTGGCCTGCACGAAAGACATTTCACCAAAGATATACCTGTTTCAATCACTTATATGGTGACATAAGCTAGCCTATCATGAAGAAGATGTTAGAAATTTTGTTTTTGATCCTGAAAAGAGATAAAGATGCTTAATTAATGTAGTTAGGTAGTTTCCCATTCTCGCATTATTTTTGTTTTTCATTGTTGTTTTCTCACTTTCCTTTTAAATAAGTGTTTTAAACATAGAGTTGGTGGCTTAGAAAGTTTTTTTAATTCTTCAAATTTTTGCCACATTGAATGCTTCCCAAATCTTTTGAAATCTCTAAGGTACCTTGCACTGCAATTTGCATAGCGTGTCCACCTCACTGTTATTTAAAGATTGAGTAGGATCTACTAACAGTCATCCAAATTTAATGCCATTTGAGACTTGATAGGTCCATAAATATCTCTTAGCAAGATTTAAAGTTTACAAACTCTCAAGTATTCTTACACCTGAAAAAATATCCTACTCCTTGAAATTTTTTAGCACCTAGTAAAATTTGCTTCAGTAAGAGTGTTTCTATCTTGGACAAGGTTCGTACTAGGTATTACATAAAAGATATTGAGATGGTCAGAGCATCATCTTCACAAAAAGGATCTGGGACGTCTGGATCTCTTGATAGGTTTCTTGCTAGTAAATCATGTGCTTCAGCTCCAATTTAACCATTGAAAACCTATATGAGAAATAGAATCCCAGGAGTTGTTCAAGCCAACGACCCATCAAAAGTAAAGGATTATGTAGATGGAATCATGGACCCAATCTTGCAAAAAACCAATGGCAAGAGTCTTAGAGAAGGGGCACACCAAAGGTGTCTTCAAAGGGCTAGAGTAGGGCAATACGAGACATTCAGAATGAGGATATGGACCTCACAACTAGCTCAGTTCATTATCCCAGTTGTGCATCCATGCCCTGACTTGATTGAAATATGCGTGGACTTGCTCCATGCACCATATTACACCATTCAACAGGGTCCCTTTATGGTGCAGATCACACCACAATCTATTAGGGACATGTTAGCCCTACATTATGACAATACCACTACATTCCCCACTATTGATAAGATGTGAAAGACATGGGTGAACGATAACACTCAAACAAGGTTTTTGAGGCCTAAGTTATAAATGGCTGATGGTGATACTATGGTACCCATGCTCCCTACACTAAGAGCTCAATTCACACTAGCTAGCCAAGATGCACTATCAATGATGGCTCTCATCTTTGACATGAAGGATGACATGGTGGTGTATGTAGAACAAATGGCCATCCTTTTTAGGTTGAAGACAGTCGATAAGACGTAGGAGTATCAACTTGACTTCTCGGAGCACATTGCCTTTTCAATAGTGGAATAGCTGACCCAGTTCAAATCAAAAGGGGTGTTCAGGTATTCCTCTTATTTGTTCCATCTCATATTGTATCAAAACCCTGACCTTTTCACCTGACATATGGATCTAAACATATATGACCCAAGTTTTAACCCCTAAAGGACCATTCCTGTGTCTGTATGGACACAAGTTTTATCAAGAACTAGTGACCTGTATGATTTTTAATAAATATTCATTACCCCCATTTTTTGTTTCCTTAGCCCTGAACCTGTCATGAATAAGTTATTTCCAAGTGTTTCGAACCTCCTGGTCAATTGTCTAATCCCATGTGACTTCTATTTTGGGTCCCACCACACGATCATAAGGGTTCATGGGTTTTGTGGGGAACCAGTGTTGCTACCGAAGACTTTAACTCTTAGGTTAGCATTCTTGGAGGTCACCAGGTAGGTGTCCATAATCAACAATGAGTATGGCTCTAGGAAGAAGAAGAGAAAAATGTACAATCTCTCATGGATGGTAGCCAACATAAGTTTGGAATCCAGGGATGTTGAAGTCTTACTACTTCAAAAGCTAGCCTTCCTAGGGTTCCTGTTAGTCGAAGACAAATGGGTTTATGACCCAAGTGATTTCATAGTTTTCTAGGTAAGCACCAATAGGATTGAGGCTAGGATTAGATGTGAAGGCTACCCTTTTTGGGAGACCAGAAAAATCCCCAAAAAAGATGCTCCTGGTCTTTATGTTGAATTAATAGATTTGCCCCAGCCATAGAATAGGCCATGGGAAATCTTCTATGATAAGCAAAGGGATTATGATTCCAAAGTTAGGATGACTTCTGGTTTGAGAAGGATGTTGAAGAACAAAGATTAATATGTGGAGAAGATTGAGGCCTATTAGAAATATAGGCAAGAAATTTCTCAAACCACCCACACTTTCAGAAGCATGGATTCAAATGAAATATGGGAGGAACTCTAGGATGAGTGTCATCTCTCCCCTACATCTAGCCTAGAAACAAGTCAATTTTTGACACTCAATACAGGGTAGGAAGCTAGAGTGGGACCAAGCCAGCAACCACAAGCCTCAGAGCAAGTTGCAGCTGCAGTCACTACATCAACTTGGCCCCAGCCTCTTAGCACCATGGAACAACAAAGGAGTGTGGTGTCTTCACCACCAAAATCTTCCCCATCATTGGAAGTTATTGAAGTCCCCATTTCTCCACAAGCACCACTGGTAACAACAGAAGTGGAAGGGAAGCAGACGTAGCCAGAGTTGGAGACACCTAGGAAGAGAAAGAGGGTGTAATTCCAAATAGATTCAGAGGAGGAAGAAGAACCTTTGTAGTGCCAAGTGCAAAGCACTTTAATTCCCCCTCAAGTAAGTATTACTCCTCCTCCTCCCTCTCAGTCTATTCCTTTTCCTATCAGCATGATGCCTGCACCTAGCCAAATGACACCTCCTATCACCTCTGCCATCCCCATTTCAAAATTCACCCCATCCTTGATGCCTCAAGCCTTAACATTACCCTATTTCTCCCCTTCTGCTCCTAAGAAACCTTTCCCTTAGATTACCCATAGCCAACCACTAGCTATTCAATATGGCCTGTCACAGGGATATCCTTTTGCAGGAGGACACATTACATCCCCTTCCACCTTCTAGATGTAGGCCAATGCTGTTAGGAAGGCAAGAGAAGCCTGGATGGAGAAAAATAAAACTAAAGAGAATAAAGCATTGGCTTCCCCACACCTACAGTCACAATTTGACCCTATTTAGTAGCAACTGACGGTGACCCATTTGTCACCCAACATCGTCAAGTCGAGTGAGCATATGCAACTAGAGGATTATACAATGAACTCAGTGGCCATTGATATTTCCTTATTCAAGCCCTAGGATAGAGTTGAGTTATTGACAGAATCCACTTCTATAGTCATAGAAGATTATTTGAAAACATCAATACTACAAAAGATGGAGGCTAATTTGGCCAAAGAGAAGGCAAACTATAGCATTTTGGCTGAAGAAATAAATAAGAAAGATAATGAAATAGCAAGTCTGAATAAATAGTTGTAAGATATTATTTCCCTTCAAACTCATCGAGTGGTCTAGGCCTAGAATGATTCATTAAAAGCAGAGCTAATACATGCAAAGGATGTAAAAACAACCCTTAGGTGGGAGAAAGCCACATTATAGGGAAGATTTGAAGGACATCAGCTACAAGTCACTCAATTGCAGTAGAAGCTACTAGATGAACAAAGTAAGGATGTGGTTTTTCAAACCGAATTCCAAGTGGAGCAACAAAAATTGGTGCAATTGATGCTAGAGCCAACTAATAGGCCAAAGGGTGTCAAAGTGATCAAACTATTAAAGGAGCTCTATGAATCAATGTGGAAAAGAATCTCCTCATAGATTATTTAGCTCAGGCCATCTCTCACCTTCTTTCTCAACGCACAACAATTGTGCAAAAAAGTGGAAGATTTAGTGAAAAACAATCTGGCTACAGTCTCTGATAGAGTCACAAACTCCCAAACCTTACTGTAGAAGCTCTATGATGAAAATGTTAGCAGCCATAGGAATCACTGATAGAATGGTCAACTTGAAGTGAGTCAATGAAGTGATCAGTTGTAATGCTGCGGCCAATAGTTTTAAAGAGCTACTTGAAGTCATGAAGGAAGACATCGGCGATATGAGGTAGCATATTGAAGATATAGTGTAACTAGGTCTTCTTTCTCTATTTCTAGATGCCAACATGGTGCTAATGGTTGATCAAATTGAACCATTGCTACTGGCCAAATAGAAGGATCATATAGTTTTCTAGGACCTACAAGATGATTCCTCAGTATCAGAAGTCGAAGTTGTTTTGGTTCCTATTTCCCAGTTAGAATTCAAACTAAAATCTACACTTCAAATTCTAATAAATTTTTCACACAAGGATATCATCAACCTTGATTTAGCTTTCATTGAATTTCAGAGTAAGCAAGGGTTATCTGACCATGAATGGTCCATCTACCAGACAATACTTTTGAAGCTGTAAAATTTTGAAATTTTGACACATCGAGAGTTGTGGTTCTTTTTGAGGAGGCTAAAAAGTCCTGGGGGTCGCAAGTAACTATAGAGTAAATTTTTACTCTATGTTGCATTCAAATTTTTAGTCACGCACTGTAGTTTTGGTTCCTACATACCTTGGTCATGGTGGTAGAGTTTTGGAGTAGAGTGCGGGTTTGTTTATTTCGATTATCAAAGTGCAACAAAAGCTGCCAAGTGGCATACTTTGAGCACAGGTTATCTTTCTCCTTTTTGATTCCTTTTCTTCATTTTGCCTAAGTGTTAAATTCAAGTGGAAGCTACCAAGTGTCTCTTTTTGAAGCACAGATCAAGCCAACTGGCATCATTTGAGACACTTTACACAACTTTTAGGAGAGCCACGAAATGTGCCACATATCTAATAGTAGCTAAATAAAATGCATCACATGTCAGCATCTGAGAGATAGTTAGTTCAACACCTGGGTTTAATGCCTTAGTTTAATGTTTTTGGTTTAATACCTCAGATAACATGTAAATGGTGCGTAGTGTTGAACTGTTGAACCATTGAACCATTTTGGTTCATCGGGTAGTTCAAGGGAGTGTCCCAAAAACCAAAGGGGTCAAGTACATTTTTAGAAGGTAGAAAGGTGTTATTTTAATTTGTTTAAGTGATAAAGAGTATTGGAGGTTGCCAAGTGTCACTTTTTGAGCCCCTTTTTACTCCATTCCTGAAGGAAGTGAAATATGCCACATACCCATAGAAGGAGAAGTACAAGACACCACGTATCTTCCTGAGAATAGTGGAAGCTGCCACGTGTCAACTTCTAAGAGATCATCTTCAAGCTTCATTTCTGAATTAAGATTATGGTGGGTCTCAGGTTTTATTACTAAATAAAGATTATGGTGGGTCTCAGGTTTTAGTATATGCCCCAAATAATTCTACAACATAGCTAAAGAGAAGCAGAGAGAGCCGTGTGTCCTCAATAAATCAAGCAGAAAGCACCAAGTGTCATTCTCTAGTGCCTTCTAAGCGATAAGGAGAATTTCAAGAAATTGACTAAGTGTCCTCTTTCGTTTCAACAAAATAGAATGTTCTGTGTATTTTTTTCCATAAAGCGGGATGAAGGGGAACTCAGTGGGAGTTATTTTTGGTAGATGAAACAGTTCATCGAGTAGATTTTTGGGGCCTATAGGCATTGAAAGCACCATCTATTTGCCCCTATAGGCAGAGGTAGAATGGATAGTTAAGTGGCTAAGCAGGTGATGGAATGAGAAATTCAAGCATGGAAGGAGGTACTGGACATGAATCAACATGCCACAGTTAGGGAAACTGCCCTGCTCTAGCATGGCCCTTCCTGATAAGACCAAGATACATCCAAGGCATTGAAAGCACCATCTATTTGTCCCCTATGAGTTAAGGGTGGAGTAGAATTGTTCAGGAAAAGGGATGATGGAATGAGACATCTAAGGCTATAAAAGGAGAGATATCAATTATAAAGGGGACTTTCTATAGTTTTAGACTTTCTAGAGTTTTTTGACAAAGAAATATCATTTGCTTTTGTCTCATTTTCTTGATTTGTAAATTTGATGTGACTGTGCATGTTTATGTGCCTTTTATGTGGCCAAATGAATTAAGGAGATTGAACTCTATGTCTTTGTTGATATTATCTGTGTCATTTACAAAATTAGTTTGTACCATAGATTTTCTAGAGTTGTGATTAGGAATGCCATTTTCTTTTGTCTCATTTTCTTGAATCAGAAGTTCTACATAACTATACGTGTTTTTGTGCCTCTTATGTGATTGGAAGATTCTTATAAGAAGATTGAACCCTATGCCTTTGTTGACATTTTTTTTATCTCAACAAAATAATTCCCTATTGTGAGCCTTTGTTTCTATTATTTCAATCTTTTACATTGATCATGCACTTGTTTTCTCTTAAATATAATTAAATCCCATATATAGTCTCACTGTGCTCAAGTTAGGATCAAGATTACACTCAGGTGCATCACCATAGTTAGGTTTCAATTCCTACATTTGCATTTCTATTTAATTTCCTATCCCTTTTCCCCCAAAACTTGATACAAAAGAAGAGACCAACTTCTCTAAAATCTGGAGGTTGTTTCAAGCCGCAATATCCCACAGCTTGAAACTTCCCATTGTTGTTGATTAGAATCAAGCACATTTTTAAGCATAAAAAAAATATAGTTTCATTTCTATAATTTATTATGAGAAGATAAATAATTAAGAGTGAATGAACATCTACTTATTGACTATTCTACTTGAGAAGTAAATCTTAGGGTTCCATACTTTTTTTGGAGATATAAATATTATCTTATGGATAAGTCTTTTGGATGCATTGATATGTTGTGTATCTAATATCTAATTTGTCTTTGTCATCCTTACATACCAAAACAACCTCTTGCAAAATTGGTTGTTAAGAGAGAGAACTGCAAAGAGCATGGGGTCTAAGAGTCTCATAAATCTAGGTAAAATAAAAGTGTTATCTTTAGTTTGACCTTTCTTTATCTAATATGGAGTGGAGGGAAATGAAATCAATAGGAGTGATACATGGAACAATTTTAATGAATTCAAATCATAAAAAATGTGACAAAGGGTGAAAATGGATATAATGATAGTAAAGTGTGATTCCTTATCATAATAATGAGGGAAATAGATTAAAACATGCTAACATAGATTATTGTACAAATTACATCTACCAAAAGAAGAAAAAACAAAACACATTTTATAAAATGAATAAAAATATGGTAATTTTATGAGGGCCAAGTCCTATCCATGGTCTCATACTACAACTCATAAAAGAGAAACCCATGAGGGTACCAAAAAGCATGTGAAACAATAAAAGGATAAAAGAAGCAAAGGTGGTATTTTATGAGGAGGGTCAGGTCCTATACATGGTCTTACATTGAAAAATCATAAAATATAAACCCATGGGGGTGATTCTAAATAAGGGAAAAATACTCATAAATCTATGAAGGCAACAAAAATAACATAAAAAGACAAAAATAAAAGAAATATATGAGTGCAAAAATGAAAGCAAATTCCAAATGTAGTGTGTAATAAAACCAAAGAATGTAAAGGAAGACAATGATACTTGTAAAGAGAAATAAAAATAAAGATATTACACAAAAATAAATAAACATGATACAAAAAATAATAAAAAACACTATGCTAATATCTATATCAAAGATGAACATGCAAAATACAAGTCTATAAGTCTCAGAAGGTTTATTGAAGTTGAATTTGATTATTATTATGTATTATATAATAAGATTGGGTATTTTAAGATTTCCAATGGGTAAGTGGATGTATGTATGGGCATCACAATCTGCCCCAAGGCCTAAAGGGACATGTAGATGGGCATCTCAAGATATCATAACATGTGAGGTGGAGTAAGGTAACACTGCACCATGAAAATGATTTGCATTAGATTGGTAGGTGAATTTGGAGATAGATAAATGGGTTGGTTTTTTATATTTTATTAATGTTTAATGTGACATATTATGTGTAGGATAGGTATGAATAATAAAATGAGGTAAAGGAGGACCATGTATGATATTTTTTAGAGTAGGCATTTGAACTAGGTACTCTTGTGGTTCATGGGACTTAAGAGTTGAGGCTCAATGGATGAAACAATGTGTTTAAAATTATTCATGTTATCTATCATTTCCTTATTGGTGTAGGAAGAAGGATCAATTGTGGTTTTATCAACATTATCAGATGAGGTGTAGCTATGGGGAAATTATTGTTGATCATTAGGTAGTTGATGTTGATGTGATTGTGGTTCTTGAGATTGAATTTGAGAATCTTAGAGATAGTCTTGATAACATTGTTTGGTGAGATTATCAAGATTTAAATATGGAATAAAAAATGAATTAAGAAAAAATTAATGAATATCATGATAAGACTCATGAGAATGACCTATAGTAGCATGTCACCAACAAAACATATCAAGATTGTACCATTTTGGAAGGATCAAAGCTCATGGGTTTAGAGGGTGGAATTTTTTTTCTTAAGCTGTTTTAGACTCAAGGAAGGGTGGGTTTGGTTAAAATTGGTTTAATTAGATCATCCATTTTTAGGTTGGGGAGACTTGGATGAATCAATGTTATGATAAAATGATTGGAAAAGTTCTTTAATAGTTGTTTGAGGTATTTCAAATTGAGTCATAAGAAAGTCTTGCCTTTTTGCTTGGTCTAAGGATTATTCTAAAGTTTGAGGGGAAAATATTTAATATTTTTATTGAATGGGAAGATTAAGAGTAATGACAAATATTTTGAAAAGAGTATCATCATTCATGTTATGATCCACTTTATGAATGAGAGACATCCATCATTTGATGAAGGTGTGAGCAGATTCATTAGGAAGTTGTTTGGCATTGATGAAATGGCTAAGTTAATTTTTAGGAAGGTCATCATGTTAAAATTCCTTCACTATATCATTGACTAAATCCTCTAGTTGTGAGATGTAATTTCTATGAATTTTGTTGTACCATTCAATTTCATCATCCACAAATGTTTTGGCTAAGTTCTTGGGGTTAACAAAGGTGATAGTTTGAACCCATTCCTTATAGAGATTACCAAAATACTAAATATATCTAGTAGGGTCCTTAGTCTCATTATATGTGATGGTTGGAGAAATGTTTCCAATATCCATGGATATAATGAATGGGGATAAAGGTTCATTTTGAAGATGTTAAAGAGTTTTGTAATTCATTGGAGGTTGAGGGATAATATGCCAATTGGTATATCTAAGAGGAGGAGGGAATTTTTTTTGATTTGGTTGAGACATGATGACTTGAGGTGGTTGACTAGTCATGTTTAGTAAATTTTGTTACATGTTTAGCATTTTGGATTGATTGGTTATTTGCATGATGTTCATTTGTTAAACTATGTGTGAAAGAAGTTGAGTTGTATGAATAAGTGGGTTGGTTTTTTTAGGAGTGGTATTGGTGCTGATAGGAGGAGGATTATTTGGTGGAAGATTCCCAACATGGGTATTGGGATGAGGATTAGAATGAATGACCTCAACTACATTACATTATGTAGTGATTGGTTTTGGTTTATGAGAAGAAGGAAGAAAGTGGATAGTTTCATCTGAAGTAATAAAGTAAGTGAGGTTATTATCCAAATCCTTAATTATGCACTATTTTTGAATAAAATAAGGATGAAAATATGTCATCATGATGAGACAAGACTAGATAACCACACAAGGAAATATGAAGTGAATGAAAACTATATAGAGTTGACTGGGTCAACCTAGAATAGATAAGAAGTCTTGCAAACTATAAAAGGTTGACTGGGTCAACCTAACATAGCAGACAGAGGCTATAAAAGTGTATAGGGTCAACTAGGTTAACCCTATACAATAGATAAGGAAAAATAAACAACTTATAACAGACTATGTCAACTAAAATTAGTGTGCACCAAAACAAAAAAAATACAAGTATTTAGGAAAGCAATAAATGAAGGGAAAAAAATAAACAATTGGATTAATGAGGTTGATATAATTGAGGTACACAACATAAATCCTTACACCAATATTAGCTAGTGTAATTTTTTGCAATACAAAATACAATTTGAATAAAGAGAAAGCAATCAACTTGAAAAGTAAAAGATAACTAAGTAGTCAACCTAAATGTTGTTATATTATTAGAATATTTTAAATATGATAGGAATTTAGTTGTAAGGAACTAGAAACAAATCTAAGGATAGTTTTAAGATGTTTGGGTTGAAAGGGATATGTATTGGTAATGGTACAAGCTTGGTATTGGGGCCTACCCCACCACTTCACATACCGAAGTGATAAGGGTGTCAGATGATTAGAAAAAATATACCATTAACCACATATTTATACTTGGCCCAAAAACTAGGTCAGATTCTCTCTTATTGATGAAATCTAAGTAGGTTGGCCTTGGGTAGATAATTATTATAATGCTTGTTTAATATTTTGTGATTTGGTCATGTTTTCATAAAATAGAAAATAGTGAAACTAAATGGTAAATTAGAAACCACCTAATTAGAATATGTGATCTATTATAAGCATGAAATCAATAAATAATTAAAGTGTGAGCTAATTACTAGCATATAAATATTAATTCTAACTTTGAAACATCATACAATGTTGATGGAGTTGATAGTGTATGCACATAATTTAGAATAGGGTTGACAATGTCACCACTATAATATGGAAGCAAAGGTCTAAAAATGAATGGGGTCAATAAAGTTGACTTAGTTATCTAGATATCAGATAAAATATAGAAGTAGGTCGATAGGGTTGATCCAATTGACTATATAGGGGTAGTATTAAAGATTACAAACTATGAAAGGAAAGACTGTAAGAAAAGAGAGAAACGATAGAAATGAACCTTGGTGAGTATAAATATGCAAATAAATGAGATTGTTGTCAAATAACCTTAATAAATTCCTAAAAATCCTACTAACAAGGTTGATTGGGTTGATCTAGCTTTGTAGAAGCCTATTTTTAAGTGCCTAAAATGTACACGATTGATTGGGTTGACCTAGTAGTCTAGATTGGATGTTTGAAAGTCTAAAAAATTGTATTAGATCAAGTAGGTTGATCCAGTATCACTTATCTAAAAAACTTTCACAAAAAGAATATATTCATATGGATGTGATTGTGTGTTAAACCTGTACACAAAAGTTAGAATTATGTTGATCTAATCAACCCAATATGGAAAATATATGATAAAAATAATGAAAAATAAGTGAATGAATCCTACACATGTTATTTCACATTGGGTTCAATAGAATGTATAAAATTAGAATTACATGTACGTAAATCAATCACAACTTGAAAAAGATAGAGCATACCTACACTTTTGATTGGGAATACATTTGTTAACTAGGAGCATGACCAATATGAGGATCTTCTAGACCTGATTATGGGATCATCTATCATAATACACCATGCTAAGGAGGGTTATAAAGCCTCTAATCTAACATAATCAGAAAATAACCCTAAGGGCGTCCTACATTTTGATATTTCATGTAATCTAATTTTAAAAAATTAAATATATTTTAGTGCTCACTAAAACTAGTGGCACAAAGTGGGGGTTTGAAACAATAAAACTAAACATGCATAGAAAATAGATACTCACATCAATGTATACAAAATCCTAATATATGGATGAGAAGCACAAATGCATTATCTATCTACTCTTATAAAGGATAAATAAAGTTAATAATACTTACCTTTGAAGACAAAACCATCAAGCTTCAATCCCTCCCTTGGCCAAGGTACTTTTCAAGAGGTTGTTGTGGTATGTAAGGATGACAAAGAAAAATAAACTCTAGGATACACAACCTATTGATGCATCCAAAAGACTTCTCCATAAGAAAATATATTTATCTCCAAAGAAAGTATGGAATGCTAAGCTTTACTTCTCAAGTAGAATGGTCAATAAGTAGATTTTTTTTGCTCTTACTTATTTCACTTCTCATAATAAATGATGGATATGAACTTGAATTTATAGGTAGATATTTCACTAAAAGCTTCCAAAAATGTTTGCCAATAGGGTTGACCCAATTGACCTAGTATACTTTTGGACAATAATTCACTAGGTCATGAGCTAGGTCAGCCAAAGGTCAACTAGCTCCTAAGTGAAAAATACCCCAAAATTGTATAGAGTCGACCTAGTATAGTAAACTAACAAAAAGGGATTTAGGTGAGGAATAAGAGGATAAAATATAGCAAATGTTTGAAATGGGTATAATAAAGAATATCAAGTGTAGGGTTAATGGTTTTAGGCGACAAGTATGTAGATAACATGTGGCAAAAGGGACAACAATCTTACGAAGCACCAATGGTTTGCCCACCCCTTTCTTGGTGCACCCCTTAAGGTGTATACTCAGAGAGATTAAGACTCGGTGGGTTATTACAAGATAAAAAGTGTCATTAATTGATGAAATTTGAAAATAGTATGTGTATATAGATGTCAGGTCACTTATTTATACAATCAAGTGGATAAATAACATAAGACATTACAATAGATAAAATATATGATAATAATGATAATTAAGATTAAATCCTTTATTAATCTATCAATATAAATGTAATATTCCTCCCAATAAGCTGAATTAAATTTTATATAATCCTATATGACATATATTTGGTCTTCAATGGCTTCAAGATAGGGAAAATAAACAACTATGTAGATAGATATCTCAAAAACTATGCCACTTTGATTAACAAATAAGGATTGGGAAACTATAGGGAGATTAGTGATACTGATTACATCATGTACTAAGCTTGGTAAAGTCATATACATATAAAGACCATATTTAAATGATATTAAATTAGTAAAAATATTATAGACATGGGTATAAGATTAAAGTCTTGGGTTCTAAAAATTAAACATAGTTGATTGATGTCGATCTTGACAAGATCGATGTTGATCTATAGAATTGGTGCCAATTTAGAATGAATCAACATTGATTCTCTTTATTATTGGGCTTGATAAAAATAGATAGCAAATGAGATAGATTAGATAATAGAGACTGATTAAAGGATACAAAGGGATATAAATTATATTCTAAATATTATGTAAATAGATAGAAATAGACAAACTGATAGAAACTGATATAAATAAAACATGATTACTTACCTCAATCCATATATAAGTAGAATGGAATTTTTCTAAAAATGCAAGTAGTTTCTTGGTCTTAATAGAGGATATGCATTGAATGTAGAATTTTTTTGATAGAGTGTCATTAAGGACATCACTATTTCTCTAAGAACTCTAGCAGTAATTCTAGGTTTGAGTGTCTGGGTCTAGAATGTAAAGGTTGGCTAGGTACTTAAGGATTAACATTGATCTAGATAATTAGCATTAATTCACCCATATTGGCACTTTAATTTAAACTTTGTGTAAAAGTGGCTTGGATACATATGGAGATGTTGGTAATGACACCATATAGGTGTAAAGTGGTTGAGTGGTAGATTTTTAGGGTTATAAATGGATTTAGGAGGTTAGGGGGATAGAAAGTTAATATTAAAGGCAAGTTACTAGGTTATGAATGGTAAATATACTAAACCTTATATAGGGATTATTAAATAAAATAAATTACTATGACACCCAATTAATCATAGGGTATGAAATTATAGTGTCTACATTTTCCCCTTTTTGTGAATTGGTATATAATGCATGATGCAAGACAAAAACCATGACAGGTCCACTACCCCAGGTTTATGTGAAGAGGTAACCCCCTTAAACTAGGAGATAATGAAGGCTAATGAGTGGGTGATGGTTTTGAAACATGTAATAATGGATGGGATGGGAAGATATTAGATGAGCTATAAGAAATGTAGATGCAAAACATGAAGTGTGTGTTTTACACTAAAAAGATGTAGGATAATATAGATAGAGATGCCCTAAGGTAAATCCTATAAGAATATTCCACAACTAAGAATATGTGGGCTTAAATGAAGGCTAAACAAGAGAACAAGTGATAGATCTTGGATTGTCAAGGAATTTGGTGTGTACTACCTATAGATAGTTGTTCTTAAGAGAAAATTCACTCTTGGGACCCACTTAGGGGAGATACCCAAAAAATTACATGCTTTACACAAATTGTGGGACCAATAGGGGTCAAAATCCACAAATCTAAAATGGTATAGGTCAAATAATAGGGTAGATGAGATAAGGTACCAAGATAAATATAAGGAGTGGGGTTGTATGTATGTGAAAGTACAAGTAGCGAGAAAAAGGGCCAATCAGTGATGATTCAAAATGAATTGATGATGATCCACCCAAATAACATTGATCTAAAATAGATCAAGTTTGATCTAAAGTCAGGTATATAAACAAGTTCAATAGGGAAAAGGGCTTATTTTCTATTTCTAAAACCCAAACCATGCTTGAGAACCCAAATGACAAGTGTGATATGAAATGAGATGGAGGCTAGTAGTAGTGTATTGAGGTGATGATGACATCCATAAGATGAGGTGAGTCTATAATTTTATTAATTTTTTGAATTTTGTGAATATTTTAAGTTTTTAGGATTTTTGGAGCTAGGATCATGGTAAGATGGTGCTAGAGAATTGATGCTAATTCCCTAGTGAATCAATGATGATTCATAGGGAATCAATGTCATTTCACCTAAATGGTGACATTGAGATCAAATATCATTGATCCATAAGGTATCAATGTTGATTCACATAAAAAATGTGAAGGGCATAGAATAGATTCTAAGGTTAGGATAAGTTAGAGGTTTTAGGATATTAGAGGCTTATAGGGGATATTGGTGATAGACACTAGTGCTATTATAGATGTGGGATCAAGTGCCACCCTTAATGTAATAATTATGAGTTTAGATAAGCAATGATGACTAGGACCATCTAGAGGTCATAGGCCTAGGAGGGGTGCACCACTATAAATGCATTCATCAAGATATAGGCTTAGTGGTGGCTTTGGTGGAGCATTGGGATGTCACTATCAGGACCTTATAGCTACCAATCAGGGAGATGCCCATCATGTAGGAGGAAATCTATTATATATTGTGACTTTTAATGTAGGGAGTACCCATAATATTCATGGATGAGTAGGGATGAGGAGTAGCTTTGACATGCCTATATAGTGATGATGCAAATGGTATCTATTTTGTTGTTGGAAATTTCACTTTTGAGCCTCTATATAGAGTTAATACATCAAGGAGAGGTATACTAATGATAATGAAAGTAGTGATATCATGTTACTCTCTCCCAAAATCAAAATAAGGTAAATTTCTATGGATCTTGATTGGTGTAGTTTTAGACCTACTAAAGAATTATATAGTATTTGTATGGACATTGACTTTATTGGTTCAATTTTATAGGGAGATATGGGGTTATAATACCTAGAGATGTTATGGACTTGATGTTATTGTCATTCTATAGTGTTGGTCCTTTAAGCACACTAGGATAGTTCAACCTATTGGTACCCCTTAGATACGATGGTATGATACATATTAAAACATGGCCTTCCTTCGATGGAAGGATGATCTAGTATGGGGATTTATAGATGGCATCACCCAGGACCTTGATTAATACAAAGGTTTCTTATAGGGGCTGAGAGAGATAGATGTTATTTGGAGACCCTATCTAAGATTTCCTAGATGGACTAAGGTGGAGGTAGAGCTGATAAGGGTATGAAGTGAGTGTTGGGTGATGGGGAGGAAGACATAGTACCTAGATTACTTCCATTTTGGATGAGTGTAGTGATATTTAGAGCTAGTACAAGATATCCCATGGCCCTGCATGTATACAAGTAAGATGAGATAGAGCAAGAGCTACTAGGACTAGTCACTGGACATGTCCCTATAGAAGATGAATAGGTATCATTACGTGATAACATGGAGGATATGGGGTGTGTTCCTACATATACATCATTATGGGTTGAGAAGTGGGCCATAAAGTAGGATAGGGTGGTGCATCCATGCAAGGGGGGAAGGGATGAAAAGATGGAAGAGGTGGAAGAGGAGGTTGAGGAGGAGATGGGATATGGAGGATGGAAGAGATGATGGGGGAGAGGAGAAGATAGAGGAAGAGGTAATATATGTAGTTGATATTATCATGGAGAGGGATAAATTAAGGACTCAGTGTATTACCTTACAGAGACAACTAGTTATAGCATAGAGGGCCCTAACCATAGTGAGGATAGAGTAAGATACATGTTAGACCTGATTAGATACATTAAAAGTGGGGTTTGACTCATTGTAGATGAGTCATGACATGGTGTTGGAGGATTTTGATCATTATAAGGTAGAGACGGAAACTCTAAAGAGGGAGGGGGAGAGAGTTCTCAGTGCAGATTATTGGAGAGGTGGTGGGGTTGAGCACTAGATAGGCAAGGACCATGAACATGGCATGATACATGGAACTAGTAGTAGATATGAGATAATATGAGTAGATAATTTTAGATCAGCTTCCAAAGACTCCATGCTATGCTTCCCATATATCCACATAGGGTAGGCCCTCTAAGTGCACACACACAGAGGGTTAGTGAGTATAGGGAACATCCCTCAGAGGAGAGATAAGGACATGGATGGAAATGGAGAGGAGGGTGGAGATGGGGGTGAAGCCTTGGTGAGCATCCAATTGAATAGATTATAGTTTACATAGTAGTTAATGTATGTATTTATATTGATTGGATTAGCCAAAGATCCATAGATATGTATATAGATACTTTGTTGTACATTGATCATTACATGATTTAGGATTTGGGATTATGTTTTTGTTATGGATTTATTATTATAAACTATGGATGTTCACATGTTTATGGATTATATGATTATGGATGTGCATGAATTATGCTCATGTATATGTTTACATTATATGGATTATGTGATTATGGATTTAGATGATGTGATGGATTTAAATGTTTTATGGATTATGAGTTATTGATTACCTATGGATTATGGATTTGAGTTAGATCATTTGATTATAGATTTAAATGTTTTAAAATGTTTTATGGATCATGATTATATTACAATGGATGTGTTTTTAAGATATGGATTAATTATTAAATTGTTATGATTAATATGGATATAACTTTGATTATGTGATTATGAGTTAAATGAGTTGATTATGTTATGGATTATGGGATTTTATGTAAAAATGTTTATAGATTATGGATGTATATTTGTTTATTTGATTATGGATTATAGACTTTATATGATGTGATTAGGTATTATTGATTTAAATTTTTTAAATATCTTAATTATGATTTGGATTATGATTATGGAATTTGTTTTGCATTATGGATTATAAGTAATGTTTATGGATTATGATTATCATTTATGCAAACTATAACTTAGTGATTTTATGGTTATGGATTTGTGAATTACTAGATTAGGATATTTGTTAATATAGGTGGAAAAAACTATAATTAATTTAACTCACAAATGGATTATTGCTCATTATTGGATCATAATATGTCCTAACAAAACCACTTGAAAGGAATACATGTGAATCCTTAACCAACTAATAATAAGAATCCTAACAACTTTTGGTCAACTAAGTTCATGATCTAAGGATTTGATAAAAAATAGATTCTAAGAAGAAGATGTTTCCATATTGCATACCTAAAACTAAGGTCAACCCTAGAATCCTTTCATGCCAATGCACGTAGACTAATCAATGTAGGAAGTCTACTAAATTAAAGAAATCTAATCAATATGGGAATATTTCCAGGAATATTTCTATGTATGATAGCCATCCTTCAAGGGAACAATTTATTTATTTTGATTTTTTTTATATATGACTTATTTTTTATTTTTGATCCCATTACTATTATTATTTAATGTATTGTCCTCAAGTATCCTAGGATAATTTCCTAAAGCTTTGATGCATAAGATAAAACACTTATTCTGAAAATGAATTAGTGATGTGGATGGATTTTAAGGAATAATGATTTGGAGATCCTTCCCATTATAGGTTAAGTATATCCAATTAGAGCATGATATGAATAGAGATGGGGTATTCATATTTAAGGTTAAAAATGAGCAATGATTTTGGATAACCTCATGTCTCTATATATCATTATTTGATATAAGAAAATTAAGGATATGAAACCTAGAAACTAAACTAGGCAGACCAAGGTGATTAAGATTTATTAATAGTAGGAAAGATGTAGATGCAATGCATTAAGAGGTTTTCATTTTGATTTTACATCAAGAGATTCCAAGAGATATGACCTATATCCATATTTATAGGTGAAAATATATGGTTTGAAATAATTTAGAAAAAAATTTCCCCTTCTACTTTTTTCCATATTAGTTACATGTTGATTTTCCTTTAAGACAAGGTCATCAATATTAAATTCACATTATTTTAGGTGTTTATTATAGGTATGTTTTATTCATTCCTAATATACATGTAAATGATTAAGGGAAGTTGAGTTATGCTTGTCTAAGAGTTTGAGCTTAGCTAATTATTCCTAATGGAAGACATCCTTAGAAATGATATCTTTTAGGCAGATGTAAAGGGAAGGGATTTGAACTTCAAGATGAAGTACAACTTTAGTACCATAGACTAGAGAGAAAGGAATATCAAATATAGGGGTTTGAATACTAGTTTGATAAGCCCATAAGGCAAAAGGAACATGAAAATTCTAGTTCTTCCCTACTTCATTAATGACTTTGTTTAGGATATTGATAAGATTCTTATTGGATGACTTAGCCTATCCATTATATTGAGGATAGTAAGGTGAGGAAAATCTAAGCTTAATGTTAAAGGAATCATGGGGTTATTGAACCTTTTTGTTATTAAATGATTTTCCATTATCTTTGATGATATTATTAGGGATGCTAAAACAACAAATGATTTATTTAGTAATGAATTCAATAATTTTATTTGCTTTGGTTGAGATAAGGGGGATACCCTCTACCCAGTTAGTAAAATACTCAATGGAAATAATTATAAATATATTATAATGGGAAGACTTAGGATTAATTTGACCTATAAAATCGATCCCCCATTAGGAAAAAGGCTAAAAGTCTTAATCTACCTATAATGCTTGACTAGGGAAATGGGATAGGTTGACATGCTACTAACACTTGATGCATTTCTTAACATATTTTTAATAATCCTGATTTAATGTGGGCTAATAATATCCCTATCATAATATTCTCTTAGAAATGGTGCAGCCACTAAAATGTCCACCACATGACCCATCATGATCTTATTTTATAGAGAGGTTAGCTTCATGATTCTAGAGACAATAAATAAGGATACCATTCAAACCATGCTTATAAATAACACCCCAAAATATGATAAAATGGGTGACATGATTTTGAAAATCTTTCCTACAATTTTTACATAGATCTAGAAGAGGAATCCCCCTAGATAGGAAATCAAATATCTATGTGTACCAGAGATCTGATGAATTTTAATCCATGCTATGGATGAAAGGAAGGCTAATTTTGGTAAAGGAATTTTGATTAATCCTATTAATGAGGATGAAAAACATAGATTATTTAGATGAATATGGGATAAGGGAGGCCAAGGAAGCCATAGTATCCAAAAACTTGCTAGTTGATCAAGGAGTGGCTTTGATAACATAGTGCTTGAAGGTGGCCACAAACTAATCAACCAAGGTCTTATATTTATGAAGAGTGTCATTCTTACATTGATATATTCCCTTAATTTTATTAACCACAACTTAATAATAATAATAGATATTAAGTGTCTTAATACCCAAGGATAAATCAATTTGGAGACCTATGATTAAATCCTCATACTTTGCCATATTATTAGTGCAGTCAAAATCAAGCTTAAAGGATAGAGGTATAGGTGTCCCCCAAGAGGGATTAGGCTAATTCTAGTTCCCCCACAATTATCACATTTGGATCTATCAAATAATAGAGCCATTTGATAATATAGATCTATTTTAGATGTAAATGCTATAGATCCATCTGGGAATTCATAGTTAATTGGTTGATTATCAAAAAAAGGCACCTCAACAAGCTGATCAACAATGATTTGACCTTTAACTAATTTTTTATGGATAACATATAGATCAATTTCTACCAAACTTATAAGCCACTTGGCCATTTACTAATTATGATAAGGCTTGGAATGCATAAACTTCATGGGATTGATGTTTGTGATGACATAGGTTTTATGATTGAGAAAATAATGTCATATATTAGTATATATAAAGACCAGAGGTAGGCACAACTTATCTATATGAGAATATCATGTCTTGTACTATAAAAGTGTGTAATTGATATAGTAAAATTACTTCTCTTTATGCTTCTCATCATGATGGGAAAGCATGGCTCCAAGGGCATGAATAGTAGTATAAATGTACAAGAATAATAGTTGTCCTTATTTTGGAGGAGTGAAAATTGGTGGTGAGAGAAGCTATCTCTTAAGAGATTCAAAAGCCTCTTGACAACTAGCATCCCAATTAAAATAGATATCCTTCCTTAGAAGGTGATGGAATGGTTGATAATGATTAGATATCTCAAAGATAAACAATAGATAGAATGTAATTTATCTTATAAACTATGTAGCTACTTAAGATTTGATGGGGGTGGCATTTATAAGATGGATTTTATTTTGGTAGGGTCATATTATATCCCATAGATGGATATAATAAATCCTAGGATCTTACTCATTAATACTATAAAAATCCATTTCTTAGAATTTAAATGGATGTGAAATTGGATTAAGCAACTAAAGATAACTTTTAGTATGTAAAGGTGGTCTTGTCATAATTTCAATTTATCAAGGAGATCATCCACATAATCTTCAAAAAAATTATGGATGATATCATGGAAGATATAGGTCATGTCTCTTTGATAAGTGGCTTCTATATTATTTAGGCTAAAAGGCATAAATCGATAGTTGAAGGTCTTATAAGGAGTAATAAATAAAGTCTTATATTGATCTTTTGGTGTGATGAGTATTTGATTATATCTAAAGAAACCATCCATAAGTGTCAAAATTTCATGGCTAGTGGTTAAATATACTAACTAGTCAATATTAGGGAGAGGAAAATCATTCTTCAGACAAGTGAGATTAAGGTCTCAAAAGTTAGTACAAAGGCATAGTCCCCCTGTAGGATTGGTGATAGGGGTGATATTAGATACCCATTGAGTTTAATAAATAGGTTGGATAAAGTTAATTAATAAGAAGCCTTGTATTTCTTTGTTGATCAATAGTGTAATTCAAGGATGCATCTTCTAGATCTATTGATTTATATTTTTGGCATCAGGGAATGTGATAATATTATGGATGATGATAGCAAGATCGATACTATGAATATCACTATAGGACCAAGAAAATGCTTCACTATGAGCTATTATAAATGTAGTGAAATCTTGTTACTCCTAGGGATTTAAAGATTTTTTGACCTTAATTATTCATAGAGTCTCATGGGATCCTATGTTAACATCAATGGTGGCCTCATTTAATAGACTAGAGGTTTAATATGGAAGGTATTTACGTATATGGGAGTTATCTATACCCAAATGAGTTAAGATCAACTCATCATCCTCACACTGAAGAATAGGGATGGTGGGAGAATCCTACCCTATCATGTCTAGGTAGGATAAATGAATGGTATAGATCTCTCCATCACAGTAATAGACAAGAGGTTATATAGTATTGGCATTGACTGAAATTTTTTTGCAAGAATGGATACAACATCATCAATAAAATAAGGGGTGTTGGATGATGAGGATGGTGTATCCTCTTCAAGGATGAGAAGGAGAGTAACCTCCAAGGTGGATTTGGGATTTTTGTTGAAACTAAAGCCATGCTTTTCATGGGGTTTTCTAAAGTCTCCCAACACAACCTCATGTGGGCCTTGTTCGTAATATCCTATGTCAAAACCATTATAAGCACACGATTATAGGTATGTATCTATGAAGTGGGTTTTATCAAGGAATGAAAATTTTGAGATACATGTTTTAGCATGGATTTGGTTAGAAAGGCATAAATAAGGTTGATCAATTCCCCCATAGATCTAATGGGTATGGAGGAAAGGTTGACTAAAGGGAATAATTTCTCTTAAATTTGGACAATAAGCCTATTCTTTGTCTGAATGTCCATATTATTTTCATATTATGGAGAGTATTGAGTGTGAGTAACTAAACACTCCAATTGAAAGCTACTTAAATGTAGAATCAATAGACTTATTACCAATTCTTAATGCATGGATTATCGTACTAGCAGATGCCTTATTAGATGGTGATGGGGTATCACTTTCTAATGGTATTAAGACATCATTGGTGTGAAAGGTGAAGTTACAAGACTTGAATGGATTGGGATCATATGGGATGTTATGTATTTTACCTTCATGTTAAAATTTAATACATCAATGAAAGGTAGAGGGATTGTAGTACATAATGCATATCTAAGGATGTCCTAAGAGAATATTGTATTGAAAATCCCCTTCAATTAGATAAAATAATTCATGGATAACATGCACACCTACTTTAATGTGAAGGAATACCATTCTTAATGCAGGGGCCATGTGTTTTATTAAAATTGGGAAACTATATCATGTTAATTTCCTAAATAGTAAAGGGGTATAGATTAAGGGGAAAATTGGTAAATAAAATGTGCCTTAATTAATGTACTAATTTATTGAATGTATAAGTGCTTAATTGATTTTTAAAAATAGCAAACAAAGGGATAGAGAGTAAAACTTAGCTGATTCTAGGCAGAGATGGATGAGATAATGGTTGTAACTTGATGATGTGGTTGGGAAGACTATCAAAAACAAGATCCAAAAGTCTATTTTATACTTGGATAGGAGTTTTATTAATGGGACACCTGAAATTCCAACACTATATTCCAATTTTTGGCATTTTAGTCCTTAGTGTCTAAGCTTTCTAGGTTTTGTTCATCTACTCTGGGAAACCTTGTGCCTAAAATATCAAGTCTTGGTTCTTTGTGAATCTCCATGTGTAACTAATTTTGTTTTTAAGGATCCAAGTTCTTCTTCATGATTGATATGTGATCTCAAATCCAACTAGAAAAAGGGGTTAATTTGTAATATGCACTAAATGTGCAATCACACGCTATGTGTGGGCATGTTGCCTACATACCAATACTTTGAAGAGGGATCAAGGCCAACATAGTTCTCCCAATTAAAAATGTGTATTATTTAATCATGTGCATGAAATGAAAATGTATGCGAATTTGGGAAAAATTGAGATGACTCATGACTAGTGCATGATCTTGGATAGGCTATAAATAATAGTGATTGGTTCTATGTAGAGAATAGGAATATTTACTTGAGTGTGCTTTATCATATTTCTAGATTGTGCCTTTTGAATGATTGACAACCCCTCTAAATGACCTTTTAATGGGATTTTATATGGAAACTAGTGATATTGGGTTAGATGAACTTGCAGTAGACCAATAAGGGAAAAGATAAGTATTCAATAAAATATGACCATTCAAGGATATTATGGGCTTGGACAATAGCGCTAGAAAGTGAACACCCTGGGTCCTAACACTATAATCTAACTTATGGAAATGTTGTCTAGGGAGAAAGGGACCTTAGGGGATAGATATATGCCTAAAATAGGAGTCTATGATAGTAGGGACTAAACCTAGAAAGCTTTAGATGACTAGAAAATAGTCAAAACATGCCTAAGTGGGTTGTGTAAATGAGTAGGAGAGACCCATGGTTTGGGTGTCACAAGTCATGATCAAGTTGTACAAATTACATTTTTGTATGACTAAATTTTATTCCCTTTTATTTTAAGTATGTAGAAAATAAAATTACTAGGATAAAGGAAAAAAATAAAAGCATACCTAAACTTACTTGTGAGATTAAGCCCAAGAAGTTGTGTGATGTTGGGTTGTACATAGTGAGAGAATGTTGTGTTGTGTAAGTCTAAAAAAAGGAAACCAAAAGTAGATAATTTATTAATAGATATATTATATATAAAATAAGAACATAAAAATATATTTAAATAAAAAGGAAGGAAGAAAAAGGAATGAATAAACCTCACTAGGTATGTGAACCAATACAAAACCTGTTATGCTACTAGATTATGTTGAGTGATGCTAGAAGTATGATAAACCAAGATTTATATCTATGAATGAGTTGAGTGCTCAATACCTTATAAGTTGCACCAATAATTCAAAGGAAAGCCCTTTGTCTCTATTTTCACCAACTATGTGAAGTCAAAAAATCATACATATGCTAATCAATGTTTGGACCATGTGTCTGATCCCTTTGAATAGGTGGCTCAAAAATAAAAAAGTTAGCTAGACCTTTTGCTCCATAATTACCCCATTATGTGAATATGAATGAGAAAAATTGATATAGATGAATGTTATATGAGATGGTTTATGGAGCCCCTAAATGTGTTATGATTTGATAATATTGGTGTAGATAGTTGAATGTAAACTAAAAACTAGGCCACTATTGGCCACTTTGAAAGATGGAGATTGGAATTTTATAGAAGCCCCTCCTAAAATTGGAATAAAGGCTTAGGAAGCCACTTAGGAACTTGGGTATGTGGGAATAAAACTTTTATGAAATTTTACTTGAATGTGATACCAACCACCTACAAATGGAGTAAGGCACATAACTACTAGGAATGTGTAGGAAAATGCTATAAACTTAGAAATAGAGAATTCCTATGTGTGACATGAATTTCCACTAATAACTAGTGTCTAAAACATATATTCTAAATTGGAAATTGTATCAATTTCCATGTTTAAAATAAAAATGGACATGATGTCCCGCTTATCTAGATTCTCTGAGAAAAATAAGTATTGAAAACTACTAATTTTTGGATTAAACTATATTGTAAAAACTATGACTAAACTCACCTCTCTACCTGATTCTAGAAAAACTAAATATTTTTCTATTTGGACAACAGTGCCAAAAACTAGACACTTTGGGGTCAGGTACTGTAGTCTCATTTTTGGTGTTGTTGTCTAGATCCAAGACAAATGAATGATTTGGATTCTATATTATTTTCTTGGTATGGTTTTCCTATGCTAAGTTATAAATTCTAAATTTAATTGTTCTAAAATTACTTTTTCAACCATTAAGAGCTATGATCTTTGTGACAAAACCCTTATTTGTTTCCCCCTCTTCTAAGGGTAGGAATTAAGACCCTACAATGACTGCCCTTAGAATAATAATCCCTACAAGTGTGTTAAGATATGAAAACATTTGATATAAAATTGATCTAAATTATCTCAAGATATAGAAAAAGTTGTAGAGAGAGATTATTAGACCCACAAGGGTATGCCTAGATAGATATAATAATGTAATAGCATGTGCATAAGAGTAAAATGGAATTTAAAATTTTAGTTGTTAGTTATTAATGGCATGGAGGTATGGATCATGATGTCCATCATGTCATCCAAGATGCAAGGTAAATGCATGATTGGAATCATGACATTGGACACAAAGATAAGTAATCAAGTAACAAGCATACAAAGTAAGAAGCAAGAAACAAATGAGGATGCCCAAGGGGCCAAATAAGAACACAAGGCATATAAGGCATGTTCAAATTTTACATACACACACAATGGGAATAATAAAATATTGGCATAAGGGCCATAAACACATGAAAGGTACACACAAAAGACATTGGCAAGTGTCCAAAGGCACACACATATAGATAGGAATAAAAGACATTAGAAAATATCCTAAAATGCAAACATGAAGCAAATAGGAATTGGAAAATGTAAACACATCTAGGTAATCAAAGTGAAGAGTGGAAGCATGTATAATAATAGAAATATAAACATGCATCTAACTATAGAAGGTAGTAATCAAGAGTATACAAAAGATGTAATACAAGACTAATGTATATGCTATGAAATACAAAAGTGTCATATATGCTAATGGGTGTCGATGTGATATCTATATAAGTAAGTAATTAATGTACTACAACAATATGCCTATAGTGTATAGTGTAAGAATGACATAACCTAGATGGTGTAGTCATGTAGAGTATGCCCCAAGTGGGTAGATGCATTGATATGCAGCTATAATGTAGAAGTAAGATTCCCCCTTGATGGGTAAAGTGAAGCAATAAAGTTTATCAATGCACTACTCACTCTCAAATAAGATCAAGTGAATATTGGTAATATAGATAAATTTATGAACAATAACATATAATAACATAATGTAAGTCTAGCATAATGGTTAGCAATGAAAAACATAGATGATGCATATAATTGACATGTTTTTATATCTTTGAAATATTATATTATTTTTATATTTTTATAATTTGAGCTATGTATAATAAAGTAGAGGAAACTATGTATAATCAATACTAGAAGGAAATGATAATAACCAATGAGTCTCAGATGAGACTCCCTATCATGGTGTCCTATATCAAAGAGTGGAATCATGCATAATCATGAAGCATAATGGAAATGTTGAGACTATGGTTCTAAAAGTTATGTATGTTTTAAATTCTCTAAAAAGTAAAAACTTACTATGGGGACCATCTATAATTATGAGAATTGGATGTAGTTGTAGGGCTCTTAAGGACCCATCTAGAAGTAGAATAATCTCACTAAATATGTTCTCTATGTGTATATGCATGAGATCTCAATGAAATTTCTCTAGGTGTAAATACTATAGCTAGAAGCTATCTAGAAACCCAAAACTATGAACGTCTATGAACCCTCTATATTGGTGATGGATATTGTATCTATGTCTTATTCTGATTTAGAGAAAAAAACTAGTGGTAGAGCTAGAATTGGTAGTGAAACTAAAACTAGCTCTGAAATCAGAAGTGGCAACTTATATGGAACTCTAGTAACTATGATAACTTGATTAGCGTTAATTAATTTCATGCATCAATGTACTATATATGGAATTTCTTGGAGTTTTTGTATCTAAGTTCTATGAAATAACATGTCAAAAACTCCCATGCTAGGAACTATATTAAATGAGGTGGTCATGTGTGTAGGACCAACCTATAGAAGAATGAGGATCTCACCCAATGTAGTCTAACTATGTCAACTAAAAACACTAATAACTATATTTTTTAGAGTAATATCCTACTCTATATAACCCAAGTGTTGTAGTAGTGTCATAGTACACATGTTAATGCTAGATCCATTATCAATGAAACCACTATGAATGAGATAACCATGAATACAATTTCTAATGAATATCACATACTAATCTATGTCATCCTCAATAATATCCTACTTGGAAAAGGAGTTGTAAAGTTGAATTGGAATGTTAGAATGAAAATTACTAATCATGTGGCTTAATAGATGTGAATCGGCTGTCAGTGCCCTATATATAACTAGTGAAGGATGTGCCTGATATGCATGATAACACCTAATGTGTCCTATGTATCTAACTTGCCATGCTATGGAAATGGATCTAAAAATATTTTGAGTGACTTATCCTACATTGGTTTGGCTAGAGGAGGCTCAATTAAAGTGCCTAAATCAATTTGATTACCATCAATTAGATCTTATATCTTATGCCTAAGACTAATGCATCTATTTTTAATATGGCTTGGTGCCCTATGATTGTCACAAAATTCATTATGGTCATATCCCCATGGAAGAGGATTTGCTAGATCAATTTATCTAATGGGGGGAAGAGATATGATGTTATATTCTAATAATTTCTATAGAACTTTGGTTGGAGGAACTAGTAGATTTTAAAAAGGTCACTGAGGAGGTGCTGATAAAGTGACTCTTTATGAGGGCTCTGAAGTTGTATTAACTATGTATTGAGTTGGTCCTTTACTATCATTGAATTTGACCTTATATGGGGATTTGTTATTACTCTTATTAGTTGTATCTAGTGAACTTGTGTACTTAAGTTTGCCCATTGAAATGAGTTTGATTTCTCTTTCTTTTAAAGTGTCACACAATTCAGTGAAAGAAGAGAAATGTTTGAACATGATTATCTCATGAAAAATTGGTAGAAGACACTATTTGAAGAGGTCTTATAACTCCTGATCTACCATAAAAATAGTCATATTAGACAATATGGTATTGTATCTGAGAACATTTTTGGTGAGAGGCTCATTTTATTTCTATTTTTGTTATGCAATTTGGGCATATGAAACCTTATCACTGATCTTGATACTGAAATATGCTAAGAACATGTTGGCAAGAGGATTGAATGCATTAACAAATTGATTTGGTAGACTATAAAACCATTGTAATGCATAATCCTTGAGTCTCCTTGATAATAATTTAGTTAATAGCCATTCATTTGGTACATAATCCAAACTTGTTGCATGAAAGGCTCTTAAATGTGTCTCTAAATCACCCTTGCCATTATAAAGAGTGAGCTTAGGTTGTAAAAATATAGGTGGCAAGGGTGTAGTAGGTATATGTCATGACAAAGGTGTGTGTAATAGATTGAAGGAGTCTAATGCCTATGTAGATCTAGTGATAAATTGCTCAAGATGTTGCACCTTGGATTAAAGAGATCAAATCTCTTGCACAAGGGCTATGACATTAGGATATATGGATGTACTAGCTACAACTAGTGGCATAAAAGAAGGTTGGGCTCTTATAGGGGGTTTTTGTGACATAGTTTCCTCCATAGTGTCATGTACAACTGGTGTCTCTATAGTTTGAGAAGATTAACCATTGATTACTTTTTGTTGTTCCTCTTGGAGGATTCTAATCATGTCATCTTTCATATCTAGGTGTTTGGTTAAGAGTTCTTAAAGCTCTCTTTTATTAGTTTCATCAAAGCTGGTATATTGGGCCATTGTTAAAGTAGGAAAACAATTTGAAATATGTTTGAATGTTTTGTAATAAGTTGTAATAGGTAATGTGCTAAAACTAGAAAGTATTGGATATAAGAAATATAAAATTCTAAAATAGTAGTTTAGAATTGGTGTAAAAAAGGATACAAGGTTGTTAAACATGTAAGTTAATACCATAAAAGGCAAAGTAGGAACTAGTATATGTAACTAGGGATTTCTTATAAATATTATTTGTAAAATACTATAAACTTTTGAATTTGAAATTAATTTTCAGAGCTAATTATGCAAGATAAAATTAGAGAATATTATGGGAAATTGTTTGTTTTAATGGGACCTAGTAGATGCAACTATGATTTTGAGACAAATAAATTTTCTAGAATTACTATGAATTTTTCAAATTTGAAGTGATTTTCTAATTTTAATATTCACTCAAAGTTTGTAGAAAATAAGTGGAATATTACTTGAAAATTAATGGGATCTAGTTGATTCAACTAGGGCTTTGAAATGATTTTTTTTCAAAATTCATGTAATAATTTGAAAAAAATTCTATAAATTTGTAGAATTGAGATTGAAAAATTTATGAAAAATATGAAAATATTTCTAAAATTAGCAATATATTTTTCCTAGTGGTTTGAAACTGTTTGTATGCAAATATGACCTAGTCTGTTCAAACTAGGGTTGTAGTGAATTATTGAAAATATTTCAATTAATTTATAGTTTTTTGAGTTTTAAACTTAGGAAAAATCAAGAAAATATTGAAAAAAAATTAGAAGTAATTAGACCTATGGTTTCTAGGGTTTTTGTGAATAAATTCAAAGTAAGTCAAGTTCACCAAATGTTTTATTGAATTTGGGAAACTATATTGTGTTAATTTCCTAAATAGTAAAGGGGTCTAGATTAAGGGGAAAATCATTAAAAAAATTTTGTCTTAATTAACCTACTAACTTATTGAATCTAGAAGTGCTTAATTTATTTCTAAAAATAGTAAATAAGGGGATAGAGAGTAAAAATTAGCTGATTTTAGGTTGAGATGGAGGAGATATAGGGTACAAATTACTAATATGGCTAGGCAGACTATCAAAAATAGGATCTATAAGTCTATTTTCTACCTAGATGGGAGTGATAAAATGGGACACTTGGAGGTCTAGTACTGTAGTCCAAGTTTTGGCATTGTATTCCTTAGTTTTTGAGCTTTTAAGGTTCTATTCATCTACTCTAGGAGATGTTATGCCTAAAATATCAAGTCCTAATTGTTTGTGAAGCTCTATGTGCAATTGATTTTGTCTTCAATGATCCTAGTTCCTCTTTATGCTTGATAGATGATCTTTAATCTAGTTGGAAAAAGGGGTTAGTTTTTAATATGCACTGAATGTGTGATCATAGCATGTTTGTGGGCATGCTACCTACATACCAATACTCTGAAGAGGGATCAAGGCCAATGTAGTTCTCCCAATTTGAATGTGTATTATGTAATCTTGTGTATGAAACTCAAGTTTATGAAAATTTGGGTAATATTGAGATGACTTGTGACTGGTGCAGGAGCTTGGATAGGCTAGAAATAATAGTGGTTGGTTGTATGTATAGAATAAAAATATTTGATTGAGTGTGCATTAGTGTATTTCTAGATTGTGCCTTTTGAATGATTGTCAACCCTTTTAAATGACCTTTGAATGGGATTTTATAGGGAAATTAGTGATCCTAGGTTAGATGAAATTGAATTAGGCTGACAAGGGAAAATATAAGCATTCAAGAAAATCTAACCATTCAAGGCTATTATGGACTTGGACACCATAGTATCATTGAAGGCTCATAGAATGGTGGGGGGTGGAGATACAATTGTCTCAATTATTTTTTATTGTTTGAATACATGAGAGGATAAGATGTTTATATTTGTACCATTATCAATCATGACTCATTTGATATAATTTTGATCAATCTAGGCAGTAATAAGTTATGCAGGATCTTAGTCATCATGCTATAAGGGTTGTATTTCTAAATCATGAAAGGTTTTGAAGTGATGTAATGAAAGATAATAAAGGTTTGTTTTCTATATAAAATTCATTTATATTATTTAAAAGGAAGATAAAATAAACTCAAGAAGATTATGGTTGAGAAACTTGATCTATTTTGCACATATTGATCCAGATGAGTGTAGATAATTCTCTTTAGCTTGAGAGGAATGACCTATATATAAGAAAGTACTCAAAGAAAATGGTTTTGATTAGTTAGATATTTGGGTGGATTTCCTAGTAATCTAGATCCAATAATCATGAGATTCCTTGGAGGATGTCAATCCATGATTTTAAACAATCAAGTTATGAAATAAAAAGATAAAGTACTTGCATATATCACATAAGATACTAGAATTAAGTATAAGAAATGCTTGATAAAAGAATAGATAAAATTAGCTAATTATAACAATAAGTGGGTCAATAATAATGCAAAATAGGTTGGGTATGGTTCAAAAAATAGGGTAGGGTTCTATGGTTAGGTAGAGGGGCTGAAAATTAGATTTGGTTGGGATCTAGTGGGTAAAAATAGCTTGTTATTTTGTCACACAATGACTATCAGAGGTTGGGGTGACCATCATTGGTTAGGGTAACCAACAACATTTGAGGTAATCATCGACGGTTATGATAGACCATTGATGGTCAAAGTGACCATCAATAGATATTATAGGTTGGGTCTAGTTAAGACGACTATTTTGATGAGGTCATATAATGGAATTCTAAGATATGGGTTTGGGATGGATTGATTACAAAATAGAAGTAAAGTAATTAAATTATTTAAAATAGATAATTAGCTTATTAGTTGTTGATCTAATGAATGGTTGAGGTAGTTAGATGATAAAATCATTGGTGGAGTCTGGGGTAATTTTGATAGAGTAATGGTACTTCACTATTGAATGATAGGCAACAACACTATAAATCTCTAGCGCACTTGCTAGTTCACTAGATTATTGAAAGGATACCTAAAAAAAAATTGATATAAAAGGCTCTATATTTTGATGTTTATTATGATCACTTGATTTTGGATTTAGATTTACCCTCTCCTCCTCTCTCTTTATAAGAAGGAAGGAGAGGTGCAATAATATGTTAAAAATAGGTCCAAATTTCTATCAAAATATAGCTCTTGCATGCATAGGCTTGCACAAAAATTAGATGAGATAATTATAAAAAACAAGTTATAATTGAAGTTGGAGTTTGATTATTCAGGTGGTGGAAACTTGACCATCAGTGGTCGAGACTAAGCATTGACAATTAGGGTGACCATCAATAGTTGAGGGTTAAAGGTCAGGTTGGCTTAAAAGGTGGGTTAGCTAGTAGGTCAATTTTGACTTGAGTTAAGTTTAGTTTGTGGTCAAAAGGTTAAGGTTAGTCCCTAAAATGTCTATGGGTGTTTTAACACATAGAACCATACTATGCATTGTTACAGTATCTACATTTTGCCCCTTTCTGTTATGCATTTTATATCATCAATTTGTAAAACAAAAATGGATTACAAGTCAAAGGTTAAGTTTCCCTAAGAATGGGAGGAGGTGTTTCCTCTCAAAGTGGGAGTCAATGAGGTGAAACAAAATTACATGTGGGTTTAATAAGTGATTAAGTTGATGTTGATTTGGTGTTTTGATAGGTTGGGTAATAAAGCATAAATACTCACACAAAGTATGACTAAGTGCAATAACCAAGATCATATAGTGAAAAAGTTTCTATGGTTGGTAAAAATAAGGTCATTACAAGAAGGACAGGTGACAAGTAGACCACATGACTGTATGTGATGGTTGGGTTACACTTGTAAACTCAAGTATCCTAGACAAGGTCAGTGTATTCATGGGTATCTAAGGTATGTAGTGCTCTAGTGAAAACACAAAATTGGTTGAGTGTGTGTAAGGTAGAACAAGTTCAAAATGGTCAACATAGAAAGTAGTTGGTGTGGTCAAAAGGAACAAGGTAGGGGCATCATAAAAGTATGTAATAGTTTGGGCCAGAATGGAAAGCAATAAGGTAACATGGTGGTTATCAAGTTGGGTAGAGAAGGTAATCTCCATGGGTGGGAACTTGGTGTGTGTGTGTCAAAAATTTAGAGGTGAAAATTTGGTGGCTAGGGGAGAGGGAAAAACCTACTATTCTGATCATTGATAGTTAGGGTTATTAGGATCAACCATTAACAGTCACCCTAATCATTGAAATTCAGGTTTTAACCATAAAAGGGCATGGTCAAAAATAATGTTAGGCGTCTTATTTATCTCATTTGAGCATGTGACTATTAGTGAGAGGATTTTGGCATTTTGTGCTAAAAATGTTTGTGGTTGAGGGTGAGTGATTGGGTGAGGTTAATTGAGTGGGATAGAGGTTGAATAATGAGGATATAGGGTGGGCATAATAGAGAATGAGGATAGGTAGTGGGCCCTAAGGTTCCTCATCGATGATGGTCAAGGAATGAGGTGGTAATATTTTGAATTAGTCAATGGTAGATTGATTTTGTATTTGTGCATTTGAATTTGAATTTATTTTTAGGTATGGGTTAATCTATGTTTGGGTTGAGTGTTGTGTGGGTAAATTTGAGGTTAAATTTAAAATTGGTAAGGATGGGATAATGAGGATAGGGTAGTTATGGTAAGGTAGTTGTTTTTTGTTTGTTTATGGTCTTTGGGTGGGTTAAATAGGGAAGTAAGATTTGGAGGTTCTATTAGTGGTCACTCATAGTGAATTTGATGATCACCCTGAGATCATCAATGGTATATAAGGATGGTCAAGGATTGACTAAGCATTAGTAGTCAAATTATGGGAATAGTTGACTATTAGTGGTCAAGTTATTTTATAATGTTTTAAAAATTAAGGGTAAGTGTTTTTTAGGATATAATGTTGGATAGGTTATGGGTGATAGGGTTAGGTTGTATTAGTTAGGTTTAAATATGGAGGTCAACTATTAGGGCAAATGTATGGCTGGTAGTAGGTTTCAATTAATAGTTAAGGTAAAGAGGTTCGATGCCCTAGGTAAATGTCATAAGGGTGATAGTCAAGTAGTCATGAATGGAAAGGTTTAAGTGGAATAGGTAATGTTTAAGGGCCATTATTCATGTAATGGTCAAAGGATATATATTGATAGGTAAAGTGTGTCAATGAACTATGTTTGTTGTTATAAAACCTTGCAGTCATGGGATAGGATCTAGATGCAAGATCATGTACCTTAGATCTTTGTTGAGATTCATCAAAGGCTGACTATAGAAAATTGGGTTCATATGGAGGAGGTGGGCCTTGGTGCTATGAAGCATTACCAATATTTGCCATGGGATGAGGTTATGATAGTGGTGCTCATCAAAAGATGGGATCCAGCCAATAATACCTTTTTGCTACCTACAGGTGAGATAACCATCTTATTTGAGGATATTCATAGGATTACATGGATACCCATATGGGATGATCTAATTTATCATATTGAAAGGGAGGAAGATGATGATTTTATAGAGATTTTGTATGGAGATGACCTTGAGTTTGCAAGGTGGCATGCAGAGGGTTTGGATATAATTTTCTATACCAAAAGGATAGAGATGATAGGAAGTTGATGATGATGATGATAATGGTCTCATGTTTTATTTTACTAGATCTGAGCAAAGAAAGGTTCCCTTATTTATTATTAGGGGTATTAGTGGAGATGTTTCTAAGTCATACACTATTTACATGGTCACCTATGTTGTTAATATAGATCTATAAGGAACTATAGGGATTTTGATCCCATAAGAGGTATGGTATCAGTGTGGGGCTTGTTATGCATTTCTAGGCATATAAGCACATCTAGGTGCTATGACAAATGGGGTTACCGTGGGAGGCATATACTCAAATGGGTTTTTAAGTAGGATTTATGAAGTGGAGAGATGATTTTTCCCTATTAGGACTAGGTGGAGGGTTCATGATATAGACTAGTTCAAGGGCTTACTAGATGCCTTGGTTATTAGAGATGTGATTTGGAGACTATACATCAAGTTTAGAAAATGGGCACACTATAAGATAGAGACATTATCCTTATAGTCCTATCGACGGATCTATGGTAAGAGTGATGGTGAGATAAATCTCATTCCTTTTGATAAGGTGTGGTGATAGTTTGGCTTGGTACATGGTATCCCTAGGGTATTCCCTAGGTATATGAGGTAGGATGTAGAGCTCCTACTACCTACTCCATAGCCAATTCACATTTTCATAGATCACAAGGAGCTATCAGCTAAGGCTAAGATAAATGATGCAATTTTTTAAGATGGGTACCTTATATGGTACCAAGAACTATATGTTGTAGTTGATATTGGTGGTGATGATGGTAGTCAATGGCTATGGATGTTGACCCAAATAGTGGAGGTGGTTAGTAGGCATAGGTACAGGGGGTTGTCATACATATGTAGGTAGTGATTTATCAGAGGGACTAGGCAAGAGTTGAATTAGTCATGGTGTTGGATTTTATGATAGTGTTATAGGCATCATTGGTGCTGGTGTAGCGTTAGCTATCCACCATTATAGGTGAGAGAGACTAGGCCAGGTCTCAACTAGCATTGGTGACACATGATATAGATTCTATTTGATAAGTAGGAGGTAGAGTACCAAAATTGGTAACACCATTAAGGACTATCCCTGTATAGAGACATGTAGAGACTATGGAGGAGTTATAGTACTATGAGGCTATAGTCTTCAGGGATTATCTAGAGGAGATTAGATGGGGTGAGTATAGGGTTGGGATTATAGGTGGTATAGGTATAGTGACACTAGGTCAATGGGTTGCATCTATAGGTGGCTAGGAAGGTATAGAGGGATGGGATCTAGGGGGATGTGGTATACTAAGAAGTAGTGGTGCCTTAGGTTCTTAGTTTGTTTATGAGATATTATACTTATTATGTATATGCTTTTTGATACCGACCTATGTGTAGACACCGAAATCATGTCGACTCCCCTGGTCATCCCCTGTTTTCTTCTTCTTTGCCTATTTAACCCTTGCCGACCACTTTTTCCACTAGCCTCGACCCTGGCAGCATGTAAAAATGAGCACAGAGCTAAAGCTAGACTCTATCCCCATTATGCATCTACCGACGACGGTCGTTACCCAGCCGATGTCACCGACGTCGGTCACTTATCGGCCGACGTCGGCAATCCTACCGACGTTGGTCACCTTACCGTTATCCGTTATCAGTTATCATTCGGTTCCCAATCGGTTTCCCGAACGGTTATCAAACCGTTTCTCGAACCGCCCCTTTGCCTTCATCAGCATCCGCCAATCAATCCCGAAGGCTTATCAACTAATCAATCAATCAATCGACCCCCGAACTCGGATATTCACAAAACTTTGGCGATCAATCAACTCCAACATTCAACCAATCTGCATTCGCTTCGATCAACTTACGGCAATGCTTCAACAACTTCAATCATGGCTTTTATCATGTCTTCTGGCAGGTAAGTATTTACTCTATTTGTTTTATTTCTTTCTGGTTATTATTTGTTTGTTATTTCTATCATCTCAGATCTTCAGACCGTAGACCTGAGCCCTGAGTCCCTTCCTTACATCTCTGCCCACTATCCCAGTCTATAACTCCGTCCAGACTCGACCAAAACCCCCAGACCCTATCCAGACTCGACATTACCTTGATTAGACCTTGTTCAGACCCTATTCAGACCCTGTCCCGACCCTGTCCAGACCCTGTCCCAACCTTGACCAGACCCTATCTCGACTCTGTCCAGAACTTGCCCCGATCGACGCCGGTCACTACCCCGACTGACGCTGGCACTTTAACCGACGTCGGCACTTTCCTAACTGATGCCGGCACTACAGAGACCGACATCGGCAACTGCACAGAACATTTTACTTCATTATCAGGTATGCATTTTATTTTTTTGTCCTTTATTTTTGTCATTTTATATTTCATTATATCTACTTTAGTCCAATATTCTGCTTTTTTATCAGTGGGTTGATATCCTTCTAGGAAGTCTTCGTACTTCCGGGATCGGGCATTCGCCTGATAGCCCACCATATCTTTGACTAACATTTTTCCATGTTTTAGTCTCTTTTCTTCTCAGGTGTCATTCCTCCATAGCCAAAGAGGAGAATCTTCCAACGTCTAATTTCGGTGCGCACGACTTTATCAGGTATCTTCTAGCCTTGACCATTTCTTTTAGTTTCTTATTTCTTCTTTGAATGTAGAAAGCAATTTTGCATAGAAACATTTTGGCACGCTCGGTGGGACCCTAGGGCCTTCCTTGGGTTCTTTCTTTCTTTCGTTCATATAGGTGCATTAGGTTCCTTCCTTTTCACCTCCTTTCGTCTCTTCTTAAATGACATCATAAGCAGGACTAAAACAAACTTTTCTTTCTTTCTTGCACTTCTAGACTAGCTGAAACTCATATTCTTCAACTCTTTCTCCATTTGTCTTCATATGAACAAACATGTCGACTTGGGCATTAAAACACTTTGCATTCATTTCTGTTTGCCTGCATCTTTTAGACCACACATAGTAATTAAACCACATATTGAATTAATCTAGATCACTTGATGTTACACGACCAAACCACTCGCACAAAACAAACATTTTAACTTACCTGAGACAAGGCCCGACTGGGATCTCATCCCCCAGCGGATACCTTACCCGTCCCAGCGATCTTACTTGGATTTCATCACCAAGGGGAAAGCCAACTCTGTTCTCTGGCAGAGTCTAAACTATAGTGGAAGTATATTTTGGCTAAGCGAAACCAGCTAACCACTGGAATCGTGAAGTGAGGGGAGATTGCTCTTTAGCACCAGGCCTATACGGAAGCTAACACAGACTTCTTGAGAACCATAACAAAACCCGAAACCTTCCATAGACTGCTTCTTCTAGGACCTGACTCACAAAGCCAATCTTCCTCTACACACATTCTAAGGCATAAGCCACTATAATCCTAATAATTTACTTCTAGGGTTTTAGGATCTGCTTGTGTCTTCATCCTTTTTTTAGTTCTTATCTACTTGTTTGAGCTTGTGAGGACGTTCTTCCTTGCCTTGAATGGTTCTGACTCGTAGCCAAGCTAAGGCTCTAGTCGATCACGCGAGGCATCATCCTCTTCCATCTACCCCACCTATAACCAGCCCTATAATGGAGTTCAACTAGGAAACTGAAAGAACTCCTACTAGACCATCTCTGACCCAAACGCCTATTATCCCAGAAGGGGACCAAGATTTCACACGATTCTTGGACCTCAACGTAAAAGCCTTGCAACACTATCTCGCGAATAGCCGAACGCGAGACCCCTTGGGCAATCCAATTTATGAAATGCCAACCTCTTTCCTCGAGACTGCGGCCGTATCAACGGCATCCGTAGTCCAACCCTTAGACACCCAGGCTGTTGCCTCAACCAATGACCAACCTTTTACCAACCATCCAAGTGCGGCCTCTCCTTCCATCACTGGGCCCACTTTCACCGGGGTTTCGGCCCCCTATCAATCTCAGCCCACTCAACCACTTTCTACCCCCTTTCAAAACTAGGGTGGCTACCTATCCATTGGCCCATGTTACCTCTAACCAACCTCCCATGACAACATCAAATCTAGCCATGCCTTCTATCCAACCATCCTTAGTCACCTCTTCTGTCCCTACAACTAGTCATCCGTATGTTGCGCCCTTATTGGTACAACTGACTACGTCGTATACCTCTTCCAGCCTCTTTCAAGCACCTTACAATCTAGGAGGCATTCCACCCACCAATCCGTCAGTAGATATTATCAAGATGCTGATGGATAAAATGTCCAACCTAGAGACCTCCATTTCTGGCTCACGCAACACTCTCTCGTACAAACAAATTTGCAATGAGCCCATCCATCCTTCTGTCCCCATCAGACCATATCCCAGCCAGTGGGAACTTCCTAAGTTTTCTCATTTCCAGAGCAAGGAAGACCCACAACAACACTTACCGGCATTCAGACATGCCTGTTACCTTATCGCCCATGACGATGCGTTGCTCTTACGCACGTTTCCCATGTCTCTCTCAAGTGCTGCACTTGACTGGTACAGCTCCCTTGCCAGCCATTCCATCTTCACGTTCACTCAGCTAGCCCAGCTCTTCCTCGATCATTTCTCCATCAATATCACCAAGAAGGTCTCCATCACAGACCTCTATTCTATCCGCTAGTTCGAGGATGAATCCATTGCTGATTTCATCGCTCGGTGGATGGGCCTTATCAATCAACTTTCATTTTCCTTACCTCAGCCTGAGCTTATTGAACTTTTCTCTCAAGCCTGCGCTAGACATATTTCTTCTACCTTGAGGGTTCAAACCTTCTGCACTTTTGATGAAGCCTTCACGATGGCTCGTAAACTTGAGTTACGTACCATCGAGGAGAATAAAGTCAAGTTGCGGAGTAAGAATCCTAACTCCAAAACCAATGACCCCTCTTCTAAGACTTCCTCATCCAATCCTAAATCTAAAGCTTCAGCAAATTATGTGGTTGTTAGATCTTCTTCCTCTTCACCTTCAACTAATCAATCTAAACCATCCACATCTATGAGTGCCACTCGCCAATTTCAGCAGAGATACATACAGCGACAGTTTACTCCACTTGGAGAATCATACGCATATGTGCTAGAAAAACTCATCAAACAAGGGGCCATCAATCTCCCTCAGATCCGACCACCACCACAATTTGATCCCTCATGCGCCATCCCTGTGTGGTATATGGAAAATGACTTCTGTAACTACCACCGTGTTAAAGGTCATGACACGGGCAACTGTAAAACCCTTAAAAACATAATCCAAGACATGTTGGAAAAGGGTGACCTCATCCTCGACAATCCTAATGCCCCTCTTAATCAGGGTATCGATATCTTTAAACAACCATTCCCCAATCATCCACCAACCCAAAACAATGTCCAGACCTTGACTGACAATACCCACGAACATAATATTTGAACAGTCAATACGGTCTCGCCCCTCATTTCTAACCAACCTCAAGAGGTGAGTTCATCCATCAACCCATCACATGTGGACGAACCTCTTTCTCCAGTTAGTTCTCCATCAACTTCTCTCATTTTTGAGGATGCCTCAACCTTACCAGCACCACCAGTTTCACCATCTTCCTTCTTGCTACCCATGGAGGACCCAACCTTTCCTACTCCTCGACCACAAGTGGAGGGCACTATCATCCCTGCCCTTTACCTACTTGAGGAGCTTCATTCTCCAGTTTCTTCTCCACCCAGGGAAGAACCTATCTCTCCTTCGTCTCCAACCAAACATAAACCTATCACGACTTCACCATGCTTTGGGGCCGAAACTACCATACCTTTAGTCCCACAACTGTCAGCATCTTCTCAAGAGCCCAAACTTCATCCCGCATCTTCTCAGCCATTTTCCCGACTAGTGGAGAGACTCAAACTTCTCCCTTCTAGGAAAGTGGAACATCAGGGATTGTGGGACCATCTCACAGCTCTTCAACAAGCCCGGGCCCTCTCATCTCATGCTGCTAATCCTCCCATGCCAGAACCTCCTAAGACTATCAACAAAAATCAGATTTCTGCCTCTAGACCATCTACATCTCCATTAACCTCATCAAAACCAAAACCCTCATCTACTCCGCCTAAACCTACCAAGTTGCTTGGCGTTTGCCCCATCTCCAACCTCACTCATCCATAAGTGAAGGTGGATTTAACCCAGACTTCAACCAATAGTAGTCTTCAACCCAAATCACAAAAGACTACCAAACCACAGAGGTGAATGCCTCCTCTTCCGTCACCATTGCCCTCCATTTTGGGCCCACATCCTTCAACCTTAACCAGAATCCTTCCCACTTCAACCTCTAATCAAAACTGGTTGCCTCCTTTGCTTCCTTTACCTACCACTAGCCTACCCTCTCCCAAAAGGGCGGTACCTCTCATGAAGAGTGTACCGTCTCTGCCTGTCATCGCACCATCAACCCAGAAGGTGGTACGAAAGCCTCCTCCAACTTTGCCCAAGCAAAAGTCACCGACATTGCATACATCGATGAGCATGGACCCTTTAGTGGGCTCATACTCTTTAATCTTGCAACATCTTTTACAAACTTCCAGCATAACTCTTCCACCCATCAAGCCCTTCCAACCTCTCGGGTCTAAACCCTCCTGGTTTGACGACACGAAGATTTGTTTATATCATCGTACACCAGGACACGACACCGAGACTTGTTGTGCCCTCAAGGCTGTCATTCGCCGTTATCTGAAGAAAGACACTTTTCTCTTTGAGGACACTTTCGACCGACCCCTGACTTCCTCTCATAACCCTTCAACCTCGTCAAGCCCATCCACATCTCATCAACTGGTTACAACCCCTTCATCATCTTCACCTCCCATCTTTGAAATCAATGCCATTCACATCAACACTAGGTCACAAAAGGATAAGGCAAAAGAAAAAGCCGCCATTCCTTGGACCTACCCTTTTGTCAATCCACCTCAACTGCTTAAGCCTAAGATTTCTATCCTTGGCGCACCTCAACCCTCCTCTTCTTCTTCTTCCCAACCAATCCATAACTCCATGTTGAAACAGCTTCACCAGATGCCTATGAAGATGTCCCTCTACGATCTCATCCAAACCTCGCCCCAACATCGTCAGGCCCTCATCCAAGCCCTGCAGGTAGCAGAGGTCTAACCTGAGGATCCCCAACCACTTGTTGCCCTTGTCCACTCCTTAGCCCCTGTTGCCTCCATCACATTCAGTGATTTTGAGATTCCCACATCCAACACAGAAGATCAGGACGCTGCCCTCTTCATCACTACCTATATCGATTGGACACACATTAAATGCGTTATGATCAACGGAGGCGCTAGCATTAACATCATCTCCACCCATGCCTTTGATCAGTTGGCTCTTCCCAAGAATTACGTCTCCAAAACTAACGCGATCTTGCGCTCTTTCAATGACACTACTGCCATGACCATCAACACAGTCATTCTTCATATTCACATTGGTCCACGCACAGTCCTGGAGCTCTTCTACATCATCGAAGGAGAGTTTCAATACAATATCTTGCTGGGCCGACCCTAGATCCACGCCATGGCTTGTGTCCCCTCCACCCTGCACCGTTGTGTGAAATTTGAGCATGACAGACAAATCCACACCATTCCTGCTGACCCTTCACCCTTCAAAACATGCAACACCACCTACCATCCAAACGATGTCCTCATCCCTATCAAGCCGTTAACCCCAGCATTGCCTCCATCTGTGGAAGCTTCGACCAGTTCGCAACAGGCGGTCACCCTTACACCTGCCCTTCAAGCGATGACCATAGACCCCATGGAAGACGTCTTCCAAAGACTGTCATTGGGAGAGTATCGCTTGCTGGCTTTAGACATGTTCCAAACTCCACAAGAGTATGGACGCCTTCATCACAGCCCCAGCTACGACCATCAGATAGGGATGATCATACCTTATGGTTCCCCTCACCTCCGCACTAACCTCGTCTATGGGGGGCTTAATCAAGCTCCTACTGATGGTAATCCTCTTTCTTCACCTCAACCTTTCACATCAGATTTCTCATTTCTTGGCAACCCCGCCTTTGCACACACTTACCTTTACAGATGTGCATGGAAGGGTTTTGGTTTCAGATGCTATGAGCAAGGCTCCCATTAGCCTATCCAACCGCTTAACGATGACGACGCTAAGAAACGGTATGGTCTGGGATATCATAACCCTATAGACCTTTGTCCTGAACCAATCATTGACCAATCTCCTCCACACTCACCTGTTTCACCCCCTTCACCTATGGAGTCAGTGGTTTCCATTCCTCCTAGTTTTTTTTTTGCATAAACACCATCCGCCTGGACCCCTTAACTTATCAGCTCAATGGGGTGTCCAATTCTCTCCCTCTCATTTTTCCCAGCATGATCGAAGATGAGTCGGCAACCATTCACACTGTTCACTACGTTGACGATGATGCCATTCTTTCTTACATGGGCGCTGATGATTCTTTCATCCAGCGCTCCCTCCCTTTTGAGACCCAGGTTATGTTAAATGAATCAACCATTGACATCAACCTTCCTTCTTCTGATGTTCCTTATGTCTTAAAGATTAGCCAATCTTTAGACACTCAAGAGCAGCTTGACTATACCCATTTCCTCTCTGACCATAGCAAGGCCTTTGCCTGGACTTACAGTGATATGCCTGGCATCGACCCCACCATCGTTACCCATAACATTGTCACCAAACCAGAGGCTAAGCCTGTCAGGCAAAAGCTTCAAAAGATGCATCCTCGCATTGCCCTCCTTGTCAAAGAAGAGCTTCAATGCCTCCTTTCTGTCTCCTTCATCCAGCCCATTGATTATCCACTGTGGGTCTCTAACATCATCCCAGTCACCAAGGCAACTGGGGGGATTCGAATTTGCACGGACTATCGCGACCTTAACTTAGCTTGTCCTAAAGATGACTTTCCTCTTCCTAACATTGACCAGCTTGTTGATCTTATGGCCGGCCATGAGATGCTATCTCTTATGGATAGATTTTCAGGATATAATCAAATCTTGATTGCTCTAGAAGATCAGCACAAGACTACTTTCATTACCTCATGGGGGACTTTCTGCTATCGAGTCATGCCTTTTGGCTTGAAAAATGCAAGCGCCACTTATCAGCATGCCATGACCTACATTTTCCATGATCTCCTTCACAAAATCATGGAGGACTATGTGGATGACCTACTCGGCAAGTCCAAGCTTCGTCGTGACCATCTAACCATTCTCAAAATCATCTTTTCTCATCTTCTTCAGTACAATGTTCATCTTAACCCCAAGAAATGTGTCTTTGGGGTCCTCTTTGGCAAGCTTCTCGGCTTCATCGTTTCCTTTCGTGGCATCGAGATAGATCCCACCAAGATTCACGCTATCCTCAAAATGCCTCCCCTGACCAATCTCAAGCAACTTCATAGTTTGCAAGGCAAGCTCCAATCCATTCATCATTTCATCTTGCAACTTTCTGACCGATGCCAACCTTTTCATCATCTCCTTAAGAAGGATGTCTCTTTTACATGGGATAAGGACTGTCAAGAGGCTTTTGAAGCCCTAAGATGCTATCTGGTCTCTCCACCAGTCCTCATTCCACCTAAATATGACCAACCCTTCTACCTTTATATCTCAGCCACTCATCATTCGTTAGGTGCCATGATCACGCACCGAGATGAGTATCACCGTGAGCAAGCAGTCTATTATATCAGCTGAACACTGGTCGACTATGAAACTTGGTATACCCATATCGAGAAACTCTATTTGGCATTAGTCTTTGCTGCTACTAAGCTTTGCCACTATCTTCTTAGTCACAAAACCTGTGTCATCACCCACACTGACCCTCTCAAGTATATGCACTCCAAGCCATATCAGAATCAATGTATGGCTCGGTGGCTCATGCTGCTTGCTGAGTTTGACCTCGAATTCATCCAACAAAAATCTATCAAGGGGAAAACCATTGCTGATCAACTAGCAGATGCCCCTCTTCCTGACAATCAACCTTCACAGTGTGAGTTCCTTGACGAGTCTATCGCTGCGCTTTCCTCCGATGACGCCACCTATCAGATGACTATGTTCTTTGACGGTTCCAAATGTCAACTAGGTGGGGGTGCTGGGGTCATTCTCATCCCACTCGAAGGGGAGCCCATGCCTTTGTCTTTTAAACTTGACTTTGATTGTACCAATAATATGGCCGAATACGAGGCCTTAATTTTGGGACTTCAGACCACCCTCTCTCTCAACATCAAGTCCATCAACATCTTCAGCGACTCGCAGCTCATCGTCAATCAGGTCAACGGTTCATACCTCTGTAAAAATGAAATTTTGCAAAGGTACAAAAATCCTGTTGACATTCTCCTTGCATCTTTCGATCATTACCTCCTGCAGACTGTTCCTTGATCCATGAATAAGTTTGCTGACACCATGGCTTCTCTCACTTCACATATCCCATCTTCCTCATCTGCATCCAGACTTTTTGTCACGATGCGTCGTGTGCCGTTGCCTTCATATATCTCTTCTCACATTCATCATGTCAACACTATAGACCCTAGCCCACAAGATGCTTGGTATAAGCAACTTGTAGACTTCTTATCTCTCTCTGTCATTCCTCCCAACCTCTCTAGTAATGCACGATGAGCTTTTATCAAGCGTACTGCTCTCTATACCATACTAGGGGGTCTTCTCTATAAGCGAGGCTTTGACGGCCTCCTTCTTCGCTGTCTCACCTCCACTGAAGCATCTCAAGCCATTCAGCAAGTCCACGATGGGATTTGTGGCAGACATTTTAGTGGGAATTCGGTTGCCAAACGCATCCTTCGTCTGGGCTATTATTGGCCTACCCTTCATCAAGACTGTAGCGACTATGTTCGGCATTGCATCAAGTGTCAGCAACACTCTAACTTGCTTCATCTTCCTAGTCACGCCTTACAAATTGCTCAGGATTTCTGGCCTTTTTCTCAGTGGGGTTTAGATCTCATCGGTGAGATTAACCCTCATTCATCTCTTCGTCATCAATCCATCATCACAGCCACTGAATATTTCACCAAGTGGGTGGAAGCCATTCCTCTCATTTCCACAAAAGCCGACAAGATCGTCGACTTCATCACCACCCATATCATCTGTCGTTTCGGTGTCCCTCATAAAATCATCACCGATAACGGCAAGTCCTTTAAAAACAAGACTGTCCAAACATTATGCGACTCATTCGGCATCAAACTCAGTTTCTCTTCGCCTTACTACCCACAAGCAAATGGGCAGGCCGAGGCTTCCAACAAAATTCTCACCAAAATTCTTATGAAAGTGGTCAGTGACATAGGTAGGGATTGGCACATTCACATTCCCTTTGCTTTGTGGGCTTACCGCACTAGCATTCAAACCTCTATGGGTGTTACCCCTTTTTCTCTCGTGTATGGAACAGAGGCTATCTTACCTCTCGAAGTACAGATCCCGTCTCTCCACATTTCTCTACATGATATTCTTTCCAACGATGACTTTCATCAAGATCGCTTAGCTCAACTTGAGTTACTTGACGAACGCCGTCTTGCTGCCCTTAATCATCTCCATGTCTATCAACATCGCATCAAGTGCACCTATGACAAAAATCTGTGAGAACAAGATTTCAACAACGGAGTCCTCATCCTTAAAGAGAATCAACACGTGACCAATATGGAGCGAAGCAAATGAGGCAAGTTTTCTCCTAATTAGCTCGGACCTTTTATTATCATGCACAAGTATGGATCAGGGACTTATCGTCTGTCTTCTCTTGATGGATGCCCAGAACCTGAGCCTCTTAATGCGTTGCATCTGCGACTATTCTACTGCTAGTCGAGTATTCATCCACTTGACACTTAACTTGAGCTCATCCCTTGAGCAATCCCCGTCCTCTTAATCCTAATTCCTTTCAACCCTATTCCTCTTAACAATTCCTATAACCCTTTTATGCTGTATGGATGCTTTGTCCTAATAAAAGGGAGCCCTTGACCTTCTATAATCTTGTCCATGACTCACATTTCTATAAAAACAAATCAAGATGTCATAATATCCATGGTCACTATATCAATATCCAATCAAAAAGCAGACTGCTCCCTTGAAGGACAGCTGTACTATCATTGCTGTAATTAATAGATTGCTCCCTCGAAGGACAGCTATTCAAAAGCCTTTATATTACACAAAAATCTATACCAGTCCGTTGAAGGATGGCTATGACTAATCTGGCAATAAACAACACTATTTTAGAAGCTTCCCACATTGATCAGCTTCACAACTGACCACCAAGCAAATGACATCTCTATGCAGGCTTCCCGCATTGATCAGTCTGCACTAAAAAAAAAAAAAAAAAAGGGTCATGGACTTGACTTATAGTTGTATCAGGGTCTCCTATAAAAAGGGGCAAAGTTATCTCTGCTCTTAAAACGGGTTACCCTCTTTCCTCCTCCTATCACCTGCTCAAGGGATTTCGAGCTCACTTTAATGTCAAAGTGATTCGATTACCTCTCTAACATAACTATGGTCGACGACGTCACGCATGAATGGGGCTCTTGGTTCTCATAACCCCTATCTATGCTATCTTTTTGGTCCTTGTCAATAAAAGAGCAATATGCTTTTCACTTCTTCTACACTTTGGTCACACTCACCTTCATCACTTGTCAATCAACTCAACTCAACTCTCTTTTCAAACCACTCCTATAGCTTATTCCCCCTAGTTTCTATGGACACCGATACACATGGAAACTATCGACCCACCGCAATTTATGTTCAGCATAAACCAATACTTGCTGAAGCATAAATAGACCTCAATTCATTTTTAGCATACATCTATCACGAATATGGAATATTGCTAGGGATGAAAGACCTCTCAACCAATGTTGCAGAATACACCATTTGGAAAAGGCTGCAACATCTCTTCTCCTCATCATTTCATCATAACCAAGACCAATCTATCAACCATTTTGACCACCGGTCTTCTACTCAGACCCTTTGTCTGAACTACATTGGTCTGAGGCCTTTTTGCAGGGGCTATGTAGGCAGCACTCAGATGACATGACTGTCTTCTGGGGTTAGCTCGACCACCCTCGTTTATTCGTCTCTCTGATGGACAAACCTTCTTTCCTTCTTTTACCCATAACCTTGCCCTTGACCACGACCAATTCCATCTCTTTGACCCTCCCTCCCTTCTAGGGAGAACTACATTGGCCTGAGGCCCTATGACCAGGGCTATGTAGGCAGCACTTAGTTGACATGGGGTCTTTTGATGTTAGCTCGGCCACATCCTTTCACCCATTCCTCCCCTCGACCACCAACCACTGGAGATCATACCTATCTCCTCCGACCTTGACCACTTCCAAGACATTGTTGCCTTGGTTGTTTTTGCATGTATGCTACCTCATGACTGGTTAGCAAAATTTTGCACAGACCTTTTTGGACCCTCACAAGTATTGGATCGCAAGCCGGTTGATCCACACTACTTGTGGCTTTTTCGTGTTTCTAGGAGCACTTCCTGAGCTCAGGATACCTAGAACGCGACGACCCATTTGGAGCTTCAGCTTAGATTGAATAACCTGATCAGTAGACGACTAAATGCTAGGGCCCAGTTATTTCAATTTTGGCACTCCTCGACCCTTGACCTGTACACTTTGACCTAACCATCTCGTGCAGTGGTATGCACGCAATCACGCCTTTTGCAGCATTCACCCTCACCCCTTTTTCATCCACTCTTTGTCAAATCAGCACCCGATTCCCGGTTCCCTTCCCTCGATTCCTGCTTTGAGGGGGAATACCTCATCCATAATCGGGGCAATCCGCTTCCTATTTTTGTCTTGTAGTTCATTCGAAAAACCAACAAGACGAAATCAATCTTATCCCTCACTTGGGGCAATAACTCCTATTTTTGTCTTGCAGTTCATCCAGAACAACCAACAAGACAAAAAGGGAAAAATGTAGACACCAAAATTGTGTCGACTCCCCTGGTCATCCCCCATTTTCTTCTTCTTCACCTATTTAACCCTTGTCGACCACTTTTTTCCACTAGCCTCGACCCTGGCAGCATGTAAAAATGAGCACAGAGCTAAAGCTAGACTCTATCCCCATTGTGCATCTGTCGACGACGGTCGTTACCCGGCTGATGTTGCCGACGTCGATCACTTATCGGCTGACGTTGGCAATCCTACAGACATCGGTCACCTTACCGTTATCCGTTATTAGTTATCATTTGGTTCCCAATCGATTTCCCGAACGGTTATCGAACCGTCTCTCGAACCGCCCCTTTGCCTTCATCAACATCCGCCGATCAATCCTGAAGGCTTATCAACTAATCAATCAATCAATCGACCCCTGAACTCAGATATTCACAAAACTCTGATGATCAATCAACTCCAGCATTCAACCAATCTGCATTCACTTCGATCAACTTACGGCAACGCTTCAACAACTTCAATCATGGCTTTTATCATGTCTTCTGGCAGGTAAGTATTTACTCTGTTTGTTTTATTTCTTTCTGGTTATTATTTGTTTGTTATTTCTATCATCTCGGATCTTCAGACTGTAGACCTGAGCCCTGAGTCCCTTCCTTACATCTCTGCCCACTATCCCAGTCTATAACTCCGTCCAGACTCGACCAAAACCCCCAGACCCTGTCCAGACTCGACATTACCTTGATTAGACCTTGTTCAGACCCTATCCAGACCCTATCCCGACCCTGTCTAGACCCTGTCCCGACCTTGACCAGACCCTATCTCGACTCTATCCAGAACTTGCCCCGACCGACACCGGTCACTACCCCGACTGACGCCGGCACTTTAATCGACGTCGGCACTTTCCTAACCGAAGCCGGCACTACAGAGACCGACATTGGCAACTGCACAGAACATTTTACTTCATTATCAGGTATGCATTTTATTTTTCTATCCTTTATTTCTGTCATTTTATCTTTCATTATATCTACTTTAGTCCAATATTCTGCTTTTTTATCAGTGGGTTGATATCCTTCTAGGAAGTCTTCGTACTTCTGGGATCAGGCATTCCCCTGACAGCCCACCATATCTTTGACTAACATTTTTTCGTGTTTTAATCTCTTTTCTTCTCAGGTGTCATTCCTCCATAGCCAAAGAGGAGAATCTTCCAATGTCTGATTTCGGTGCGCACGACTTTATCAGGTATCTTCTAGCCTTGACCATTTCTTTTAGTTTCTTATTTCTTCTTTGAATGTAGAAAGCAATTTTGCATAGAAACACTATGAGCCAATATAATGAGATGTATATTTTGAGAGAGATATGTATATTGTGATATATTATTATGATTATGGTTATAGACATATGATTTATAGATATGATCCTTTTTTATGGTTTTTGGTTGATGTATATGATGTTCATGTTGAGTATTTTGATTATGGTTATGCTCTTGATGTTTTGAATGCGGACTCACCTAGTTAGGCATGTGATGATATGTCTCTTTATTCATGTTTATGATAATTTTTGGTTATGGATTTGATGCTATCTCATGTGATTATGATGATAATGTGATGTTACCGATGGCTATGATGATGCTTATGACATTTAGGATTATAGTTTCTTGATGATGTTGTGTATGGATGTGATGATTTAATTTCATGTTTTGAGATGATCATGTGTATGATATTGATATTATTATGGTGTTCATTACAAAATTTAATGATTATATGCTTCCTCCTTTAGATTTTAACATGTGAAAAATGGTTTATTACTATTTGTTCATGGATATTATGATATCAATATGATGCTGACATTACGGATTTTGATGATGATTATGATGATGTTATGTGATGTAGTTATGATTATGGTCATATTGTTTAAAATAAAGTGCATAAAGTAAGTTTAGTAACAAAACTAGATGTGAGAAAGAGAAGATAACCAAGAGACAAAAATCTAAATGAATATATCAACCAATATAAGAGGATAATAAGATGGCACAATGATTTTTCTTTAGAAAGCACTAATACAAACCGAATTTGGATTGGATTGAGTAACATAAGCACTTTGAACGCCTCAAATTAGCATTCATTAGTTGGTTGAAAGGTGTCTTGATCATATAATGTCAAGTAAACTCAAAGTCCCTTTCTTATAGTACATAGAGGGGAGATGGATGGAGATGTAACCTTCTTGTAAGACTAGCATGCCTCTCCTCTAGGTCACCAAAGAGTCACATAAATAAGTCCATGTCATATAAGGTGTAGATTGATTGATGCAAGAAGTCTAATTATGAGAGCCAATTATGGCTTTCAAAATTATTTTGCTTATGAGAGCCGATTATGGATTTTTTTAATGCTTTATAAGGGTGTTTTGATTATTTTATTATTGTTTTGGGAGGGTTGGGGAAGTTTATTGATGTGGGAAGCTTCCAATAAATTACTATGATTTTGAAAAATGCTTTACTCAGACATATTTCAAGGGAGTGCTCTAATTTTATGTGATTTGTCTAATACTTTTGATAGTTATCCTTCAAGGGAGTAATATACCTTATTTTTAGAAATTGTGATATGTTTTTGGTAGCTGTCCTTCAAGGGAGTAGTCTATGAATGCTAGGAATGACCCATGATTATTTATAGTTATGAATTTTATTTTGATTTTGTTAGACATAGACTTGCTTATATAGGCTTAAATGTTTTCCTTTTATGAAGGAAAAACTAAAGCACAAAAAGATTGATAAGGTACAAAAGAGGTTTAGGTGACAATGATAATGGGAATCCATCTTAGGAAAGGGGAAAAAAGTACCATGAGAATCATGCCATGGGTAGATTCATGGTACCCATTGTTAAAGATTAGGCTATGATTATGATCGATAATCACCTAATTCTATTTTAATCAATTACCACTAAAATAGGGAGATGAATGTGTTTTGAAAGTAATGGATGAGCTTAAGTTAGATAAAAGGTGAGTTTGATCTTTTTTAATAAAAGAAAGGATGTAGATGTGAAACATTGATGGGATTGGGTTATGGGTTTCCCTCAAGAGAGGATAATCAGTGACCTCCTGATCCATACTTGTGCATGATGATATAAGGTCCAAGCCAATTGAAATAAAACTTGCCTCATTTTCTATTCTTCATATTGGTGACATGTTTGTTTTCCTTTAGGATTAGGTCTATGATATTGAATTATTACACTTTAAGGTGTTTGATATAATCTCTTTTGATCCATTATTGATAGACATAAATATGAGTAAGGGTGGGTAAATGATGCTCATCAAGTAGCTCAATCTAAGCTAAATGGTGCTAATGATAATCATCTTCAAAAATGATATCCTGTAAGGATATACAAAGTGAAGTAATTTAGACTTTGAGAGGTAAGATGACCTTTACTCTAAACACAAGAGATAATGGGGTAACACCCATAGGGATTCTAATGCTAGTATGATATGCCCATAAGGTGAAGGGGATGTGTAAATGCTAATCCTGACTAGATGCATTGACCATTTCAGTTAACATGTTGTTAAGAGTTTTGTTGGAGACTTGTGCATATCTATTTGTTTAAGGATGATAGGGTGAAAAAAAAACCATTTTGATACCAAATACATCACAAAGACCTTAGACTTGTTTGTTCTTGAAATATTTTCCAATATTGATGATACTTTTGTGAGGAACACTGAAACGATAGATAATGTCATGATTAATAAAGTTGATAATATTTTTTTCTTTGGTTGAGATAAAAGGGACAAACTTTACCAATTTAGGAAATTAATTAGTCATAATGATGATATAATGGTGTCATTGTGAAGAATGGGGGTTAATTTCACCAATAAAGTCAAGACCCTATTATGAGAAGGGCCAAAAATATATGGATATGTGAAGAGTATGGATAGGTACATGATGTAAATTAGCATGTTGTTGACACATAACCCACTTTTTCACATAATCATAATATTCTTGGTTAAGGGTAGGCTAGTAATATCTAAGGTGAATGATGCATTTAGTGAAAACTAGGCTAGTAAAGTGTCTCCCATAGATACCATCATGTATTTACCTAATAGCATGAGAGGATTCATGAATACGTAGGAAATAGAAGAGGATACCATCAAATCCGTGTTTATAAATAATTCCTCCTGGTATGGTATAATATGAGGTACTCTGGATAAACTATCTTTGAGCATTCCTAAAAAGACCAAAAGGAATGATGGCAAGGTTAAGATAATTGAAGGTCTATTGATACCAGAGGTTGGGTTGGGCCTCCTCCACATTAAATATGGTATGAGAGTCTAACTTGATGTAGGAAGGATCAATAAGTTTATGGATGATGACATATATCTTAGATTCAGAGGGTGTAGATGATATTTGAGAAGTGAAGGAATCCATTGTATCAACAAACTTGTTTATGTATCATGGAGTGGTTAGGATACAGTAGTGTTTGAATGACGCTAAGAGTACATCCATTAATTTTTTATACTAATGCAAAACATCATTATTACACTAATAATATCTATGGATTTGATTGACCACTAATTAAGAGTCACAAAAGATGTTGATCATTTTTAAATCCAAGGATAATTTAGTTTGAAGGCCTATTACTAGGGATTCATGCTCAGCCATATTTTTAGTACATTCAAAATTTAGATTGAAAGATAAAGGAATAGGTTCATCACAAAGGTGGATAAGGATAATGTTAGCTTCCCCACCACATTAACACTTTTATCCATTTAATAGCATGGTCAATTGATAGGTGGAGTCTTCTTGAGAGAGGGTCATAATGGAATCATCTAGAAAATCAAGAGGAGGAGGTTGATTATCTACTAATGGTGCATCAAACAATTGGATAGAAATGACCTAAATTTTAATTGAATTCTATTAAAGAAACTTAATGTCAAACTTAGCTAAAAACATGAGCCATTTGGCCATAAATTGGATTTGGTATGGCTTGGAGTGCATATACTTGAGTGGGTTGATGTGGGTTATGACAATGGTCTTGTGGTTGAGAAGGTAGTGGTGAAGCTTGGTGGGCATGAAGACCAAGGCTAGGAAAATATTAATGGTATGGGTATACCAAGTTTCATATTCTACAAGCATACAACTAATGTAGTAGATTACTTGATCCTTATGTTATTCATCCAGATGAGTGAGCATTGCCCCTAAGGAGTGGTCAGTTGTAGAGAAATAAAGGTGAAAAGGTTGATCATTATTAAGTGGAATGAGGACAGGTGGAGATAAGAGGTATTAAGTGAATCAAAGGCCTTTTAATATTCATTATTCCACTTAAAATATACATCCTTCTTTAGAAGGTGGTGGAAGGGTTGGCACCAGTCTGAAAGCTGGGAGATAAATAAATGAATGGATTGGAGCTTCCCCTACAAACTACAAAGTTACTTGAGGTGGGTCAAAGGCAACATGTTAAGGATTTATTTGATTTTGGTATGATAAACTTCAATTCTTTGAAGGGATATAATTAATCCAAGGATCTTCCCTAATAAAACCCCAAAAATACACATTTTAGGGTTAAGGTGGACTAGTAGTGGATGAGTCACTCAAAGATAATCTTGAGAATGTCTAAATGATCCTTATGATATTTGGATTTCCCAAGAAGGTCATCAACATAGTACTCAATGATTGTATGAATAAGGTCATGAAATATGTAGGTCATAACATGTTGGTAGGTTGTATTAGCATTATTCAGTCAAAATACATAACCTGATAGTAAAAATTCCCCCATGGGGTGATCAAGGTGGTTTTGTGTTGATCTTTAGGGGCAACTAAGATCTAATTATAACTTGAAAATCTATATATAAGAGATAACATCTCATTATCGACTATTTTTTAAATGCTTGGTAGAGGATATTAATATTTTAGGCAAGCAAAGTTAAGGTCATGAAAGTCCACATAAATGTGTAGTCCCCCTATGGATCTGGTGATAGGCACAATGTTCAAGACCCATTGAGGATAGTCAATGGGTTGAATGAAATTGATGGACAAAATACATTGAATCTCTTCTTTTATGAGAAGGGCTATGTGAGGGTGCATTTGTTGAAGTTAATGCCTAATGGGCTTAACATCATAGTTGGTGACTATGTTTTGGGTAGTGATAGAGGGGTTGATTATTGGCATATTACTATAAGATAAAACTAATGCTATGCTACGATCTTGTATTAATAAGGGGAAGAATTAGAGATTATAAAATTGGCCAACTTTGATAATTTAGGGGTTATTTGAGGTACCCAAGTTGATAGCCATGGTGGATTTATTTAACATGGTTGAAGTCTTCAAAGGTAGGGATTTATGGATAGAGGAATCTGTGGTACCAAGATAGGTGAAAATAGAATCATCATCCTAACACTCAATGATATTAATGGTAGGAGAGTCATCTCTTATCATATCAGGATGGGTTAGAGGAATGTTTATGGTTACCCCCTCCTTTTGATAAGTTACAAGTTTGAGGTTGATCATGTTGATGAAAAACATTTAGGGGGATGATGTGAGAATCATCTTCCATCGATGGTGGAGTGAATGGTGAGGATGGGCTTTCCTCATCAATGATGGTAATGGGATGAAAATTATTCTATTTTTTAGGTGGCATAAAATTAATCCCATGAGTTTCGTAAGGTTTTAAATTTTTGATTGAAATCAACATCTGTGGCCAATGTTCATATTGACTTAGGCCAAATCTCTAATAAGAACACTTATAGACGTATGTCTTGACAAATTTTTGTTTATATAGATAGGAAAAGTTGGGGATGAATGATTGAGGTAAAAAGGAGCTAGCAGAAGTGCTTAGGTTTATCAAGTCACCCATAGATTAAATTAGATTGAAAAGTTAAGGGCTCAAAGGGAATAATGGTTTCAATATTGGGGTCATAATCATGTTGGTGGTTAAGTTTCCAACACTCTTGAGGAGTGGGGAAGCATCAAGTGTTAGAAGGTGATATTCCCCCAATAAAATAGACTCGAATGTTGATTCTAAAGGGTCCATTATGGGATTTGGGTAAAAGGGATGAAAGAACTGGTGGGTGCTTCATTGGTAGAATAAGCTATTATTTCATCATTGACTAGTGAAGGCTTGTTATATGGAGGAAGGATAATGTCATTAGGTCGGTATATCATACTACATGATGTAAAAGGACTGCGGTCAACATGTATGGTAATAAATTGAAATTCGTACTCAAATTTGATGTAAAAGAGTGGATGACACACAACCCATGGAATTAATCTAAGGGTATCCCAACAAGATGTTATACTAGAACTCACCTTCCACTACATATAAGAACTCAGGAAGTATGTGGGATCTTAGGAGAATTTAAAGGACAACATTTACTAAAGTTGTGGTCATGGTATTGTAGAATGATTAGAGCACTTCTAAGGTTTATGACATGATTTTCTTGAGTAATTTAAGTTGGTTTTAGGCATGGGAGGAGATGATGTTCATAATAGATCCTCTATCAATCATAACCCTCTTTATATGGGTCTAGTTGACATAGGTAGTAATGAAGAGGGGAGTATCATTAACATCCCAATGGATAGAGAGTATTTCTAAATATTTGAAGGTAATAAGCTTAGAAATGTGAAGAGCTCTTATAAAGGCTAAAAAATCTTAAGGGTATTCTAGCCTAACCTCTATATACTATATTTATTTTATCATTATTTGGTGATGACAGGGTGAGGTATTAATCAGTTCATACAAACTCATCTTTACCAGTGTTTGGTGAAGCTATTTCATAACTACTCATTGGATTGATTTAGATGGATTGGAGTGAGAGGGTCTTAAGATGGATACTTTAAGTTTTATTAAAGGTAAATTTACTTGGTGTTGACTAGGTAATTGGGTTAAGGAATAAGGATATATCCATCGAATGGAGCCTTTGTCTTTCCCTTATCCTTAGGTTTATCCAATGATCATGTGACCATATGGATGTTGTGGATTGGGAGAGATGTCAGGATAGGTGATTGATTTGATTCCTCTTCACTTTGACATGAGAGTGGAGGGGTAGGTGGGTGTTATTTGATGGATTTTAGTTCTTATCTTGATGTTAAGATCAGTAAAGGCTCATGTGATAATAAGTCATCCTCATGATATAACTAATGGGCTAATGCTTAGAGAGCCTTATAGTTCTCTATGTCATGCTTGAGTGTCCCATGGTATGAACATATTATTTTGTCATTATACCAAGATGGTTTGGGACTGTGTGGATCAAATGGTCTGATAATAGGTAAGGTTAAGTAAGATACTTGTAATAACCTCTAAAGGTTAGTTTAATAGGACTCCATTAAAGGTGATAAGGGTATGTGGGTCTTAGGTTTGGTGGTTAGGGTCAGAGCCCTCTTAGGAGGAGGCTTAATGGTGGGATTATTTGGTGAACGGACTTTTTTTCTATATACTTTAGGTGTGGATGGATTGGAGGTGGATGACTTGGAGGTAGAAGGTGTTGGGGTAGATATTTGAGGGATAGGTAGTTTGGTTATAGGAGGTGCAATGAAAATGGGTGAAGGTTAAAGTAAGAGTGATGGTGTGACTAAAAGTGGTGGTTGGGTTTGAGCTTTGTTTGGGGTGGTTGGTTTCCTTGCTAAGGTAGAGGGGTGAGGTCCCCGAATAGAAGGCAAAGTGAAGAGGCAGGATAAAGTTTTGGTTTGTGAGATCTTGGGTGGTTTTTTATCTCTTATATGATTTGGTTAGGGGTTTGTTGTGTGGTATTAGAGGGTTTAAATCCACTTTTAATGATGGATGAGTATGTTTTTGAGTAGGAAACATGCCAAAATTCATGGTAGGCTTGGTCTGAATGATGAGAGGTGACTTGGTAACTTTAGGTAGGGTAGGTCAAGATTATTTAACAATGGTTTAGTTGGTAAAAAAATATAATGGTTTGGGTGTGATGGTGGCAGGTTTTCTAGTAGAGGTGATAGGTTGGTTTGATAATGTTGTGGTTGGGGGTTCTTGCCTGGTTGGGTAAGAAAGCCCAATGTGGTTCTAAAATTTGGCATGATCCATGTTAGGTTAGGATAGGTATCTTAATTTTTTGACCAGTTAAAAAAAGGTTTTTAGACATGTTTGATCCATTCATTATTGGTCTTAAAGGATAAGCCCACAGGTGGAGAAAGGGGAGTGGGTCACTTCACTCATCCTTCACCTCAATCAAGGGTTTTGAGGCTTGGGAAGATAGTTCCGTGATGGGAGGAGTAGGTAAAATGATTTATTTATTAGAGATGATTTCAAAAGGGAGAGTAGATTTTTGTATGATGGAATAAAAAGGTGTGGAAGGAATGGTTGTCTCCTCTGGTATGTTTGTGAAAGGAGTTAGTTGATCCATTATCTTAGTAAGTGGAGAATGGTGAAAAGTCATCTCCCTAGTTTTAATTTTCAAAGGAGAGGTTGGTGAATAAACTACCTCAATAAGTGGATGGGTTGGTAGCATAGATTGGATAGTGGTCTCCTTAGCTATGAGTTCACTAAGCACCATGTTAATAGTGTGTACCTCATGAGAGGATTCTACTTTTTCTATTGTTGGTGAATGGAGTGTGGTTGGGAAATGGTTGTCTGAATATGTCAAGTGATTGGTTTGGGGGTACATTGGGGTTATCCAATGAAATATCCCCCTTATCAATGAGATTTTGGACAACACTCTTAAAGGTGTTACACCTATTAAAATCATGTCCAATGACATGGTGGAAGGCACACAATTCATTCTCTTTATACCAAGTAGGTGCAAGATGAGAAGAGTTGAATTATTGTAGAGGTTTGATTAAAGGAATTGGATAAAGTTGGATTTTAACATTTTCTCCAAGATCAAAGCATATGAATCCCCTAGCGAAGTAAATTATATTTGGTTTTTGCTATTTGGATTCTTGGTATTTTGATTGGATTAATTGGAAGAATTAGATTGGTTAACAACAAGTGGAGGGGTAGTTTTAAGGACAACCATGTTTTTGGTTCCCTTGTTTTTGAGTTGGGTGTTGTTTTTATTATTTGGTTTAGAGGATGAGGTTTCACTTGATTTTAAGGTGGATTTAAGTGATTTTAAACTTTAATTTTCCCTTATAAATGGCTCTATTTTCTAGTTTATGGGCCATGGTAAAAACCTTGTCAAAGGTCCTGAATCTCTAAACTCATAAAGTAGAGTAAATGTGTTTGGCACATGCCTAGGTGAAGAGTTCAATCAGCTCAAGTTGAATCAAAGAAAAAGAGATTTGGTTTATGAGACTTATTTAATAGGCCACAAAGTCAGCAATAGATTCATTATCAATCTATTGGATAGAGTATAGATTGGTGATGGAAACCTTCCTAGAGATGTTTATGGAAAAGTGGTCTAAGAAGGTTTTGGATAGCTTGGTGAAAGAGAAGAGGGAGTGCTTAGGAATAACACTATACCAATATAGTTTAAGCCTTGATACATACATGGGGAAGGTCCAAATGAGGAGAGCATCATCATAGGCAATAAAGTAGCACAAGTGCTTAAATGCCCTCAAATGTTTTTAGGGATCTTACTTACTTTGAAATTTAGAAAATTTGGGAAGTTCCCATTGAGGTGGGTAAGTTTAGATAGGTAAAACTGGGTGAATAGGTTCATTATAGATATAGTCATAAGATAAGAGGATTTGGGTACCAAAGATAGATGACTCTAGGGTGGTCATTTTTTCCATTAATAATTTGATGAGATTAGTTTTTGGTTTTCCATCCCCATAGTTATAAGGTAGGTTTTATTGGGTTTGGGTAGGCATAACATAAAATTAGCTAGCAGAAGGTTAAGAAGTTGGTATATATTGGTATGTGGATGAAAGTGGCTGAAATGGCACTGGGTATAGGTAAGTAGATGTTAAAGGTTGGGTAGAGTATGAGGCCATATATCCTTGTGGGTTTAGGATATTGATTAGGCTGGGTGTAATAGACACTTGTTGAGAAGCTGGTATGGGTTCAATGGGAGGTATTATTAAGTTGGTGGGTTGGGGATAGGTGGTGATCTTGGTGATGATCGATGTAAGGGTGGAAGGTATAAGAACCACCAAGCTCTAGAGTGGAGTGGAGGTAGGTGGGTTGGAAATAAGAGGGAAAGTAGTAACATTGGTAGAAGGTACTCCCATTGTAAGAGGGGTATGGATGGTCAAAGGTTGGATGGCTGCTATGTTAGAAGAGTTGTTAGTTGGGGTGGATGGTGTTTGGTTGTTGATTGGTTGGGTAGATTGGTTTTATATAGTAGTTTTAGTAGGATGGTTGGTGGAATATGAGGCCTAGGTAGAAAAAGGTTTGATGGAAGTGGGGGCACTAGAGGTGGTGTCCATAAGGTGGGATGACATCCCATAGGGTGGATCAATAGGTGGAATTGAAGTAGGGGTATAGGGAGAGATGGTGTTGAGGTAATGTTGAAGACCTATAGGGTTGTTAACCACAAAAGTAGAAAATTTTACATCACCTTGGGAAAGCATTTTAGGGATGATGGGAATGATATAAGGATGGAGGGAACCATATGCATATGAAATTTAATCCATGGATGAAGAGGAAGATGAATATGGATGATTAGAAGGTGGATCTTGGTTTTCTTGGTTCCTTAGTTGTTGCCTAGTCAAAACCATGCAAATGGGAAAAATGGAAAGATACAACTAATATCAAAACCCAAATAAAGAGAAGACAAGAAAAAAGTCAAAGGAAGGAAACACAAACTAAAGCATGTTAATCTTAAGATTTATTTTAGTCTTTCTTTTGGATTATGCCTTAAGCTTTAAGAACTGTGTGATCCAAGTTGGCTTCTAGAGAGGGTACTAGAAGAGAAGTTTAAGATTATTTTTAGGTTGTGTTTAGGATCTCAAAGGGATCTATATTAGAGATCAATATGTATCTTGATATTGTGGTCTACCCCCTCACTTCACACAACATAGGGATAAGGGTGTTAGGTGATTAGCCAAGATAAATTGATTGATAGAGTTTAAACTCAAGTAGAAAGTTGAGTTGGTTTTCCCCTTAGTGATGAAATCTAAATAAAATAGCTAAGAAAGGTGACCACTAGGTAATAAAATCCTAGTCAGGCCTTATGTCAATGTTTGATGCTTGATTTAGTGTGAGTGATTTAATCTTGTGTGTATGACAAGAGTGTGATATCCCCTTCTAATAGGGATATATGAAAGACACAAAACTCTGATACCAAAGACAAAAGCTCTGATACCACTGTAATATCCCCTCCAAATAGGAAATATAGCAACACAAAAAATTTGAACCAAGATATAATCGTTGTTGAATAAATTTAGAAAGATCACAATAATATAGTCTCTTAATAACAAATTACAGATTGTATCACTTGTCCTTCTAAATTATTACAATTTCAATCCTCTAATATGCATATAAATATGAAATATAGTCTTGAAAAACCCTGGCTTTGTAAAATCTAGAAGTGCAAATTGAATTCTGGAAGGTCTCGGGTTACTGTGTAAAAACACAGTCACCATCGTCGGTAATACTGCCGCTGTCGGTAGCTAATACTGCCGTCGTCGGTAATACTTCCGTCATCAGTAGCCATCGTCGGTAATACTACCATTGTCGGTAGCCGTCATCGGTAATATTGCCGTTGTCGGTAGCCATCGTCGGTAATACTGCCGTCGTCGGTAGCTGTGCAAACTTGTACGGCTCTGTATGGCTTCGTACGACCGCCAATAAATTACACCCTGTTTGTAAGACCTCTGATCTGAAGATATATGACTCTAATATAGAATATCTCTATCTGTATAGCTTATTTGAATCAAAACATAAATAAATAAATACCTGGAATATCTGTAATAACTTCTGTGTGAAGTTATCTCTCAACCCTGTAAATTCTGTGATAACTTCTGGATGAAGCTATCGCTCACTTTGGCAATAGATCAGCTGATATTCCACAGCCTCTTAATTGCACACACTGAAGAGGGAACATTCTCCAATGCAAATGGAATCCTTGAACCCTTGGCTCAGTCTTCACAGAAGAAATTCTCAAAATCAATATCAATAATCAATGCATAATCAACAATGGCCTCCATGTGAAACCCTTATACCCTCAAAAGATATGCTTGCCCTAATTAGGGTTTTATTAAATTAGCATTAGGGTTTCTAATTTAAAATTAGAGCAAATAATTAATAATTAATAATTAATTATTAATGAGACCAAATAATTAATATTTGATTAAATCAATCAAATATTAATATCTCCCTCAATATACGTCGGATCCTCAAACCGATCGAAGCAGGTGAATCAGGGAGTGATTCCGCATATGACCATACCAAAATAAAGGTGCTCCACTGCATATCAAATATCCCTAAAAAGTAGGAGCTCAGACCCAATGCATCTGAAATACCCTGAATGAAAACCAAATGTAGAAATTCTGTGAATCGAAGTCAATCCAAGCTCCATTATGACCCTCTATCCATCCTATTAGCCTACGAAGGTCGTATAATAGGCTAATCATCAAGACTGTCAATGTCCATGAAAAAGGGGACATGACAAAGAGTGAAGCTATGATTGATTACTTGAATTTAATTAAGCTATGTGAGCTTAAATAAACAAGCAGACAATAAATGTAGTTAATTTTAAGTCCAAAAATAAATTTTGATTTCATTATATGAATAGAGAGATAAGAAGAAGTACCTTAGATTTAACTAATAAAAGAATCAAGGGTCCCACTAGGTGGGTCATAATGTTTTAAATAATTTTTACATATATTATTTCAAAGGAAGATAAAAGAAACTCAGGAAGGGTATGGTAGAAAAACTTGATATATTGTGCATGGATTGATCTAGATGAGTGTAGATACTCATCTTTGGATTGGGAAGAATGATCTACATATAAGAAATCACTCAAAATAAATGGTTTTGATTAGTTATATAGTTGGATGGATTGCTTACAAATCTAGATCTAATAATCATGAACTTCCTTGGAGGCTATCAACCTACACTTTCAAATAATCAAGCTTTGAAAGAGAAAGATAAAGTACTTGCATATATCATAGAAGATACTAGAATTAAGTACAACAAATGCTTGATAAGGAAGTAGGGGCTTAAAATTAGATTTAGTTGGGGTCTAGTGGGTGAAAATAGCTTGTTTTTATTTTTCCACACAATGATCATCGATGGTTAGGGTGACTGTCAAAGTTTAGGTTAAGAATAAATATTTTAGGTAACTATCAATGGTTTGGATAGACCATTAGTGGTTAGAGTGACCATCAATGGTTATTTTAGGCTAGGTTTAGTTAAGATAAGACTATTTTGATGAGGCCATATAATTTAATTTTGAGAGATGGGTTTGGGTTGGGCTAATTGTGAAATAGAAACAAAGTAACAAAATGATTGGAAATAGATACTTAGCTTGATAGTTGTTGATTTGATGAATAGTCAAGGTAGTTAGTTGATAAATATGTTAGTGGAGTCTCAGGCAATTTTGGTAGAGTAATGATACTTTTTTGTTGGTCTATAGGCAGCAACATTTTGGATCTCTATCATACTTACTAGTTTTCTAGATTGTTGGAAGGATACCTTTAAAAATAAATTTAATTTAAGAGGCTCTATATTTGGATGTGGATGATGATCACTTGATTCTAGATCTAGATTGACCCTCTCCTCCTCTCTCTTTATATAAAGGAATGAAAAGTACAACAATATGGTATCAAGATGTCTAACTTGTCTAAATTTAGCTCTCACATGCATGGTCTTGCACATGAATTAGATGAGCTAATTATAAAAAATCAAGTTATAGTTGAAGTTGGAGTTTGATTGTTTAGGTAGTGGAAACCTGATCATTGGTGGTCAGGCCTAGCCATCGAAGGTTTGGGTGACTGTTAGAGATCAAGGGTAAAAGGTCAGGTTGGGTTAAAAAGTGGGTTAGATAGTAGGTTAATTTTGACTTGAGTTAGGTTTGGTTTATGGTCTAAAGGTTAGGTTTGTTCAATAAGGGCTCTATGGGTGTTTTAACACTTGGAACTATAGTGTGTGGTTTTTAAGTGTCTATAGTTGGGTTTCATTAGCTTGTTTTTCAATGGCCTACAAGACTTCTATCATGGCTTCATGGTACTATAGACAATTTTGGATAAGTTCATAGAGGGTCATCTTAACTGGAAGCTAATGAAACTTCCTTAAAACATATATCTATATGATTTCTAAAGCATTATTGCTTTGTGTTTTTCTTAAAATACAAACTTTAGGTTTAGGAGTGGGAGTTGCTGGACTATTTATGGTAAGAGCTGGTGTTTTAGTAATAGTCACTTTGGATTCTTCATGATTATGGGTCTTATGACCCTAGGCATGGGATCATGTAGCTATGTTAACTACATCTATCTAAAATAGAAGGGGATTTGTTATGTTTTTAGACTCATCCACATCTAGAGGAAGAGATTAATACTAGGCTCTATCAGAGGTTTTATCCTATTTTACAGCTCATTCTAATATTGTGGGTGGTATGATACTTCCTAAAGTGGATGTAATCCTAGTATTTTGACTATGGGGATGGTCCTGATTTAATGACTCCATTAAGAAATCATATTTTTCTAGAAAAAATTGGACCATGACATTTAATGCATTACAAATTTTTGTGTCATGACCTACTATTCAATGGTATGTGCATTTTATGTTTCTCTATACCATGTTGGTTTTTGAATATGAGGGTTGATAAGCTTTATGGATTGTACCATGATAATGGAGGTATAGAGAAGTTGATTTAGGATCTTAGAATAATAACCTTTTAATGGATATTGACTATGCTTTTCAATCCTCTGAGGCATTGGTAGGGAAGAGGTATGTGACCTCAAAGCTTGGCCTTTTGAATTAGTTGTTTACATGGTTCTTACTAAAAGTACTTTGTGTTTAGGATAAGTATTTACACCTAAACCTTTGAGATAATAGGGGTTTAAAGGATTATGTATTGGCATGATCATGGTGGGAAGATATAATTTTGATGTCACATGTACTTTAGTGGAGGATTATATAATGGTAGCTTTCAGTCTTACTAAAGGATGGGGTCCTAATATAGATGCTCTTGTCTGAATAGGTGGTAGTGGCACTTTTCATTTTTGAATCTGCTTAGGGGTAATGGGGTTGTCCTCTTTAGGGAGTTCAATCTTAATGGGAAGATGATGTAAAAACTTTCCCTTTGGGGCTCCAATATTTTTGTTTTTGAATTTTATGGACTTCCCCTTACTTTCTTTAAGATTTAGTGTCTCCCGAGCAATGGGTGGAACTAGTCTTGAGGTAATCACGATAACATACTAATTTCCTTAAGTGGTAATAAGTTAGAGTGAATAGGTATGTTAGATGTAGGTATTGAAATGATGTAAGGAAGAGTATGTGTATCTTACATAATGTCTAAGAAAATTTTTTATTTGATACCTTTTTTTTACTCTTTTAGTTCTTGAGTACTTTTAGATATGGTTTGCTCTAGTAGATCCCAAACAATAAGATCTAAAAAACTTGAAGAGGTTTTTGGGATATCTGCACTTAGTTTGGATGGTTCAAAAGTTTCTTCTATAAGGATATTATGGATAGGGGTAATATAAACTTATTTAGTTAGAAGCTAGCCATGGATTATGCTAATTACATGTGTTTTATGTTCTAACATGGATCTTGAATTAGCTTACACAAAATTAGATGTGGAGGCATGATTAGGGAATAGCAACCTAAATATATCTATAGACTATTTAGTGGCCATGTTAGGATTATTTAGTTATAACTCCCCCTAATCTATAAGATCTATACCAATCCATTGAAATAACTACATCCACTGATGTCATGACCTATTATGTAGTGAAAGTTATAAAATTCATTTTCCCTAAACCAACTAGGTTTAGGATGAGAATCATTAAGAGGTCTTAGTAGAGGAAGTTCAATGAGAGATACTTTTAAGAATTTATCTAAAATAGATGCATAAGATCCTCCTAAAGGTGTGTATTATCATGGGAGAAAGAATGTCAATGGTTTATGAGAATTTGACTCAAAGGTGGAGGGCTTAGATTGGTTTTTAGTTTGTGGTGGTGCTTATTTTACAACTACAACATTGGAAAATCCTTGGTATTATTACAATTGTTATTAGTCCCTTTATAAGGATTAGGTTTAAAGTTTTTATTTTTCAATTTAACCTTCCCTTATTTTAGGGATCTAATCTCAAGCTTTTGGTCTGTCGAAAAGGCCTCATAAAAGGTTATAAAAGATTACACCCATAATGTTGATGAGATGTGTTTAGAACATGCTCTCATGAATAACTCAATTAGGTAAGGTGGCATAAGGGTGAAGGTAAGTTGATTAATGAGACATATCCATCTAGACACAAATTTAGTGATAGATTCATCATCAAACTATTAGATGGAATAGAGGTTAGTAATAGTGACTTTCCTCATGATATTGATAGAAAAGTGTTCTAAGAATATTTGAACTTGCTACCTAAAGGAGAACAAGGAATGTTATGGGATTGAGTTGTACCAATCTAGGGTAGGTCCAACTAATGACATAGGAAAGGCCTTAAAAATAAGTGCATCATCATGTACTATAAGGTATCAAATGTGTCAAAATTATATAATTTACTATTGAGGATCTTCCTTATTTTGAAACTTCATAAACTTTGAAAGTTCCCATTATGGAGGATAAGTCCTAATAGGAATTGTTGGGTTAATAGGATCATTCTAGATTTTATCGTAGGTGAGCATGTTATTTTACCTAGAGATAGAGGTTTACAAATTAGCCATCGTATTCATCAGGATGCTCATGAGATATATTTGGATGTTGTATTGAGGGATTCCTCTAGAAATATTCTATTGTGGGAGTTGATACATAGGAAACTAAGTGGAAAATGCATGTGATAAGGGATAAATAATTTATGTGGTTATGATTGGTTAAGTGGCCACCATATACTCTAGGGATTGTAAGGGGATGTAAGTATACCCAATAACTTGTGTAGGTTATATGTATTGGGTGGTCAAAGGGACATACTATTGAAGCATTTGAATTATAGGGGCTTGTTGTAGAGGCTAAGTATGGGTACTTAAGGGTACACTGGTTTGGATAGGTGGAAGGGTTATTAGGATTGAAATAAATAGATTTTGAAGTGATGTGGTAATAGGCTGAGTAGTAGTAACATTTTAAGTTTGGGTAATGCTTTGAGGATGGAGCACTAGATATTACCAAAGGTAGGTTACCTAAGGGTTTCATAGTAGTAATTTTAGAACTAGTTAGAGGAGGATTATTATGGGAAGACACTATAATGGTGGTAAAACCTTCACCTTCATCTAAAGGCATGCCATATGGGTTCTTAAAGAAATACATATGGGGATAAAGAGGGATGCATGTGGATCAATAGCTAAGATAATGGTTAAGTGTGATGGGGTTGTTATATAATATAATGGCAAATTTAGGATCACCCTAGGTGTAATACTAACGAATGCCTTCCCCTATGAACTCAAGGGAAGTATGAGGGCTAGGATAATTATCTTTAGATGAGGATGAAGTTGGGGGTTCATTTATCTTCTGTGACTACTGCCATGTCAAAACCATGTAGTGGTAAAGGAAAAAGAGAGATAAAAGCCAAACAACACACAAAAGTTTTTTATTATCTTGTATTTAGTGAAGATGAAAAGATACACACACTAAAGATGTACCTAAAAAAAGTTTTTACTTTTTAACATTAAAGTGTGATAAAATAAAATGAAAAGGTTATCAAAGGTCCTAAGAATTGATAATCTAAGGATGGTTTCAGGTTATTTTAGGCTCATAGAGACTTATGTACTAGGATCGATACTCAGCCTAGTATTGAGGCCTACCCCCTCACTTCACATAGTATCATATGGGTGTCAGGTGCTAAGCCAAAATATATTGAAAGAGTAGGGTTTATACTCATCTAGGGTACTAATTTGGTTTTCCATTTAGTGGTGAAATCCAAGTGGGATCATTGGGAATAAGGTTATTGTTAGGTGATGAAATCCTAGTATATTCCCTTATGTCAATGTTTTTATGAGTTTGTTATGCACATGGTTTGGTTTATGTGTGAGAAAAGTGATAACTAAAATAAATTAACCACCTAGATTATTCTATATTAATCAACTAAGAAATAAAAATGGATGTAGATTCTTTTTTAACTTTTACAAAGGGAAAAAAGTTATTTTGGATTTTTTTTTATGAATACAACAAAAAAAGAAAGGGAGAGAAAGATAGATAAATTCATAATGAATTTTAACAATAAAAGTGAGACCTTATAGGTCCCATTAGGCATGCCATAATGTTTAGGTAGTTTTTCATTTTTTTCTTTAAATTAAATATTACCTACTAAAAACTTAAATAGAAATAGGTTTTATGGTGAATACCTATGGATTATAAGATGTTGTGCATCATTTTGAATCTAGCGATAGTGAGATCTTTTTTTGGCTGGGAAGAATAACCTATACACATGTAAACACTTGAAAAAAATGGATTAATAGATAATTGGGTGAGCTGCCTGGTTAGAAACTAGTCTTGGGATGTTGTGATATTCCTTTAATGGATGTTAGCCCACTTATTTACATAATCAAGTGGATAAACAACATATGAAATTACAATAGATATAATATATGATAATAATGATAATTAAGATTAAATCCTTGATTAAGTTATCAATATAAATGTAATATTCATCCCAATAAGTTGAACCAAAGTCTATATCATCTTATATGATATCTAGTTGGTCTTTAGTGGATTCGAGAGAGGGTGAATAAGTAATTACATAGAGAACTAGATCAAAATATATGTCACTTTGATAAGTAAATAAGGTTTGGGAAATTATAGGGAGATTAGTGATATTGATTACATCATGTACTAAGCCTAGTAGAGTCATCTACATACAAATACCATATTCAAATCATATTAAATTAGTAAAAGGATTACATATGAGGGTCTAGGATTAAGGTATCAATCTATGTGAATTAAATATAGTGGATCAATGCCAATCCTGATAGGATTAGTGTCAATCTATAGAATTGGTGCCAATTCAAAATGAATCAATGTCGATTCTCTTTATGACTACGTTTAATAAAAATAGAGAATAGATGAAACATATTAAATAATAGAGAATGATAAAAGGATATGAAATTATAAATATTATGTAAATAGATAATAGCAGATAAATTAATAAAAAATGATATAAATAAAACATGATTACTTACCTTTGATACATTTACAAACAAGAGGGAGTTTATCTACAAATGCAAGTAGTTTCTTGGTCTTGAAAAAGGATATAAATTAAACATAGTAAAATTCTGACATAGTGTCATTAAGGACATCATTATTTCTCTCAAAAATATATTAATAATTCTAGAATCTGAGTTTCTGGGTCTTGAATGCAAAGGTTGGTTTGGTATTTATGGATTAATACTAATCTAGAGAATCAACATCGATCATGGGCAAATCAATGTTGATTCACCCAAATTGGAACCTTTGTTTTAACTTTGGGTAAAATTATCTTCGATACACATGGAGTTGTTAGTAACAACACTATATGGGGGTAAAGTGGTTGAGGGGAAAACTCTTAGGGTTATAAATGGATTTAAGAGGTTAGTGGGTAGAAAGGTAATAGTAAAGGAAAGTTATCAGGTTATCAATGGTAAATATATTAAACCTTAGGATAGGGATTATTAAATAAAATAATGTCTTACAACACATAATTAATCATTCATAGGATAAAAAATTATAGTGTCTACACCTCTGCTTAGTGCCTATTTTCATAATGCTTGACATTGTACAAACCTTTGAAATCATTGTGATGCATCTTACTATGCACTTAGTGCAATGCTCATGTGGCATGGACATCTAGTCATATACCACTCTGATATCTTCAATGACATGATGTAAAAGGAATACACCTATGAGAAGATATTATATGGTATTATACAAGTAATTAACTAATAAAAATACTAAATTCATGAGAAGGAGATAGTTTTTCATTTAGACCATAAACCACTTAAAATCCTACGGTTGTAGAACAAGCTATAAAATGTGCACCACATGAAATGGATGAGTTACCTACAATAATTCAAACTCATCTTCAAGTTTGTTGATCAGGACTTCAAAATAACTTAAACTAGCCTTGCACAAGGTAATTATTGACCATTTTTTACCCCCAAGTAAAAAATTCAACACCTATAATAAAAATATTACTTGTCATGTCCTGAAAACCCTGTTCATGTCCCATCCCATACTTTTTTGAGGTGAGAAATGGTCTTTCTAAAGTCTTGTTAGCAAAAGTTAGGGTTAATTTGAAAAAACTAAGGTAATGTCTTATTTTTTTCTTGTGCTAGTATAGTCATAAAGTGAACATGAAGAGGTTGGTACACAATGTGCCATAGGTTCTTAGTTTGCCTCTCAAGTCACTTTACCCATTCATCATCTTCCATAAGCATTTCATACACATTTGAAAAGATTAAAGTGTTTTATGGAGTTTAAGGTAAAGTTTTATACAAGCAAGGTGATTTTAACTAACTCCAACACATGTAAAATATGATCAAGGTGAAATATCCATGAAAATACAATTTTAAATTTTTTCCAATTTTAGTTAAGTAGTTATAAAAATTTCACATATGTCATATCATGTCAGTCTTACAGGTTCAACCTCTAAAGGGTAGTTATAAGCACTTATATGGACTTGGGAGACTCAATTATAGGTGGAAACGTTTCATAGGTGTTTATTAAGATTCTAAAGGTCAAATACATGATTATATTTCATGTCAAAGTCCATATAATGCAAACAATTCTTCCTTTTCTCCATCAATCCTTTGGCAAGCTCATAAAGGTAAAATTCAAATGTTTGGTCTATATAAAGAACGAGATATTAGACCTAATACTTTTTACATATGAGGGGATCCTATTGATATTAAAATTCATGGTAATATTCATTATATTGGTGTCTCCTCCTTTATTAATAATCATTAAGACCTTAGGGTGCTCTAAAAATGTCTATAAACCCCACATGCTCATTTTTCTCCTTGGATTGATAGTTTAAAGAAATTTCAAATCATGATAAGCATTGATTAAGGTATAAATTAGTTTTTAAAACCATCTCATGTTTTCATTCATAAATTTTTCACATCTGAACATCAAGTATCAAGAAGAATCTTCATGTGAGATAGGTTATGAGTTTGAACTTTGGGTTTTAGAGGTCTCTAAGAGAATCATGGTTTTTTAAGTGGAAATTTATGGTTATTCACAATGTTAAAATACCTTAATAATCTCCCTCATTGTATTTAATAGGTTTTTAGTGCCTACCAATTTCTAATATTTCAAGTAAAGACATCTTAGGCAGTGTACCTTCATGGTCTGCAAACTTGAGTATACATTGTTGATGCTTTAAAAGTTACCCCATATGATAATAAGATTTAAAAACTTAATATAACACATATGAAACATTTTTAGAACACCTAAAAATCTAAGCATTTCCACATTAGTTTTTCAAGTCACATTATGTCCCATCCATGAAGATTGTGTAGGTTACCTACACAAAAAGTGACTCAAGAGAAGGTATAACCTTGTAGTATAAAAGAGATCTAAGTGTTATAAAATTGTAATATATATAATATGGTAATGGATAATTTTTATCAAGGTTCAAAATGAACTAATTAAGTTTCAAAAAAGGATTAAAACATGAAAATGAAGACCTATAGACTTTTAGGTCTCCTTTTCATGTAAATACATTGAATGGTGTGTCAATAAATAGAGTTTGGAGAATTGAGTGGTGAGATAAATATATATTATATTTCCCTAGAGACCATTTAAATGACTTAATACTTAGTCAAGACCCTAAAAATCCCAAAGATGACACCGATAGACCTATGCATGAAGAAGGATTATTGGTTGAAGGCATTGAAAGATAAAAGTTGTTTGATAACACCTAAATCTAGGTAAAGTGTATGGAAAGTATCTAAAACAATTTTACATATATATATTTCTTATTTCATAATAATTTAATAGAACCCTAAAAATACTCACTCCCAAAAAATCCAAACAAGCCTGTTATAGGTAGGATAAAGGGAAACATACATATATTGACAAGTAGATGAAAGTGTTGGTAAGTGTGTAAAGATTTAAGTCTAAACATGAAGGAACCCTTAATTAGGTTCAAATAATATCAATTTTTCAATAATTTATTTGATTAATACTATATATCAAAGCTTAACACTTAAGAGACATTCAGTCCATCACCTTCAATTCTATGTGGGAACATGAGAGATAATTGAGTATAATGGGTGCACCAGAATTGGAGTTTTAGAGAGAAAATAATTATATTTAATCATAAAAAAATACTTAAATAATACCTAAATAATATTAGATAATTTAATCAAAACAAATCTACTTTAGAACTTGTAGTCATATAGTTAGGATAGTACAGCTAGGCCTATGTATAAATGCATGAGGAAAGTTTACTTATGAGGGAGAAGTGGAAGAGTAAACACTTTCACAAGGTTAAAATGGGTAAATTAGGTCTGAATATACATATTAAATGTTTTCATTCCACTCACTCTCTCCATTGATGTTAAAGCAACCAAGTACAAATCTATAACTATGTCTTTATATCATAATTATTCATTATGCATAGTCTGGTAAAGAATTCAAATGGATTTATTAGAGCCAATAAAAGTGAATAAGGGGTATTATGGAGTGATTTACATACCTAAAAAGGTGAAAAATTCCTAAGAAATTCTCAATTGGATGCAAAATTTAGGAAACTCAATAACTAGGTCTTTAGGCCTAATGCCATCCTCAAATCCTACCTTTGGATAGCCCAACCTAGATAAAGAAAGGAGATGGGTTGAATATTTAAACCAACTTGAAGAGGTTTTTATCATATTGAAGGATGTCATTGAGGTGTTTTTTTACATAATAAGGGCCTAATTTGGCCAATATGGCTTGAAACAATCCCTAAGGTGCAAAGAATGCCTAGTAAGAACCTAAGAGGTTCCTAAACATTGATCAAATCTTTCTTGAAAAGATTTTTGGTGCCAAAAGATATTAAGGGTAGTTATCTAGGTTTATGCCCTCAAATTTTATCCTTTTATAACACTCACATGTAGTTTTAAATCTTCTTTTTAGATCATGTGAAGTGTCCAAGTGAATTGTGAAGGTTGAGTGAGTTTTCTTCTCATTAGTTTAATGCTATGACCTCTTGATTAGTTAGACTAAATATTTATCACCACCTCCATAATGAAGTTTTGATGTAGAGAGGTAGATTAAGAGTAGTGATTTTTTATATTAGTCTCATGGTTGACGTGCGCATGTATTTTTTTGGTAGTGGTCAATTATTTCAGTGCATCACATCCATTAGATTAGGTTTTTATCCCTTTTCCTAAAAATTTGATAGATTAGTGAATGAGCCTAAGTGATACATCAAGTGGAGATAGCCTTTTAACCTAGATATTAAATCCACCTAAATCTCACCCATAGCCCAGGAGTTTCTCCATATAACCCCAAATTTGGAAGGCTTGAACAATCTTTCAAGGGTGAAAATTTGGGTGATAACAATAACCAAGTTATGGAGTTATATTTATCTAACCAAATTCTATACAACCTTGGACATCTTTGTGTTTCCTTTGGTGCACATCATCAATGACTCAACTATGAGGTGTAATATACTAAGACCTTGGGACACTTTAGCATGATAAATACTCTAGCTACATTACAATCACACTTAGACTAGCCACACATGCAGATATATGTGGAGTGACGCATCATGTCTGAAATTCCTTATTTCATCTCCAAGCCCATGAATCAGAAGCTAAGACTTTACACACCTCTAATAGTTTCATCCAACCATTGGAATATATCATCATGTATTTCATGACTAGATTCCATATGAAGAGATGAAAATATGACACTATGTTTATTGTAGTGGGTATGTTTTCAAAGATGACCATTGTGGTCACATGTAGAAAAGACATTAACATAGTTAGCACTACACAAACATTTTTTTACCAAGTTTGGGTTCATTTTTGGTTACCCACATCTATTATCTCCTACCATGATCCATGTTTTGTGAGTCACATTTGGTAACCATTGTGGGAATTGATGGCTACACATGATCTAGATAATACTTTAGGCAATGATCTAAGTAACACTTTAGGTGATAATTCAAGTGATGTTCCTACCTTAATTGGTGATATAACTTCTAGGAGCCATAACATTTTCACCATATCTCTATTTGACTCCTTGTTTGAACTATTGGAAAGATAAGAATGAGGGAAATGTTGTGAGATGGCTTTGAGATCTGATCAGTGGGTTTTGACCCTTAAAAACCAAATGGAAGTGCCCCAAATTTCAATTTTAGTAGTGTAGTCTAAAAATAGTAATTTTTCAAATTTTTTGTTATTGTAATTCATGGAATTAAAACCATTTCATCTCCCTCAAGATTGGTGACCTTCCATTTCCTCCTCCTTGCTTCAAAAATAGGTATAAATAGATATATATCCTGAAAATGAAAATAAACATCTATTCCTAGAGATAGGCATATGTTGTATCTACAATTTTTGACCAATATAACATCTCTTCTCAGATATAGCATTATTATTTATGTGTTCTTGAAATATTATTCAACCAGGACTTCCAAGTTCTGGATCAGTGGTATCAAAGTGGTTTGTCTTGAGCGTGTATGATCCTAAGGATGAGGTCAGACTACAAAAAGCTTTAGTGGAAAATATAAGATCTAGTAGACTATCCACATGTTCACTCAAAATGACTTAAAATGGAAGATAAAACTAAGACATATGATCCTTTCAAGTAAATGGTGAATGAATCCCTCTAGAAGTAGCAAGCACAGATGCTACAACAATTTACCCAAATTTTCTAACAAATCTTGATGGGAAATTGTAGCTCCACATCTTTACCTCCACATCCTTTCAATGCCCCAACACCCTTCAAGTTTTAGGTGAATTTTTATATCCCTACATTTGAAGGCAAAATCAATGCTGATATAGTAGAAAATTGGTTAGATCAATTGTCTTTCTATTTTTCTGTAAATAAATTCATCGATGAAGAAATCACTTTTGCTCTTTTGAAAGCATCATTTCCTATTAAAAATTGGTGAGAAGTGTACAAGAAGAGGTTTAGTATGGATGATATTAGCCTTGAGGTAGAACCTACCTAGAATGATTTCATATAAGATATAAAGGAATAATATTACCCCATTGAAGCATATGATAATTTGCATATATAGTGGCAAAAACTTCACCAAGGTAAGGAATAATTTGCTCAAGATTACACTAACATTTTTCATTCATTGTTTATGAGATTGGGCATCTAGGAAAGTGAGAAATACAAGGTTCTCAAATACTATGGTGGACTATAATGGTACATATAGGGGGAAATAAAACTCTTCAATTTGGAAACCCTCAGTGAATCATACAAATTCATGGTGAAGATTGAGTAGAAGCATGAAAGAAAGAATATGAAGATTCATCCTTCAAAATGGAAAAGGGAATTCTAAGATAAGCAACCCCAAAAGGGAAAGATTGGGAAATGGTGAAAGTACCAAAAAATTGGAACTCATTCCAAAGAGAAATGTCAAGACATGAAGCAGCTACTTTTTGAGTCACAATCCTCAACATTTAATGCTTTGGCTCATACATACCCTACAGTTGAAGAGGACTAAGAATATATTATAGATGTTGAGCCCGATGCCATTTTTACTTCATCATAGACCCATGAGGAAAGGCTAGATGACAAGAAAAGGTTGTTTCACTCTACGTTATGGGTTAAAGGTAATTCTCTACATTTCATTCTTGATAGTGGAAGTTAAAAGAATTTAATCTCTATTAATGTTGTGAAAAGTCTAAATCTATCCATGAAGCCTCACCCAAAGCCATATAGTATTAGATGGTTGAGTCCAAGGTGAAACCTTTTTGTCACCCACCAGTGTCTTCTTTCATATGTAATAAAACCTTTCCAAGATGAGGACTTGTGTGATGTGGTCAATATGGATGTTTACAATGTACTCCTTGGTCAACCTTTCATGTATGATTGACATGGAATCTATGAATCAAAAACCAAAAGGATCACCCTCACTCTTGGAACATGGTGTTGTAGGGTACCTAAGGTACTACCTTCCACATCTATCTCCTTGATTAGTACTAATAAATTCATTCTCATGGTGGTCAAGCTATATAAATCTAAAAGGGCTCATGTTACAGCCTTGACTACACAATCAACACAATAAAAGAAACAAATGGATATCAAGCTAAGGAAGTTCATTACCTTCCACCCAAAAAATAATCATCAGACATAAATGGTGAACAATCAAGCCCTAAATAACTCCACAAAGCATAGTCCATTCCAATTATGCACCAGGTTCTAAGCCATGACACCAAATGATGTAGCCATTCCATATCATCCACCTCTACTGAACACTTTAGTCATAGAAGAATAACTAGACATTGGTGAGATTAATGCATATATTTTTTCTCAAGTGGAGGAGGACCAAATTATGGATACCTAGATAAAAATAATAAGAGGGTGCTCTATTCCAACTTATTCAATGGTTAAGAGAGGAAAGATAAGCCACCAAGGTGAGTGTCTCATAGAGAATCAGATCAAGACACAACTACCACACTTGATAATGAATCTTGATGCAATGGAGACCATTAATTCTCAAGGAGGGAGGAATGATATTGATAAACCTTCATCAAATGATCCAAGCAAGACTTTAGGTGACAATTCAGGTGATATTCCTACCCCAATTGGTGATAGAAATTTTAAGAGCCATAAATTTTACACTATAACTTTGTTTGACTCCTCGTTTAAACCATTAGAAATTTAAGAATGAGGGAAACACCATGAGATGGAACCAAGATCCACTAAGTAGGTTTTAAATCTCAAAAACCAAATGTAAGTTTCCTAAATTTTAATTTTAGTAGTGAAGTCAAAAAATAGTAATTTTCTAAAAATAGTAATTTATTGAATTATATGTTATTATAATTCATGGAATTCAAACCATTTCATCTCCCTTGAGATTGGTGACCTTCCACATCCTCCTCCTTCCTTAAAAATAGTTATAAATAGATATGTACCTTGGAAAGGAAAATAGACATCTCTTCCTAGAAATAGGCATATGTTGTATCTAAAACTTTTTAGAAATAAAACATCTCTTCTCAGAGATAGAATTATTATTTGTGTGTTCTTTAAATATTATTCAACCAAGAATTTTGAGGTTTGGATCAACATAGCTAGATCAATTGATGACTTTTCATTCTTAGATAGATGGGAGAGGTCAATCTCACTTTTGTCCATCTTCTATGAATGTACAACCATATACATGTTTATACCTAGGATGATAATCTCTTATACGTTCAACATGCCTAAAACATGGATCTTCACAACTCTAATGGCTAGATTCCATTCAAGACATGTCTTGGATTTCAACCTTTAGCACATCTAGACATATCCTACTATGCATGATCAGGTAATGAGTCACATTCATAATAAAAAGAAGAAAATAAAGATGAGAATTTTATATGCCATATCTAATATATTCATTATCAAGTTCAATATATTATCTCTCACATTCAATATAATTATAAGGAATGACATGATGTACATTACACACCTCATGAATTCTGAGTTGGTGATAAATTTTGGTTGCAACATCATAAGGAGTGCTTCAAAGTCCATAGTGGAAGATCAAGCCTTTGAATTATCATCTTTACACCATTTTTAATGCAATTAATGAGAATTACTTCATTATTGATCTACCTTAGTACTTAGGTATGCACCCAGTCTTCAACATGGAACTTCTCAATCCCTACACTCTACTGCTTCTTGAGCCATAGTGACATAACATCCTTCTGATTTAAATCATGAACACTTGCACCTTGCATATAAGGTTTATATCATTGAAGTGATAGACACATGCACCCACCATGGTACACATCAACTTTTTAGAGGTCAAGGTTGAAAAATATGTCTATCAATCCATGTGGTACACTTCACAACAACTTTAGGTGTAGTTTATGTAATTATGCATCAACATAATGGATACCACTACTCTTCAAAAAAGGGTGAATGATCTGTGCACATTCCATATGTAAACAATATCACTCCTAATTCTCTTTAATATGAAATGAATTCACCTTTCACCTAATATTACATACTCTTGGCCCAAAGTTTACTCAAAGTTATATGCACAAGTCCCACACCTTATCACATTCCCCTACACACTTCACACTATGCACTGATTGTTGCACTCTTCAGAGCTTGTAACCCCATGTGACTCATATTACTATGCCATATCTCATATCTTTGTATGCTTATTTGAATCTTAGAATCCAAATCACATTTTCATGTTTCCTTACCTTGGCCACATGCTTTAAGGGGTTCACCAAATATCATCCATCTTGGAAGATGAACTAATTCAATCATTCTCTTGGTAACTGATAGTGATTATAACCACTTTTTTATTTCAATTATATAGGTATGTAACATGTATGTCTTGCCTAAGGTCAATAATCCACACACTCATAACACATATAGGATTATCTGTGTATATACTCTATAAAACATGCACTATAGCACATTGTACTAGTTTTCCCTATTATTTGTTAATGCATATAAGTTGAATTTCCTATAAGTAATACTTACACTCCATTTAATGTGTTTAGTTGTTTATTTTTGAATTATTTTTTCCCATTCACTATACATACCCTAAATGTGTTTATTCCTTGCATACTTGGTCCTGAGCCCTATGGTGTGGATCAATCACGATGGGAGCAATCCCTTTAGTTATTTATTTTTGAGTTTTTTTGTGATTTAATAGGCTTATAGGTACCCTTTTGAGTAGATTATGTGGTCCTAAAATTGTTTTTCACATGAAACTTGCACATACAGGTGACTAGTGGCTTTGGCCTATGCAGGCACAATTTTATAAAATGAAAATTTTCTCCCATAGACATGGTTTTGTCTCATTATTTACTATTGAAATTGGAGGGCATATTTTAAGTTGGTAATTATTTTAAATTTTTTCTACGGAAGTAGTGATATCAATAATTAGAGTAGTGATTTTGTTTAACATAAAATTGATATTATAATTTTTAGGATTTTAATTTAATATTTTCAAAACAAGTAATATATCCATTCAAAAATAATGACTTTGTATATTCAAAAAGTGAATTTATTGTATGTAAATGCAATTTAGTATCATTATTCCATTTTTTAGGATGTTTTATTCAAAACCACTACTAAGTGCTTTCAATAAACATAGTTTTGTTAAATTGACATGTGCTTTTATGCCTAATAAAGGTGGTTTTATTTCTATTTTTTATGCAAGTCATCCAAGGTTATAAATTATTTCATGTAGTCCTTGTTTCTATTTTTATTAATTTTAATTATGATAATTTTATGTTTTAAAAACTTGATATTAACCTTCTATAGATAACCCATTTTTATTTTTGAACAAAGCCACTTTTCAAATAAACTAATAAATGTGGATTTGTATAACTGAACCGTAGTATTGTAGGAAAATAAATATTTTATCCTTCAATATTTACTATTGGCCATTTTTGGCCTACATACAAAGATTTCAAGTACTGACCAATGTTCCTAATTAAGAGAAGGATCCAATGATAAAAGAGGAAGATCATATTACTTGCAATACTTTTGAAACACTTTAAACAAGATTAAAGTGTAATTATATTAATCTTAGAAAAATAGGTCTACAAAGTAAATGGATCATCTAGAAAATTTTACATAGGTAATACTATAGTTCAGGTCATGGACAAATTTGTTTATGCCTTATGAAATCATTCAAGCTTCCAAAGATCAAGCAAAATCTCAAAATAACAAGTCTAGGGAGCCGGATGGTCATCAAGACATCACTCAAAAATGAACTAGCCAGCTAACTTATGCATTTAATATCTTTTCTCAAAAAGTCTCATAAGCCCTCATGTCATGTGGACATGTTTCTGTTAGTCATTGAATCATCCCTTGCAAGTTTTGTGCCTCCAAGAATTTTTCACTTTGAGATCTAACACTTAAAAGTTGACCCAATAGATGAAGACATTTACGTGAAAGTCAAGTTTAAAGTCAAGTGAAAATTCATCAGTTCTTAAATTTGATGGTCTATAGGGCATCATATATAGTTTATGAGATGTCATTAATGTCTATGTAGACATCATTATAAATCTTAGGAAAAAAATCATATGAGTTTAAATTTGATGGTCTATGGGATGTCAATGATGTTCACACTCCCATCAAATGATGGTCACACAGATATCAAAGTTAAGTTCATGTAAAAATCTATATGTACTTAAATTTTATGGTTTGTGGGATGTCAAATACATCTATACATATTTCAAATGTCATTCATGTGAATGCCAATTTTAATACATGGTAAAGTGCCATTAGGTTTTGAGTAGTGGGTCCTAAGCATATCTAAGGGTTCACATTTAATCACCCATCAAGATTGGATGGTGTGTAGATGGTCAAGAATTCAATGAATCAAAGGAGCTAATGAGTTGAGGATAAGTGTCAAAATCACGTGGTTCCTATCAAAATATCGATGAAGCATGTCCATCCATGCACAAGTCAATCAATAGAGAAAACATGCTCAAAGAGTTAGTAGGCCAAGCCATAGATTGACATCCAATAAACAAAGGGGAACTTGAGACATTTTTCAACAAAATTTGAAGATGATTTTGGACCCAAGTAAAGAAAATTTATAAGAACTAATGTCAAATTCAATCCAAGATTAAACCAAGGTCATATTTCAAAGATCAAGCATTACAATTTGAGCTCTACAAAGATAAGATAGGTCTTTTATACTTATTTCAATCAAAGGTTGACATTTGGTTTTCAAAATAAGACCAAGCATTAAACTATAGTAAAACCAATAAAATGATTGGTTTTCAATCTATAAATAGATATGTTTCTCAATTATAGCCTTGACAAAAGGGTACATCCAACCACTCAAAATAGACCACACATCTCTGTCAATTCTAAGGCATGAAGGGTTTTCTATCATGATAGATCAGCTGAAGGTGGAATGGAATCCTTAGATGAAGACCTAGTGGTTTAATAAGGATCATAAAGAATTCAATTCTTTTGTAAAGCCTTTGAAATTGTGCCTTCTTGATAAGATAATGACTCAACATGATTGAGAATGCTAATCCATCAAGAGCAATTGGACCTCATTAATTTTTTTCTATCTTCTCAATTCCTTCTCTCTCTTATCCCTTTTTATATAAATACAAGCTTATAAGCCTTGAAAATAGCTGGGAAATCCCTCTATTGGGCATGACTAAACTCTACCTAGATTTTATCTTTGTAACCTCTTGAGATAAATAAAGGACTATTTTCAAATTTTAATTTTTTTTTATTATAGTGTGTCAATGTTAGATTGATTTGGATATGTGGTATAAATATCTCCCTTATCAAATCCTGATCTCACATAGGTACTAGATTATATTATTTTTTAGGTCATGTTTAGTGTTAAATATCATTTGATTAAAGATATCAAGTGGATACATTGACTATTTAGTCCCTAAAATTAGGCCTCTCCATCACTTCCCTTAGGTTTTGATCATTTGGTGAACCTCTATATGAAATAATAAGACATAAACAACCATTTGGAGTTATATATCTGATCTCATTCATGTTTATTAGAAGTTTAGATAGAGTGGATGAACAATCACATTACTAGTGCATCACCTCCTTTTACATGTTTTTATGATTTGTTGCCCATTTCTCTCTCTATTTCTCCCAGTTAGAATTTACTTTAGGTAATAGATCTAGAAAGAAGCTGACCTTCTCTAGAGGTCTGACCCTATGATAGGTGACCCACAACCTGGGTTCATTCCCATGTTGGTCTAGATTTATGAGCAGAGAACTTGAACAAACCCCTTCTTAGCTATGATTCAAATATAGAACATAAACATTTACTATATCCTTTTTAAACATTCTGGTAGATATTCAACTATAATTTTTTGATACTTAATTGATAAAAAATCATGTTTGATTTTGTTTCTAACCTATATAGGATTTGTTTAGATCCACCATTTGTTAGAGTTTTAATAAGTGAATTTGCCTAATAAAGTAGAGACTTTGGAAAGATAACCAATGGTTTTTTAAGATTTACTAGAGGCTTAGTTATAGGGTTAACATAATATAGTTTATTATGTTTAAATGAAATCATTACTATAAGACTAACACATTTAGAAAATTTGTAGGGTATAAAAGAGACTTTGGCATGCACAAAATTGGTTTTGTTTTGAATTTTATCTTCGATTAATATAAAAAATTCCTTTCAAGTCTTACCCCTCAAGTTTTCCAATATAAATTACTAACCCTTTATTTTTCCTCCAAATTCTTCATTTTTGAGTGATTTATTTTGCAAAAGAAGAGGACCTTTTTTTGTGAAATCTAGTGAATTTTGATAAATTCCAAGGGCCTTGCAAGCTTCAAATTTTTTTTGGAATTATGGGAGATAACCCTCAACATAGACCTATACCATGACATTTAATACACCAAGGTCTTTATCTAAAGACCCCATAAGGGTCACTACCCCTTGACTCCATTAAGGGCTACTAGCCCAGACCCTCTCACCCAACCCCTTGTTCAGTACTTCTAGTGTGTCACATTAAAAACTTGGTTGAAAGTGATATTATTGATACTTATCCATGTTCATGAATTAAACTAACCACTTTTTTTTAGGTCACATTTTTAAAAATATTCTCTGACATCTTGTTTTATATGTTTTCCTTCAAGTTTTTCAAACTCAAACTACTAACACTTTTTTTGTATAGCTCAATTAGTCAAATAAGCCAATTTAATAAAACTACTAATACTTTATTTTATAGGTTGATCATTCCAGACTTGGATAAAATAATTAATTTTCAATCATTTTTATCACTTCTCATTTCTTATCAACATAATAAAATAATCAGGTTGAAGAACTTTTTTTAATACTTATTTCTTTCCCAAAGGCTAACATTATGTATGTTGTCTTCCTTCCATGGTGGAAATTCTTGGCGAATATAAAAGCTAACAAACCTTCCCATTTTTATTTCTATGGGAAACATGATGTGGAATTTATCCCTGCACACTTACCATAATCATTAGGGCTCAGTGACATGGATTTCATCACCACACACTAAACCACACTCCATGTTCCAGTAGAGTATAAATATTACAAAAAATTATTTTTAGGTTAAGTAGGATACCCCATATAGGATCTCATGAAGTGAGGAGTTAATTATCAAATACTAGGAATTAGACAACATCCTATATTGTCTTGGGCCCATTTTACCTTACGTATATTAAGGACTCCATTAGAGAGCTTGTTTCATCCTAGTAGAAAACCTTTCAACCATAAAATTAATCCAAGGTAAGGGACAATATCATCCCCTAATATTTCTCACCATAATTGAATATTGATTGAGGGTTGGGAGGCTAATCTAGCACTACTCTTTATGAAACATTTGGTAGGGTGGGTGTCAAGTTGTACACTAGTGTCAATCTCTACCATTGGTTTTATGGGTTTCTTGATTTATTTTCATGTTGTTGAGACCTATGTTGTTTTCATACTATATAGATCAATGCACATAAAAATTAAACCCTAGGTCAAACATAGTCCCCTGCTCACAAATCGATCATAACTTATCCACTACCATCATCTTGTCTTGTTTTAGTCTATGCCCATCATCATTAACATATCCTATAAATTCCTCCAATAATAATTTATATTTCCCATCATATCCTCATCATTTATTACCTAATATTGGTCTTATCCACAATCATCTTTTTTCCTTGATTAACCTTATCATCTTATCTTCCCATTGTCTTAATAATATTCTAGTCATGCCCTATCATCACATCACCATATTCAAGACTTTCCTTAGTCAAATAATATGCTAATTAAAATCCCTTCAATTATTAGAAGTGTCAATTTCAAAACCTCAAGTCATTACCCCTTTGTCACTTATTCAAAACCATCAAAGATTTAGTCCTCATTTCTTATATAATATACAAACCTCTTATTTAAATCATATTATCCCATAAACATCTATAGAAAACCATATACTAAGTATAAACACATCCTCATTAATAGTATCTTAGCTTTCCTTAATCTCTTAGTCACACCTCATCACTCACCTTCATCATTACCCTATCCTAGTCTACCCACATCACATTTCAGGTCATCCTCTCTTAAAATCCATCCAAGATTTTATTTCTTATTATCAAAGTCAAAACCCATCTCTTGTAAAAAACCAAAATTAAACCACACATGTGTCTATAACCTTATAGATAACCTTTTATTACATCATCCCCTATCCTGGTCCAAATCTTGTCACACCTATCTATACCCCTTTTTTCAAATATTCACTAAATTAACCATCACTTTCTCTTAATCATCCCTTATTATCATTCATATTAATCCCACCTCATCAAACTTTTCCTTTCTAGTCAAACCCATCCAAGACTCATCTACATCATAGTCACGTTTACACCCTCATTATTTTATCCCTATCCACCTTATCCATGCATTGACTTTGAATTAGTCCCTTTTTTAAACTTACTAGTAAGGATACCTCCCCTTAGTTTATATTTGACACCTGCCCATCACTCTATCAGCCTAAATCCAACACCTATAAAACCTAGTCATGATCATGATAACCTTAGGGTAACATACCCTATTATATTCAATTTTAATCAAGGACTAGAACAATGTCAAAATCTGACTCATACCTACTCATATATCAACATTTGTCATTAACTAAAAATGTATCAGCTACATCATATCCAAATCTGCACCTCCTTTCATATAATCCACCTATATCATGTTCACTTGACATCCCTAGATCTAATGTCCCTTTTGTGTCTCTTTGTCACATCATCATTAGACCAACCCCTAACAAAGTCATAAATATGACCCCATCACATCACCTATAGTATAAAACTATCAACCCACCATATTCAAACTTGTTAAAGTTTGTAGTCATATAATTAATTTGGTATACATTGGTGATAATCCTCTAAGGGTTGTCATCCTATAATTATTTGAATCTATATCTAGTCAAGTTTGATACCATTCATCCAATCAAATCCCAATACTATCTCACCATCTTCTCTATCTAATCCCATCAACTAGGATATATAATACCCCTTGGGTAAGTAATCTTAATATTGAACTAGTTTAAATTATACAATTAAGTCAAACACCCTATTGAAGGGCATTAACAACCTAGTATTATCTCTTTGATTAGTCAAACTTATCCTCACATTGAACTCAAGTGTGTTATCCTATCTCTCCATTGTCAATCATCAAATCAAGCATAATTATCTAACATTTAACTATTTCACATCCTAATTTTATTGAATCAATATTATCACATCACCAAGTCAAACTTGAAATCTAATTAAAAACAAAAGTTTGATCTAAGTTTGTTCCTTCATTCACTTTCATCTCTTAGAATTTTTTATTCAATCCCCCACACCTATTAATTGGGGCTAGTGAGTCACATCATCCATATCTTATCCCACATTCATATATGGACTCTAAAATAGATTTATATATTACATTATTGTAAAAATATTTCTTTTCTAACAAAGATACACTCCTTTTATAGCTCCCAAAAATGGGTACCTCACTTCCTTCAATATTTTACCCTATCCAACTAATCTTTCCTCCAATCCATATCCATATGTGTTAGCCTACCTATAGTCCCCATATTACCCAATAAATATCAAACCTTCCACCCCCCTCATATTCCTAATAATAGCTAAGGAAGTCCATCTTAACAAGCCAGTCACCCTAAATATCTAATTTATATTTTTCCATGACTAATCCAAAAGGAGAACAAAGGGAATACACTCCTATTCCTATATCCTTGGAAGCCCTCTTTTAAAAACTAGTAGTAGTTGACACAATTTTTCATCCACCTATAAAATATCTTAATATAAAAAATCCTAATCCATAATGGTGTAGAGTAGATATATACTATCAATATCACTAAAGCCATGGGTATTATATTAATCAATACCTAAATGTTAAAAACTTTGTCTAAAATTTCATTGATAGTGGTGACATTGAAATAAAGGATGAATTGGATGCATCCTCATCCATGGATGAACAAGAAGGGATATGCTAAGATAATGATCAATCCCTTCCACTCTCAAGCCAAGGTGAAGACACTAAGCCCATCTTCTATGCTAAACCTATCTTTGACAAACCCCTCTTTGATAATGAGTCTATTTATGATAATCCTAGTCCTCCTTATTCTAATACGTCTTTCCTCAATAATTATATCTTTAATGAGCTCATTGTTTCCCCATTTTATTCCTTTCATCCATTCAACCAAGTCCACCATTTACACAAGTATTTTCATCATAATAATCCATTACCAAACATAAAGTGTGAAAGGTACATACAGGTAATAATGTCATCCAATAGGCCCTCTCTTTGGACTTAATCAAAACATCATCTTTTAGTATCATCCCATAATTTACATCAAATTAAATATTGGGGTAAATGTCAATCTTTTATACATTAGGATCATGTTCAACACTAAAATCTAAATTAGATTCCATTTTCTAATCATCGTTCTTGATTAATGTTGTAGATCATAACTATGCCTACCTATTTTAGGATACCTCCTATTTAGATGTCAACCAATCACAAGGTATATATTTAGATCCAAGCCAAGATGATGAAGTCATAATCAAGTTATTTCAATATTTAATAGTCGATTATTTTCTAAATGGATTTGATCTTTCCTCAGATTCATGTCCTACAATAAACCTTGGTGATCCTTTTACTAATATTGAGGATATGTTCTCTAATGTTGAAATTATGTCTCTTTGGAACCTCTATGAGAATCATATTGCCCCAACACTAGTCATTGACATTATCACAACATATCCCCCACCTTCATCCTTCATGGACCCTTTTTTTCCTATTGATAATCACTTAACCATGTCCCTTTATGAGTGTAAATATGAGTATACATCCTTGGACTATTACTCAAGCAACATAACATGTATAAAAAATATAAAGGTCTAAGATCATATTAAAAAAATCATGTATAATTTTGAATTAATTTTTGATCCAATATAAAATTAAGCCAAGTTAAATACTCATCCTACTTAAAAAGAATATTCCACTCGATAAAATATCTCAAAGGTGATAGGGGACAATTAAATTAAAAATAATAATCTATTGAATAAAAATTTAAATCCCTCTAGTGAGGCCTAAAATTAGGCACAAGGGGTAGTCAAAATCCAATCATATCAATAAATAATAAAACTCTCAAAAATGTCAAGATGGTCGATAATGCTTTAATTAAATGGATCAAATATTAAAATAATGCAATGATCTTGGATATCTTAAATTATTTTATCATATGGAAACAAAAACACATATAACTTTCATCATCTCCAATGATGTATGAAAATGTCAGTTCTTCTTATCCATCTCCTATCAAACCATCAAGTCCTATACACCACCATCATATCCCAAACCTAATCTAACCAATATCATATCTTACCTCCCTAGGCATCATTTTATCTCATAGGGGATATAAAGATACTTGGTTGAGATGTTTGGAGGAATATAACTCACAAGTCAATAAATATCACAAGGACATCAAGACATCTAACATTAATAACATGGTCATCGCATCACATATACATAAAGCAAGTATTATCTAAATATCAAGAAATATTATGTATCAATACATCTCACATTATTTTAATAAATTGAGATGCCCAAATAAAAATTCAAAAAAATAAAAATTCAAAAAGTTAAAAAATCAAAAAAAATCATTCATCCAATGGTGAAAACCAAATTTATGGCACCTTAGGCAAGTAACATGATGAAAAATGATCTCCAACATCATGGTAAAATAATATTTTGACTAAAAGCACCTCAACACTTGGGTAAAAAGTCCACTTCATCCCTATAGTGATATCTTATATCCCCTCATCCACTCCATTTGTGTCCCATTCTAACATTCCTTACCTATACCACATTATTCATCCTTATCCATCATGCATCATCTAGTGTCATACTATCCTATTTTTTCCATCCTTTCTTTCCATCTTGACCTTTGTAAGGAAGTGGAAGATAATTTGGGACATGTTCTAGAATCATCATTGGAATATTCCACAAGAAGAACTTAGACAATTAGAAATTTGATCCCTTCATGATGTAGTCCATGGAGATCCCTAGTCCATTTTTCATTATCCCTCATCCTCTTTTATCACCATATAAATCCTCTTATTCCATTTTCCATCATTCCTCATCCTAATTACTAGTCTTTCTTTTCTCTTTACTAGTAACCCCCTTTATATAGTGTACATACATATCCCAAAAATCTTAAAAATTGAAATATTATAAAAACCTTAATAATCATAAAATACAAAAATACAAAACACCCCAGTCATCTTATCTTGATCTTTAATCCTTCTAGGTCCATATCCTTTTCTAAAATTTTGATCCTATCTGACTTTGAATCATACCTTTTACCTTTTCACTTTGTATAACCCATGTGTCACTCATCCTAGTAAAATAAACTTGTTTAACAATCAAATCCTAGTAACCCTTTTTATGCATGCCAACCTCACTATCAGGTCCCATTATCCACCCAAAACTTGAGAAAATCTTGTATAAATTGGCTAATTGAGCTAGTTTTGTCAACACCAACCTTGATTAGGATTTTCCTAGTCAATCTTAATCAAATCAAATATTTTATAGCTTACACATAAAACCCATTTAATTATTATCTTGTCTTAGCTCCTCATCTAAGTGAACTTGGTTGAACTTAGGGTTAAATTACCCTCCCTAGTTGTAACCAAGCTAGCATGACTTCATATAATTTAATTAAGCGTACCTCTTCCTAATATCATCACCCATCACATTTCAATTCTAAACTTTGATCTTATCAATCTTGTCACATTTGACCAATATTATCCAATTATTGCATCAACTCATCACCTAATCATTCATCCTATAGGATTTTATCAAGGCAATAAACAAAGCATTAATCAAATAGTTTGCCTAAAAATAATTATGTGTGAAACTTATGTGTTCTTTGTATTTATTTGTTTGTTTAAATTTTATTATCTGTCTAGATATGCTTATTTAATCATTTTTGTTCATCTTATTTTGATATTACTATTTTAATTAATTTTGCATCATGTCATTTTTTAGAAAGGGTGCAATGAATAATGATGCAAAAAAGACATTATTGTCATCAAATATTGCACCCTATAGGAGGTTATTCAAGCCTCCTCAATATTTGGGAAACATGGGAATACTTCTAGGTATGTGGGTTGACCTATAGTAGAAGTAGAGCTCTAGGTTTAAGGGCTAGCTCCTTGAATATGCCTTGATGTGTTTATCACATACACTAACTATTTGCTTGTGGTAAAAGAGATAGAAGTTTACATGAAATGAAACTAATATAAGGGGGTGATACACTAAGATTATTTACACAATACCATCATACTTATATCATGATAAATTAAGACCTAAAAACTAGCTTCCAAGTCCTATGGGGTTCTAATATAAGTGTTTCAACATAGAGGTGATATGCATGAAAAAACACAAGGTAAGTGAACCAAAGGGAATATTTCACACTCTAAGAAAAAATTTACACTTTAAATGAGCATAACATAATAGTTACACTCTATATGAACTATTATAATAGGAAATCTTACATAAACATAAGAGGATAAGGAGAAGGAAGGATAAAAGATTATCACTTAACATCACCATACATCACTTTGCACACTTAGAAAAATGTTCATGAACTAAAAAATATAATTGAATTTATTGTTTAAAGGTAAATTAAAATGTTAAAACTAGTAGGCTTTCACCATACATGATGTGGTATTAGTCTACAAGAGCCAAAATGGCTACTACTTATAGAATTTGAGAGAGAAGTGAGAAGAATGAAGTCCAAGAGTCATTAGACCATGTTTCAAGATGATAAATGTAGTTAAAAATGTATAAAAAATTAATATGGAATAAACCATGCAAGGTATTATAGGATAAATTAACCTCAAAGTCATGAAACTATAGAAATGTGGTGTAAGACTCCTCATTTGCATGCCTAGAAACTATCTTCATCATTTGGCCTTCCATGAGCACTCCATAGTAGAATAAAGATATATATCATGATTGAAATTATATATAGGAGTTATAAATAATCCCCAACATGAATTGGTTTCATCCTTAATCACTAATATTCTTTTGAACATGAGTTATCACTACCTATAGTCCAAATAACTCCTCTTTTAGTGAATCTTCAGTCTTGGCTGAAAATTTGTCTTTAGTTTTTACATAAAAATCATAAAAATTAGTGTATGAAACTTTTAAATATATCTCATAGCCTTATATTCCTCAGGTAGATATTTAAAGGCTTCCCACTTTGAGTTTTCACCTTTTCACTTGTTTGTTCACTGTGATAGTTTGGATTGGCTGAGATGAAGGAAATTATAGAGAAACTTGTGATATTTTATGATTCATGAAATGGAAATGAAGGTTATATCATATCCAAAACTATCTCCAAAGTGACTTGCATATTTTGAATCTCTCTTGAACCTACAAAACACCAAAAATTATAAAAGAAACCAGTTATGTGCCCTGTTTGTATAAGTAGGGTATAATCAAAATAGGTGGGGATTATTTATAGAGAGTAATATAGATATTTTAATAATTTCATAGGCTATTATATCCCATTTTTATGCACTTCCTTCTTCATTTTCCCAATCAGGTCACTAACAAGGGTTTTAGAGGGTTTAGAGTCATTTCCCCCTCTAAGGATTGTCCATACAGGTATGACATCCATTTTTTGAAAAAAAATACACAAAATCCTTATTAAATACTTAATTAAACATTACCCAACTCATTATAATTCCATGCAATGTATCCATGTAGGTGTGAGCTCAAGTTAACCTCTCGAGCTTTGTTTTCCATTTTGCATACCTTGTGATGGTCTTAAGCCAAGATGTGACTTCCCTATGGTCTTATCTAAATTATAAAAGATTTAACACAACTGATATATCCCCATTTATGTATTATAATTATTTTAAATGTATATATATATTGATATAAGTGAAGTTTGGACCTTATTAGGCACTAGGCCTAATCAAGACTTAATAGGTCTATCTTCATGTTTATAGGTTTAGGACACCTTAACATGTTTCTCAACTATTTGAAGACTTAAAAATGTTATTCCATGCCTTATAAAAATTTATACACCTCCATGAAATTTTTCATCAACCCCTATCTTATCTTCTAATCATTTTTATGGCTCACCTATAGGGTTTAGTCATTCTAGAGTGTCATGTATCTGAGATAGAATAGAGGGCATCTCCCTTGTTTCCCTAGACTAATTAATGGTATGAAGATATTATCCAAATAATGGGTAAAATAATAATTAAATTTCATATTTTTATGATACTCTGAACACTCTCAAACACTCTAAAATCTAAGATAGACTTTTGAGAAAGTTGATTGTGTAGGCATTATACATGTCTTGTAGGTTGCTTGTATGAAAACCCTTCCATACCTTATTTATACAATATTAAGGTATAAAAATTAAATTAAAATCATTAATAATGTTTTCCATACCTAATTACCACCCAAAACTTGCCAAAAAATTCACATATACCTTGCTTTTGATTTAATACAAGTGTTGACTATGTTTTCTTGCTTTGAAATAGACACCTATAGGTGCATACTACATGGTTAAACCCTGAATATGATGCCCAAATAACTTATTGGAGTTATAAATTAAATTTTAAAATAATAAATATCTAATATCATCACCTATATGTTATGTCAATCACTAAGACAATCCTAACTTAGAGCATTGTCAACTGTAGTCAACTATAGTTGACCATTTATGGAATAACATGGGTCGTATAGGTGAGTATCCATATTGAAAGTGGTGTCACATGGTTTAAGGTATCATTAAATGTATTATATCAACTTCCCATGGAAAATTTTATTATTTTAAGGTTTCCATATTCTAAAATTCACTTTATGAGTTTATGAGTCACCTACAATCAGACTATAGGTGACTTTTTTTAGCAATGCCACACTTGTAGGTGTTGATGGGGGTCAATCCCGTATAATTTAGATATATTATAAGTATATTAATTCATTATCATAACCATTAATTTAATGGATTAATTTAGCATGGGGATATTATCTTAAATTTATATCTTAGGTTGATGAGGACACTTGAAGTTCAAATCTTGTAGGAAAACACTGAAGATATATGTGAACAAATGTGCAACTTTAAAGCCTTATAACATCTTATTTACTTGTCCAACGTCTATATAATTTTTAAATGTAAATCCTATATATTAAAGATATAAAAAATTATAATTTGGATTCATATATACTCCTTGAAACACTATCATTTAGTAATACCAAAAGTGGTTAGGGCCCTATTTTGGTGTTTTTAGGGAACTTGTCCCTAAAGCTCAGTTCTCTTTTCTTGAAGTGACTTATCACCCTACCTACCAATCTAATGCCTCAAATTTTATTTCAATGTCTCTCAAACATATTAATATTTCATGAAGGCATATGAACATTCCAAACTCTCCATATAATGCCTTCATGCCTCTATGTAAGCTAGTTGTAGGTGGGAATTATAGTATATAGGTAGTGGGTATGAATATGGGCAGTGCGCATATGGTATGAAATCATAACTAGATCTATACTCTCTTAAAATTTTCAAATGAGATTTTAAAACCTGTAAAGGCTTGAAACAAGTTTACACAATCCAATTTCAATGTGATGTCTTCTTGAGATCACCTATAGGTGCACATTCATGGTGTATGACTGTGTTAAGGACTAAATTGGCAAAAATAGTCCATATTTTTCCATTTATAGATCTTGGTTTAATTTATAAAATTGTATTAGTGTGTAAAAATCCCATTATGTCCTCCTTAAAATCTCCATGAACATTTCTTAGAGCTCAAAACATCTCATGTAGTTGATTGTGTATGATAGTCATGAAAAAAGTTGACTATGTTACACATTTTGACTAAAAAATTCTTTATGATTACTTGTGAGAATCATATTAAAATTATAAGTGATAACTAAAACATTATAAAAATAAAAAACAAAACCTGACATTCATTTGAAAACACTTTAGATAAATAAACCTTCTAAAAGTGTTGAAATCTGACTACTAGTCTACTAGTGACATCAACTTACAACATGAACTATTAGGCACATGAAATTAACATCAAAAACAAAAAAAAATGGAAAAACTAATTGAGGAATTACACATCATATAAAATAAATTTAAATAATTGGATTGTATGGACCTACTCATACAAGAGGAAAACCTATAGGGTGTGGCAATTAGCTAGCAAAACAAGACAATCGACTTGTTAGGAATGGTTCATAAATTATGGGAAACCATTATTACAAATAAAAACATGAAAATTAATCAGACCAATTTTAATATCCACCACCTAGATAATTTGACTTGAAAGTCCTCCTCTTGCTCGTATCATCAAAAGACATGTTGACCAATTTTGCTTGCCTAGTAGAGTGATGGAGAGATATAATAGTTTTGGCCCATTTTTGGCAATTATAAAGTAGATAAAGATTGTAAATAGATTAAAATAAGCTTAAGGGTCACTTCATATGATTTTCCCATATTCCACTCTTCCCAATAGGCTCTATAACCTTCAAAACTTCTACTTTTTCACTTATTTTTTATTTTTAGTTAAGAAACTACAAGTTTTAGTTAGTCCTAACATTACCAACAAGGAATATAACATATTGGATGATGGAAGGAATTTATAACACTTTTAAACCAATTAAAACTATTCACCCTCATTTATGACCCATATATGACCCCTAAGTGACATAAAATGACATATGGACTAAAAAGGACTATGACAAAGGATAGAAATATATTAAACAACATAAATTTGTCCTTGACACACAATATGACATGATTATTGACCCATATATCAAGTTTATTACTATAAGGGGTTGATCCATTTTGACTTGTCAAAATGGTCAACATTCTTGGCAATTTCCCAAGTGTGGTATACTTGTTATACCAAGACCAGTAGTTAATCTTGTCCATTGGGCCATAGAGTCACCTATAAATAGGTTTGACACATAATTTTCCTTTGAAAACACATCAAACACAAAATAAATACACATAAAACAAAACACATCAAAGGGAAAGAAAACATTTGTTCTCGAGAACACTTATGGAATACAACACAACTAAAAGAAAGGCACACATACCTAATCTATTATTTTCAAAACCTCACTCTTGAGGTAAAAAAAAAATTACCATACCTCAACCAAGGTCTAACATATTTACTCTTTCATCTTTATTACTCTATGAAGGTAATCTAGTATGAGAAGCAAGCTCATCATACACCACCTGCATATGTGGGTGATCATGAAGCCTACCACCTCTATGTGTTCTTAGGCCTACAAGTGGAATATTTGGATCCTTCATGAATTATATATATTAATCTCTAAGATCCTTGATTATATATTCAATCCTCTTGATCATTGGCATACCTAATATGCCTTCCTCAAACTACAAATTAAAATATATGATAACTACCTCATATTTATGCTCTTATAGTGTATGATGTGCTTGATATATAGAGACATCAAGATCTTCTTATTTATGTTACCATACCTATAAATTTGACTCAACATCAAATGTATATTTTTACTATCATTTAAGTACAATAAACCCTACCTTGGACTTATGAAAATCTTCTTTGACTATAGGATTTTGAACAATAGTGAGGTCCTTACTTTCATGATTGATGAACCTTTTTTCTTCCTTGATCAATAGGAAAATAAACATCATTATTTTTAGGATCATTATAAAACTCATTAGATATACATTTCTTGGAAGGGGAAGGAGTCTTACTTAACTGATCAAGTTATTGACATATGGCATTGAATTTTAACCATGGGCTACCCTCCTCTTCCTCATGAGTGTCATCATCACAGGAAGCTTCATCAATAGTAGGAATAAATACATCATTATACCCACTATGGTGATCAATTATATTATTAAATGCATCATCATAATATATATGAATCAAATAATTACTCTCAGTATCTTGTGAGAAAGGATGTTTGACACTTACCTCAGCTCCCTCAAATCATTTTTCATGTATGATATATGTGTCAAGGTAAGTTTTCTCAAATTATGCATAAGTATCATGATCATAATAATCTACACCATATTAATATATAAAAAAATTAGATATTTCATCAAGTTTATAATCACAATCATCCACATTAGAATCTTCCTTCTCATTAATCACACAATTCAAGTTAGAGGTTATTTTAACATAGGGTTCAATGTGAAACCTTACAAGAGGATGCATTATTATGTTAACCTTGGTTCCATAACTTTTCATAAAGACCAAGAAGGATAAATTATATGATAGGTAGCCACCTATTATGGTTGTGAAGTCTCTTGAAATATAGATTACAAAATGAGTATGAAGGTCTATAACAATAATGTCTTGAAGGATGGGAAAGATAGTGTATTCTTCGAGGAAAACCTTAAAGTTTTTAATCAAATGTATTATATTGGAAAGTGTACCATATATATAAATCACTCCATTTCTATAGTTTTTATAATTTATGCCCAAATTATAAGCTAAAACCTTGGGCTTTACTAATGTATAAGCACCATTATCAACTATGCAATTGTGTACTAATTTGTCCCCTAATATGAGAGTAAGATAGATAGGTTGTGGCTTATAATATTTAGTAGATGGTTCAAAAATTTTATTAGGGGAAATTTTAAAATAAATATGACCATTAATTTTATTTTTAAGGTGAATTACTAGTAGGGATAGCGAATAGATATTTTTGTAAGAACTCTTTTTAGCTAGGTATATGGAGGACATCCCAAAGGTAAATGGATGCCTTGAAATTCTTCAAAGAATCCACTATGTTTAGTAAATTATTACTCACCTTATATTGAGTCCTTAGAGGTAAATAATTGCTTAGATATTGAGAAACTAAAACACCTTGAGCAAACCTTACCAGATTTGGCTTGAATGATGTGTAGGAGTGCTTAGAGCTATCATGCTTGTAGCCATGGTTTTCTACCTTATAGGAGGGTTGAATGAACTTTTAGGCATGTTATTGTCACCTCCTATATCCTTACTCTTGGAATTCATTTTGTCTACAACATAAGTTCTTTTATTGACCACAAAATTATATTCCACCAAGTTAGTGAAGCTTTCTCCTTGAGGTTGTGAATTATCATTTGCTTGCATAATGACTTCATCTTCAACTGATATGAGAGGAGTGACTTACCATTGAAAAACTAAATAATTATCTCCACCTTCATTGGCATCCATAAATTGGCCTTTTTTATAATATTCTCCTTAAACCAAGTTTTTATGCATTGATACCATCTCTCTTGCATTGGTGGTGGAATTGGGACTGTACACATTGGTAGGCCTATTGAAGTTAGGTTTCCCTTGACCTCTTCCTCTCCCATATTTTTGACCATATTACTATTGATATGGATAGGGGTTTTGATTCAAACCTCTTAAAATTATCTCTTTCCTATGATCACATTATAATGTTTGAATTCTTGGATATGGATTAGCTTCATCTACCTTCTTAGGAGCAGTCCTAAGATTAGCATTTACATTAAGAATTTGAGAAATGTCTAGTGTATTAGCAAGAGTATTAAGAATAAATATAATATACACCTTATGAGGTAACTTTCCTTCTTGAATGAGGCCATTAACATCTCTAATGGAAAGTTGATATGCTTTGGGAAGAGTAAAACCACCCATAGATTGAAGCATAATAGTAATATCATTACCAATGACTCTCAAGTATGTAGGAAACAAAAAGATAGCATGTGGTCTCATAAGAGGAGGAAATATATACCAAGTCTTTTGAAACTTCTCATTTAATTCATGAATTATTTCCTTGGGGACTTTTTTTTATCACATTTAGCTGATGTACGAGATAAGTATGGTCACTTATAGCTTCAAACCTTGAGGTCAACACCACTCTAAAGTCATCCCATGATGTGATGCATTCACTAGGTAAAGTCCTATACCAATCAAGTGATTTCTATATAAGGGTCATATCAAGGAGTCTAATGGAAATATTATCTTTAATGACATTTTTTAAACTACAAAAATTATAGATATCATGGATGTGTTCACTAGGTGTGACATGACCCTCACCATTAAATGTAGGCATAGTCTTTGTATCATTAGGGGGAATGTCATCATATGCCTCAAGATGAATTGGACTTTTAGTATTAAAGGTAGGAAAGGAATTGGCCTATCCATGATGGATTGTATTTATTTAATTTTTTCACTCTCTTAGCTATTAAAATCCTTTTGGTCTTACAATGGAAGATTAAGCTGAGGGTATTGAACTTCAAGAGGAAGTTTAGGTTGAATAGGTGGATTGATAATATTGAGCAATCTACTAAATGATGAATTTGTAAGTACAATCAAGAATAAGATAAAATTAATGAAAAAATAATGGACTTGAACCATATTTTACATTATATAGAGTTACCAAATTTTGAGTAGCACACAAATTTGTAGCTAATGTTGTTAAGACCAATGCTCACCTTGACAAGTTGTCTCAAGGATAATTATCCCATCAAGAATGCCATAACTATTTTCACCAAATTTTTCACCCTATATGAGGGTGTTCAATCCTCCTCCAAATTTTGGGAAAATGGGAATACTTCTAGGTATGTTTTTTTACCTATAGTATAACTAGACCTCTAGGTTTAAGGGCTAGTTCCAAGAATATGCCTTGAAGTGTTTATCACCTACAATAACTATTTGCTTGTGGGAAAAGAGATAGAAGTTTACATGAAATAAAAATAATGTAAGGGGGTGATACACCAATATGATTTACAAAATACCATCATAATTCTATCACAATGAAACAAGACCTACAAAATAGCTTCCATGTTTTATGGGGTTTTAACATAAGTGTTTCAACATAGAGGTGATATGCATGAAAAAACACAAGGTTAGTGAAGCATATGGAAAATTACACACTATAAGTAAGCTTTTACACTTTAAATTATCCTAACAAACTATATAAACTCTATATGACTTGTTAGAATATGAACTCTTGCATAAACATGAGAGGATAAGGAGAAGCAAGGATAGAAGATTATCATTTAACATCACCATACATCACTTTACACACTTTTAAAAAATTTTATGAACTAAAAAATAGACATGAATTTATTTCTCTAAGGAAAAATACAATGTCAAAACTAGTAGGTCTTTGCCATACATGGTGTGGTATTAGTCTACAAGAGCTAAAATGACTACAACTTATAGAATTTGAGAGAGAAGTGAGAAGAATGATGTCTAAGAGTCATTAGACCATGTTTGAAGCTATGAAAGGAAGTTACACATGTATTATAAAGGAATATGGAACATACCATGTAAGGTCTCATAGGACAAATGTCCTTTAAAGGCATGAAACTCATAAAATGTGGCATATGACTCCTCATTTGCATGCCAAAATTATCTACATCATTTGGCCTTCCATGAGCACTCCACAATAGACTACAGATATATATCATGATTTAAATTAGAGGGAGCGGTTATAAACAATCCCCAACATGAATTGGTCACATCCTTAATCAATGATATTATTTTGGACATGAGTTATCACTACTTGTAGTCCAAATAACTCCTCTTTCACTCACCCTTCACACTTCACACCAAATTTGTATTAATTTTTCCAATAAAATACATAAATATGAGTTTATGACACTTATAAATATATATCATATCCTCATATTCCTCAATAAGACCTTAAAAGGCATCCCAATTAGATTTTTCACCTTCTCATTTGCTTATTCCCTATGATAGTTTGGACTGGCTAAGATGAAGGCATTTGTAAAGACACTTTTGAGATTTTTTTATGCATGAGATGGACATTATGGTTATATTATGTCCCATCCTATCCCCCAAAGTGACTTTTATCCTTTGACTCTCTCTTGAACCTACACAACACCAAAAATTATCAAAGAAACTAGTTATGTGCCCTATCCATACAAGTAGAGTACAATTCAAATGGGTGGGGATGAGTCATGGAGAGTAATATAAAAATTATAATAATTTCACAAGCCATTTTATCGAATATTTATGTATTTCCTTCTTCATTTTCCCAATTAGGTCACTAGCAAAGGTTTTCAAGGGTTTAGAGTCATTATTCCATCTAAGGATTATTCATATAGGTATGAAATCCAAATTTTGAAAAAATTACACAAAATAATTTTTCAAGACCTCCTTAAATATTCCAAAACTCCTCATACTCCCATGTAAAGTATCCATGTAGGTGTGAGCATCTGAAGTTAACCTCTCATACTTTATTTTCCATTTTACATACCTTATGATGGTCTTAAGCCAAGATGTGACTTCCCTATAGTATTTTATGCATTATAAAATATTTAACACACTTTATATCTCCAAATTTAGGTATTATAATTCTTTTTAATGTATATCTGGTGCTATAAGTAAACTTTGGACCCTATTAGGCACTAGGCCTAATCAAGGCTTGATAGGTCTGTCTGCATGCTTATAGGTGTATGACACCCTAACATGTTTCTCATCTATATGAATACTTATAAATTTTATTACATGACTTATAAAACTTTTTAAACCTCCATGAATGGTTTCATCAACCCATTCTCATCATCTTTATGGTTCACCTATAGGTTTTAGTCATTTTGGAGTGCCCTCTATCTAAGATAGAATAATGGGAATCAACCCTATTTACCAAAAACAAATAATAGTATGAAGATATTATAAAATTCATGTAGACCTTATGTGTTAAATTTCATAGGTTTATGATACTCCTAACACTATCAAAGACTCTAAAATCCAAGACAGACTTTTGAGAAAGTTGATTGTGCAGGCCTTATACATGTGACCCTAGGTTGATTATATGAGAACCATTTCATGAATTTTTTATACTATGTTAAGGTATAAAAATGACATTAAAACCATGACTAAGGTGTTACATACCTACTTACCACCCAAACCAAATAAACACTTCACATTACCTTGTTTTTTACTGAATACAAATGTTGACTATGTTTTCTTTTTTTGAAATAGGCACTTGTAGGTACATACTACATGGTTAAACCCTAAATATGATTCCTAAATACCTTATTGGATTTTTAAATTCCATTTTAAAATAATTAGGATCTAATCTCACCACCTAGATTTTAGGCCAATCATTAAGACAATCCAGAGCACTGTCAACTATAGTTGACCATTTATGGAATAATAGGGGTCCTGTAGGTGATAATCCATATTTAAATTAGTGTCACATGGTTTAATTTATAATTATAGATATTGGATCAAATTATATATGTAGTTTCCCATCTTCCAAAATTCACTTCATGAGTTTGTGAGTCACCTACAGTCAAACTTTAGGTGATTTTTCTAAGCAATGCCACACCTATAGGTGTTGATGGGGGTCAATCCCCTAAAATTTATCTCTCCTCCAAGTCTCTTGAGTCATTATTGTACCCATTACTATAATAAAGTCACTTACCATGGGTATATGATCTTACATTTCTATCTTAGGGTGATGAGGAGACTTGAAGTTCAGATCCTATAGTAAAACACTAAAGATATGTAGTGAACAAATGTGTAACTTTGAATCCTTATAACATCCTCATTACTTGTCCAACCTACATATATTTTTTGATAGGTAACTACCATATATGAGGGATATAATATATTATAATTTGTATTCATATATAATCCTTGCAACACTATCATTTGGTAACACCGAATGTGGTTAGGGCCTTGTTTTGGTGTTTTTAGGGAACTTGTCCCTAAAGCTTAGTTTTCTTATCTTGAAGTGAATTATCACCTTTACTACCAATATAATTCCTAAAACATGTTTTTCATGGTCTCTCTGAAATCCTAATATTTCATGAAGGTATATGAACATGCCAAACTCTCTATATAATGCCTTCATACCTTTGTGTAAGCCACCTATAGGTAGACATTGTAATATACAATTAATGGGTATGAATATGGATAATGTGCATATGGTATGACATAATAACTATATATATACTCTATAAAAGTTTTGAAATCAGATTTTAAATTTTGCACATCTCATTTCCATGTTATATCTTCCTGTGAGCACTTGTAGGTGTACATTCATGGTGTATGACTATGTTAAGGACTGAATTAACCATCACTATCTATATTTTTCCATTTAGATATCTTGGTTTAATTTATCATGTTATATTAGTATTTAAAACACCAATTATATCCTCCATAACATCTCCATCAACATTACTCAAATCTCAAAACACCTCATGTAGCTAACTGTGTATGATAATCATGCAAGAAGTTGACTATGTGACACATTTTGATTACAACATTCATTATTATAGATTGTGAGATTATTATTTAAAGTATATGGGATCTTAAAAAAATTTGAGACATGAAATAGAACACCTCAAATTCATATAAAACAACCACAGAGAAAGAAACCTTTTGTAAGTGTTGAAATATGACTACTAGTCGACTAGTGACATCAACCTCTAAATTGAGCTATTTGGCCTATAAAATCAAATTAAAACATGAAAAAAAGATGTAAAACATGAAAGGAATAACTCCACATCCTATAAATAAAATTTTAACAATCATATTGTATGGAATTGCTCATACAAGAAGAAAACCTATAAGGTCTGGGGGTTAGCTAGAAAAACAAGATAATTAACTTGTTAAGAATGGTTCATAAAGTATATTAAACCATTATTCCAACTCAAAACATGAAAATTAATCATACCAAGTGTAATATACACCACCAAGATCATTTTACCTAAAATTCCTCCTACTAGTCATACTATAAAAAGACCTATTGACTAGTTTTGCTTGCCTAATGGAGTGATGCAGATAGAGAATAGTTTTAGCCCATTTTTGACACTTTCAAAGTAGACCAAGAATGTAAATTAAGTAAAGTAAGTTTAAGTATCACTTCATATACTTTTCCTACATGACACTCTTCCCAATAGGTTGTACAACCTTTAAAATTCCTTTTTAACTTGTTTTCTTGATTTTCAGTTAGGGACCTACAGGTTTTAGTTAGTCCTAACATTATTAACAAATAATTTGACATATTGGATGTTGGAAATAAGTTATAATACTTGTACACCAAGTAAAACTAACCACCCTCATTTATGACCCATATATGACTGCTGAGTGACACAAAATGACATAAAGACTATAAAGGACTATGACCAAGGCTATAAACATATTAAAAAACATCAAATTGACCATGACACACCCTATGACATGATAATAGACCCCTATATCAAGTTTATAACTATAATTAATTGACTCATTTTGACTTGTGGTCAAAATGGTCAACAAACATCAAGGCCAAATTATTTTTTTGGATACCTTCTACAAAGTTCATCATTTTCCCCTTTTGTATTTATTTTACTTGTCTATGAACTTTGGTAAAATTCCATCATGATCACATACATATATCATAATTAATATTACCAAGTGAACATTAAAAATAATTAATTATATTGTGATTATATTTTTAAATTAATAATTTTTTATAATAATAGAAAAATTTCTCATCACATCCACATCCCACAACACAAATCTTGGTCATTTAACCAACTACCTGATCCAATCATGTTGATCATGTCTAACTTTTAATATTCAATCATTTCTCTAAGTCCTATATCATAGACATTGTAAATCAACTATTGATTGAACCATCACATATAACATATATATCCCATCATCTAATGATATTTATACCAATTCATTATTATCATTCTCAGTCTATCCTATACTACATTGACTTGAGGTCTTTTTAGACTATGTAGGTGATGCTCAGTCACATGATATTACTTAGGTTAGCTTGGATGCCATCATGCAATATCTCATCATACATCAATCTTATACATACTTATTTTATATCTATTCAAATCATTCATCATCATAAACCATTATCATCAAGCCTTGTATCTATCAAATCCTTAAACTACATTATCATCAATCAAATTGATCAATAACCATACACTCAATTATCATCTTCTCATTTCTCTATCAATTTCCTTCACCTATCAATTGGGCTTGATAGATAATTGCATCTATTTTTTATTCCATCCATCATCCATCCTCAATGATTTATCAATCTATAATTTAAGGACATCCTATCTCCATAAATCATTAATCCAAGACCCATATCTCTCCCATGCATGCATCCTTAATTGGGATAAGATGAAACATCATGGCTCTCCTCATTGATATTTTATTATGGTTGGTTCCCATTTAGGGCATGTAGATAACTATGAAATTATAATCTATCTTTACCTCACATTTGTCTTTGCTAGGGGCATCATCAATATCATCACATTGTAATTCATATATTAACAACAATGTAACCCATATACCACTATTATTCACAACCAACATTTCTATTTTGAAATACTTTTCATCTATTCATCATATAGTCTCTAATATGTCACATATTTCTTCCTATTTTTGGAGAAATTAATTATATTGAGGTCTTTTTAGACTATGTAGGCAATGCTTAGCCACACAGGGTGTCCAAGGTCAGCTCTAACATACTAACTAAGTCTTTCACCTTAGTCCTTTGGTCCCTCAATCATACCATTTCTTATTCATCATCTCCATCTCATCACTTAACTTAATCTTTAATCCACACTCATCAAGAATATTATCTAATCATCATCTTATTTTAGATTGATTCTCTCTTAGCATGTGTCTTTTATTAGGATATGGTGAAAAATTATGGCCTTTATCATATATGTTTACATCTCTCCTTGGAATGTGTCCTTTTATAGGATACATCTAAAGCTTATATCCTTTTGTAATATTGTTAATATTGGTTCCCATTTGGGACATGTCAATAACTAGTACATCATTATTTTCACTCATTGTCTATATGCCTTTACTTAAGGCATCATCAATTATATCTCATTTCTCATGTTGATTTCATATTCTTCATCATCGATCACATGTCTATGATCCTAATCCCTTATATATCCAACCTGCCCCTCATTTATTATTTTTCAATGGCCATTCATCTCATTATTCTCCACATGTACCCTTAAGGGGGCATCATATGTACACTAATTGACTAACATGCAAAAATTTATTTATTCTTTTAAATACCATCACTTCTTCCAATCACAATGCCATTTCAAAGAGGGGGGAATGTATACACTTAAAATTCTTCATATAATCTCTTGTCACTAATATTATTATTAGTTGACACTAATTTCACCATTAATTTCATATAATCATCATATTAAAATCATATTAGTCTTATTATAATGTTTCTTCTATATTCTTACATTTCCTCTCATCACACACTAACCTTATACTCATCACATATCTTGATTAATTATTCTAATCATGACATTATCCTCTAAACTTATCTTATTTATTATTTGTGAGTTTTTAATTTAGAACTCACCTCCCACCTACCTATATATCACTAGGATTTGCTACAAGCCTAGTCCCTAATTCTCACCTAACTTCATTTTAATCACACTTAGACTCTTCTAATGGATTCTAGAATTCTCCACCATCCTCTCAAATATCTAGAGTTTTTCTCTACAATTCTGTAAAGAATTTTTAATTATTTAGAAATATCCCTCCATTATTTTATTTAAACAATCCATCACTCCATGCAAAGGCCATGGGATAATTTCAAGCTTCATTAAAAAATTTATGCTATCATATTATCTTGTCTATTGGCAATCAAGGTCATCAAACACCATTACTACATATTGTTAAAATTTGGAATCTAAAAAAAAAAAGCAATCCACTTGTCTTGGGGAACATCATATTCATTTTGGAAGTGATTTATTGAAACATTGAGGTAAAATTTGGTCTTATTTTAGTTGTTTAATTGCATTATTATACTTACCTTGAATAATTAGATTTATGTTTTAAACTGGAGTAGCTGTAGGTGATTTCCATTATTACTTACATCCTAAATCTATGTTTTAATTTTTAATATATACACCTAGCCTTCCTTGTAAACCACAAAATTCTAACCCTAATACTCATGAAATATTACTTAGAAGTTGATGAAAATATATAGGCTTACTTATTGAAACTGATACACAACTGGGAGAAAAGTGTGATATAGCCCTATTGCACTTTAGTTAACATTAAAGAGTTGTCAAACATTGGTTTGACAAGAGATATAGAAAAAATCTTTTTAGATCTCTGATTTAGTCCTAATTCCAGAGAAGGCTCATGAAATGAAGGTCAACACAACAAATTTGATTCCCTTTAATTAGGACCCTTCCAAATATCTTAAATCCTGATAGAAAATGTTTTTCACCTAAGGTTTCTAACTAGTGAGGATATTCTATTTCCTATCAATGGATAATTCCTCAAGCACTACTTCCCAGCCTAAATTGTCTTGGGGGGGAGGGGGTCCTATAAATAATTTACCCTTTATTTACTTCCTTGATTTCCCTTCCTTACTATTTTTTTAATTTTGTTTGGGTTTGTTTTCTTGTTTGTTTTTAAATTTTACTTATTGGGCCTATTCCTAGCCATTTTTTCCTATGGTTCCTTTAATAAATGTCATGATTAAGAGTGATAGGAATTAAATTAAGTGGTGCAAATGCAATTTCGGTTTGTAGGCACTCAAATGTTTTTGACATTGGATTTAGTCTTCAAATCAATTTTAAAAGCTTTAGCTCTTTTCTTATGTCTTGAATAATTTTATATTTGAAAAAATGGGGATGGACTATGTAATTAATGGAGATATTCTCTCAAAACTTGTCATATAATACACTTTAATGATTTATAAATTAATGTTTATAAAACTATTATATCCAAGGCTTAAAAGTGAAAAAATTATATTTCTCCTTTCATTTACCATGGTGGTCCCCAACCAAGGATTGAAATGTTCATTAAAAGAAAAATAAAGGAAATAAAATAGAAAGGAAAATTAAATTCATAAAAATATAGTAATAGGTTATTCAAGTAACCTCTATCGGGGCTATAGATACCTAGATAGAAATAGAGCAAGGCTTTGTGTGGGACTAGAGGTAACTATGTTAAGGCTATAGATGCCTATTTGGTAGTGAAATAATGTCTATGTATTCATTAAAAGGTATAATTCAATAGTAGGATGATCCTAACTACAATACCTAGTCATTGTAAATATCGATAAGAAAATGAAAACACAAGTACACATAAGTTAAAGTGATTGTTTGATTTGGTTTCTATAATATTTTCCTTCTTATCTTTGCTTAGATTGTTTCATATTTTAAGTATTGGGATAAGACAAATATTATAGGTTGTATGAAAGGTTATAATATTTCAAAATACTCATGATAATTTTTTAGTAGAGTCGCCATTTGTTGTTACTTGCATAACACACCCTAATTTCCTCATAAACTTAAGGAAAGTCTTTTGATCTAGATTTTGGTCTTCTCATTTTTAGTTAGTTTTGGGCTTGTTTTATCTACTGATCCAATTAAGAGAGTCATTTAGGATCTATATTTTTAATTTTTTACATAGCCTATGTTTGAACTTAAAAGGTATATTACATGAACTTGATTAAGAGATTATATTTTGGTATTTTTTGATATAACTACCTAAATTTTCCACAAATTTGATAAGTCATGGTCTATCCTAAATCCTATTTTTAACTACATTAAAGTTCCCTTTTCAAAACCATTTCATCTTAAATTTATGTAAATTATCTAACCATTGTAGGGTTCCTTTGGTTTTCCTTTAATAGTTTGATCTGATGCAGTATAGTTTTGGTTTATTTGACTAATAATTTGAATCTAATAAACTTGTAAAAGATTAATATCTTAGTGAACTATCAAAATGAATTGGTCTCTTTTGAATTAGTCTAACTATGTGTTTTTTATATCTCCATGAACTCTTCTCAGATGGTCTAGTTATGTTTGCTCTTAGTTAAAGTAAAAATGGTTAAGTATTTTTTAGAATCTCAATTTGATCTTAATAAATTATAGTTTACTAGGTTTTGGTTTTGAACTAAGATAAAAGTCTATTTTTCATGCACAAGCTTGTTTCCTTTTGTTTATCCTTGTATTTTGCCTTGGTCTCTTTTTGCTCTAGGTCTAAATTCAAAATCAAGTGGCTAAAATGTTTCCATGTAAGATAATGGTATTTTAAGAAAATTATTGATTCCTGGAGCAAGTGAGATTGTACTACTTGGCATTCCCTCACTTCCCTAAGTCTCTTTTGCCTTGGTATGTTTATTTGAGACTTTTAGGTTAGGGAGATAATTCCATATGGAATGATTTCATTTTAACACTTACCCATGTCCCTTTGGTTTCTTCTCCTAACCATAATCCTCTCAAAAAATTGAGATCTTTATAAGAGTCTTGATCTCAGTTACTCACCTCATAGTGCATTTTAGATCCATAATCATGGCCCATCAAAATTTAAGATGTGTAGGATCATGCCATATGGTGTGATCTTAATTCATCATAATCTTAATCCCCTTTAGTTTCATTAAAAGAGTCTACACATCCCCAATGCAGGAGATCATGCAATGTGGCATGATCTCATTTCTCTGACCCCTAGGGTAGTCTATGTGCTTCCCTTCAATAGTCATTCCCATGGATGCGCAATATTCACAATCCCAAATCTTTGAATCTCCTAGGGAGGTAAGAATGTTTATGAGCCTTTTAGGTAAATGAGATATGGATAAGTTTTAATATTTCATTTTACCAAGTGTGTGTAGGTTGTCAACCTAAGTAAGTGATAAATTAGACCCCAAATGAGTGAAAATATGCACACATAAACATAATGATGCACACATCAACATTTCATGAGCATAAATTTGAAAATTGTATATCTGGTTAAGACAATCAACCTTATTATTATACTAAGTACTTATCAAATTAGTATTTTATCTCAAGGTTTCATTTTGACACATTCCCTTTTGCAGTTTTGAATTCTTGTGTTTGGCCTATCTTTTGATCATTTTAGAGCCCATGGATTAATCAATTTATGAAATTTTCCATCTTTAATATATTCATTATACTTATACCAATTAACATATTAGAATCTTAAAGTCTTATCTACTTGTTAGCTATAACCTATCTTACTTTGTTTTGACTTTGAATGGCTAATTATTTGTTTTGTTCTATCTTTGTCAAGGCTGATTTTATTTAAAGTAAACTTAATTACTTATATTTTGATCCAAATGTTTAATTGTTCATATGTTAATTGGATCAATTATGTCATTAGTAAATTCCCCTTTTAAAATTTTAAAGTTTGAAGGCTTTTCCTTACTCTTTTTTGGTTAAAACTAGAAATTTAAACTCTAATGACTAATTTTTATATTCAAAGACTAATGGATAAATTTTATTCCCATGTCTAAATTAAGCTATTAACTGAAATTTTTTAACATCTAATAGCTTATCTCCTCTAGAATACATTGAACAAAGACCTAAATCTTTCAACCTTGTAGGTGCTCGAGATCATACCATGTGGCATGATCTCATTTCTCTAGGCCCTTGAGATGATTGATACATAACAAGAAATTACGGGAATTTTAAATTAAATGGGATGATAACATATGACATCATCCCACTTATTTTGACCTCAAGATAGAATAAGAGTAGTAAAAATGGGTCAAAACCAACAAGTCTCCAAGATGATTCCATGTGGTATGATATCAAGGCTCTAAGACAATCAAAGCTTGAAATAAAAATTGAGGGATTGTAGAGCTCTAAGTGATCAAGATATTTCCATCTATAAAATCATATTGTATTATGGTGTTGGAAAATTCAAGGTGTTCTAGACACTCAACACCCTATGATTTAATGGAAAACAAGGACATGATAGGCCCTTAACATAAAAGTGACATAATGGCCCTTCCTAAGTATAAATGAGTGGAAATATGGAATGAAATTCTCTAGGAAAATAAATGGGCCCCCATGAATAGAATTCAAGCCTAAAATTGGCACTCATATAAATTCTTTTATCCATTTAATCTATAAAAACTTATAAATGGGATACTTAGTCTAGTCTGACTGGTACAAAAATGAATCCTGTTATCTTCTAATGAATAAAAACACCATTGTATGCAAGTTCCTAGGTAGATAAAGTAGTGGAATTAACTTGAAGATTTGGTATGGGCATTAGGATTGAGATAGAGAATAAACAATAATAGGTCATATTAATTAAATGAGGTCATTACCAAGAAGAGTATGGAAAAATAACAAGCTTGAAGGTACCTTCAACAACTACAACCACTCAAAATTCAATTCGAATATTAGTTTCCATTGATTTTGGTCCTAATTTCATCAAGATTTTGTATGCCTCATTTCAAATTTGAGAAAAGGTAGATACATCTCATTAAGTTTCTACAACCACCCTTCAAGTAGTTGGATTTATGACTAAGTATACTGAGTTTTTAGGAATTAAAATAATATAAACTAGATTTAATTCACCATAAAATCACATAACCATATTATAAATGTGAAATTAGATTTAATTATGCACTAACATGCATCATGGAAACAATTCCTCAAATCATAGTTAAATGAAAGCATAAATGGACAGAACAAAAAAAGTAATAAGACTATAACACAAATCTACTGTGGTTCACCCAATGTGGGCTACATCTACCAAGAAAGCCCTCAATAAAAATATGTAATCAAAACAAGATTACAAATAACCTCTCACATCTCTTGTAGAAAATTTTTCACAAATACTATGTTGCACTTTCACTTGCACCTATGTAATATTGTATATAATAAGCTATTATACCACACCCTATAAATAAACACCTTCACTTTACAAAAACATCTACACTTTGAATTTGTCTCTCAAAATCTAAACCCTATAAAATTCACATCTATGTAAATAAACTTATCATGCTAAATAGTCACACCACACCTGTATATTTAATAAATGAGAGAAAATATACCAAATAAGGAGAAAATATCCATGCTTATCCAAGATAATAATGATCCGCTAGGTGAAAAATCTCCTCTACATAATAAAGCTCATCCATAAGCCCACCTAAGGAGGAACTTGCCATGTTTATCTCTCTTCTTTAAAAAATCACATTTTCTAAAGACATGTGATCACAACCAACTCCTTGAAACAAGGAATTCATTCCCTTTTACAATAAACAACTAACATCCTAATATCAAGGAAGTCAACATGGAAAATAGGCATCTAACAACTAACTCCACAAAACATGGAATACATAGAAATTAGAAATATAAGGAATATTCCACTCACATGTGGAACAAGGTTCCATAAAAGTTGGAGTGGGGAAAAATGTGATTCTAACATTTGTGGAGCTCTCTAAACCCTCAAAATATACCCCTATGGTCATGTGATAGCACCAAAGGGATCCACACTCAACAATATCCCACTTAGAGACTTCTTCTCTTGAACAAAACCTATCACTTCTGCATGACCACTTAGGCCAACCAAATCTAAATTAGTCTCAATTTGTCTAATGTGACCACTTTGGTCATCATATCCATAAGATTATATATAGTATGAATATTCTCTACCTTCACTAAGTTCTCCTCCAAATTTATCAGGATGAAGTGATAATGTAATTGAATGTGTTTCATCCTCAAGTGCAAATTGGAGTTCTTTTCCAAATGAATAACACTTTGAATATCATTGTGTAGTCTCCAAATTTCCTACTCATTCCCCAACTCTCAAAATAATTCCTATAACCAAATCATCTCCCTGCTAGCCTCTATGGTAAGAACATACTCTACCTCTATGGTTGACAAACCCATAACCTTCTATATCTTATAAATCTAATAAACCATTGTATCTCCAACAATAAATATATATCCTATTGTACTTCTCCTACTATCAATATCCCCTACCATATATAAGTCCACATAACCACATAAAGTTGTATCTAATCCACCATAACAAATTACAACATCCATGGTTCCTATCAAATACTGAAGAATCCATTTCACTACTTACCAATGCTCATAATTAGGATCACTCATATACCTACTCACAACTCCCACTTCTTAGGTAATATTAAACCTTATACAAACCATGGCATACATCAAGCTACCAACTATCGATGAGTAAGGTACCTTGGAAATCTTTATCTTTTCAACCTCCATCTTTGGACATTGCTCTTTTGATAATCTAAAGTGGCCTACCAGAGGAGTACTAACATATTTAGCATACAACATGCTAAACCTTTCCAAGACTTTCTTCACATACTCTAATTGGGATAAAATTATCTTCCTCTCCTTTCTATCATGAGTAATCCTCATACCAAGGATTTGTTTTATTTCACCCAAATCCTTCATAGAAAAGGAGTCACTAAGTTATTTCTTGAGTATCTAAATATGTTATATGTTCTTTCCTACAACTAAAATGTCATCCACATGCAAACATAATACAATAAAGGAACCATCATCAAAATGTTTGATGTACACATAATGGTTAGAATTAGACCTTTGATATTCTTGTTCCAACATAAAACAATCAAATTTATTATACCATTACCATGGATCTTATTTCAAGCCATACAAGCTCTTCTTTAGTCTGCACACATAGTTTTCCTTCCCTTTGACCTCATAACCCTATGGTTGATTCATATACAACTCTTCATACAAATCACCATGAATAAAAATAGTTTTCACATCTAACTATTATAAGTGAAAATCCTCAATTACAACTAAACCAAGAATAATCCTACTAGAAGTCATTTTTACAATAGGAAATAAAATCTCATCAAAATCAATACCTAATTTTTGTACAAACCCCTTAACCACCATCCTAGCCTTATACCTTTTTATCTCTTCATCTTCTTCTTTTATTCTAAAGACATACTTTTTTGGAAATGCACTCTTTCCATTGGGTAGCCATACCAAATTCCACACTTGGTTCTCCATGAGAGATCTATGCTCTTCATACATGGCTTGCTCCCAATTCATCCTAACATCTACCTGTATTGCTTTCTCATAACACTCTGGTTCTCAATTGTTAGTAAGTAACAAATAATTTAAAGAAGTATAAAATTTTTTAGGTGTTCTTCTTACCCTAGAAGACCTTCTTATGATAGGAGTTTGGGGTCTTTTTGTAGAAGGTTCCTAAACTAATTCATTAGATACTTTGTCATTCGTAATGTCATCCAATACTATGTACTGTTTCTATTCCTATTTGTATTCCAAATTATTATACATGAATTTTTCATTAAATACTACATCTCTAAACCAAAATATTTTCTCATCTTTAATGTTCCATAAATGGAAACCAAAGTCATCCTCACCATAACCAAAAAATATGCATTTTTCTGATTTTGCCTCAAACTTTATCTTATCCTCTTTCTTAATAAGATAAAAATCCTCACATCCTAAGACTCTAAGAAAAGAATAATCAACATTCTTACCAAACCAAGATTGTTCAAGAATTCCTCCATCCAAAGGAATATAAGGTCCTTTGTTAATCAGATATACTACCATGTTAACTGCTTCTACCCAAAACTATAAAGGCAACCCTGTATGTAACCTCATGCTCCTAACATGTTCCATTATTTTTATATTCATCCTTTTAGATACCCCATTCTATTGTGGATTTCTTGGAACCATCCTTTACCTATAAATTCCATTAATAGAATAATAATCAAAGAAAGTTTTACTATAATATTCACCTCCATTATCTAATATGGGACATTTCAACTTGAGACTTATTTCATTCTTAACCAAGACTTCCCACTTCTTAAAAGTTTCAAATACATTACATTTATTTTTAATGCAATAAACCCAAACCTTCCTAGTTGTATCATAAATAAAAGTGACATAATAATTGGAACCACCAATAGAAGATACATGAGCTGGTCCCCATACATATAAATATACCAACTCTAACTTTTGATATTTATTTGTGTGTCCAACCTTTAGGAACTTAACCTAATTCTATTTTTCATACACATAATTCTCCTAGAAGTCTAAATATATGTATTTTAATCTAAGAACTTATCTTTTAAGATATACATGCCCTTATGTCTCATATGATCGAGCCTATAGTGCCACATAGTTGCATTTCCATCTATAGTAACCAAATCACAATAATCAAAACTACTATTCAAATATAAAGTACCAAATTTCTTACCTCTTGAAACCATAAGATCACCTTTGGTAAATTTCTAAGAATCTATAGTAAACATTATTGAATATCCCTCACTACCCAATTTCCCCACTAAAACCAAATTTCATCTCAACATAGGCAGGTGTCTAACATCTTTAAGTAGTAATATGTTCCCATTATACATTTTAACTTGAACACAACCTTTACCTACTATGTCATATGGTTCATCATCACAAATATAAATATGTCTTAAATTATCTTGAACATAATCAGTAAAGTAATGCTTATATGGGGTGGTATGAAAGTAAGCCCCTGAATCTAATACCTAAGATTGAAAAAAAATCCATAGAAATAATTAAAGTATTCTGACATGATTTACCTAATGTCACATTTCCCTTATTCATTTTCTCCTTGTTATCATTCTTATCTCAAAGTGACCAGCAATAATTTTTTGAGTGTCCACTCTTCCCATAATGCCAACATATCATCTTGGATCTAGATCTGAATTTAGATCTACCATTCGACTTTCCATAGTTGTCTTTGCTATTGTCATTTTGCCTCCCTATACTATAAATAAACAAATCATTTCCTAAAGATGAATCACTAGTGGTTTTCCTTCACATTTCCTCACTAAAAATCACACCTACAACATCCTCAAAATTTAAGCTTCCCTTGGTAGGGGCTGCATTACTCACAACCATAACCAAGTTATCCCAACTATTAGGCACAGAACATAAGATTATCAAAGCTCTAACTTCATCATCAAAATTAATTATAATAGAAGTTAACATACATATAACCATATTAAAATCATTTAAATGAATAGCAATAGAACCATTCTCTAATAGTTCATTTAAATAATTTTTTCATAAGAAAATTTTTATTTGAGGTAGAGGGTTTTTAATACAACTTCCCAAGTTTATCCATGAGATAATTTGTAGACTTATCATCTAAAATGTTAAATGAAATAGAAGATGCAAGGTATAATAGTATGGCTCCCAATGCCTTTCTACCAGGCAATGACCAATCTACATCACTCATACTTACATGTTATTCTTGTTTCCCCTCTAATGAGAGATGAGGCTCCTTATAATATAGGTAATATTCCATTTGAATTTTTCACAAACCAAAATTCTTACCATTAAATTTCTCAACCCTAAATTTGATCTCTTCTCTCATATCTCCCACTCAAGCTAATAACCCTTCCTATGATGTACCACTTCAACAAAACACACCAAATCTCTAATACGAGTTATTAGGAATTAAAAGAATATAAACCATATTTAATTGAACTTAAAATCATATAACCAGATTTTTAATCTGAAATCAAATTTAATTATGAACTAACATGCATTATGAAAATAATTCCTCAAATCATAGTTAAATGAAATCATAAATGGATAGATCAAAAATATCAATAAAACCATAACATAGAACTATTTTGGTTCACCAAATGTGGAATACATCCATGAAGAAATTCCTTAATAAAAACCTATAATCAAAACAAGATTACAAATAACCTCTCATAGAGATAGAATATCTCTTATAGAAAATGTTGCACACATGCTATGCTACACTTTCACCTACACCTGCATAATACTGTATATCATAAGCCACTATAACACACCCTATAAATAAACACTTTCACTTTGAAAAAACATCTACACTTTGACTTTATCTATAAAAAGCCACACCTTGTAAAATTCACATCTATGTAAACAAACTCATCATGCTAAATAGTCACACCATACTTATATATATAACAAATGTAGAAAATTACACAAAACAAGGAGAAACTCACCATGTTTATATAAGATAAAAATTATCCACTAGGTGAAAACTCTCCTCCACCTAAGAAAATAATCCCACCTAAGGAGGAACTTGCCATGTTTATCTCTCCTCTTCCAAAAAGCAAATTTTCCAAAGACATGATCACAACCAACTCCTTGAAACAAGGAAGTCATTGTAATGAAATTACTTAGATATTTACATATAATGATTTTACATTACACAAAATGAGAGATTAAAAAATGATAATTGACATCACAATAGAATATTGGATAATATAGCAAAGTAACTTTGAGGGGACAACCTCCATAACAATACACTAATAGAAAAAAAATTCACATGATGCTTCAAGACTAACCACTACCTCTTATATATAGTCTACTTAGCCAAGGTTATTTCATAGGATGACCTATCTAAGAACATAGAGAAATGTAACAAGTAAATAAAAGAGGTATATAAGCCACAAATCAGCCACACATATACCTAGACACACCAATGGTTAAGGGCATAACAAGCCCTTACCCTTAAAAACAATGTTGACCTCAATGTTGTGGCAAATTTGGATGTTGATACACAAATTATTCATCCTCCCAAGTGGCATCTTCACCTGGCATATTCTTCCATTTGATCAGGTATTCTGTAATTGCTCTAGAATGTAGTTACTTGGTGCATCATTGAAGGATCACCTCAAGATCAAGAATAACTTTACCTTTCTCATCCAATTTTGGTAATTCTATTTGAATGGTGAATCTATGTCCAATGAATTTCTTCAAGCATGATACATGAAATACTAGATTTATATGAGTGGATGAAGGAAAATCTAACTTGTAGGCCACACTACCAATTTTCTACAAGATCTGATAAGGCCCATAATCTTAGGGGAAAACTTGTTATCCTTTTTTTGTTGCTTCAATGAAATATATTTGTATGGATATAAGTAAATAAATACCCAATCACCAATGTCAAAATTCCTCTCACTTCTATGTTGATCTACTTGTTACTTCATGTGATTTTGGGCCATAGTTAAATTTTCACACAAACTTGCAAGGACCTCCTATTGATGGTGAACATCTTCTTCAATTGCATGAACCTTAGAATGGAACGTCAAGGTTGAAGTGATAGATGGATGGTGGTATCCATATAGTGCCACAAAAGGAGACATTTTGGAAGAACTATGAATACAATTATTATACCACTATTCAACAAGTGGTAGCCAATGAACCCATTTATCCTATTTATAGAAACAAAACAATAGAGATATCCTTATAGACATTTTTTGACTACCTCAATTTTTCCATTAGATTGAGGATGATAGGATGAACTATGAGCCAATTGAGTGCCTAAACATGTAAATAACTTAGTCCAAAAATTACTAGTAAAAATGGGATCTCTATCACTGACAATACCCATACCATACCCAAATGCATCACATTCAACCATAAAAGTCTTAGAAAAATCAAGAGTGGCCAATACTGGAGTAGTGCACATAGCTAATTTCAATTATTAAAATGCTTGGGTAGTTAAATTAGTCCAATAAAAGGAGTCTTTATTTAACAAAGAGGTAAGTTGGGCTGCAATACTACCATAATTTTTGACAAATCTACATTAATAACAAGTCCCAAAAATCTTCAAAGTTACTTGAGTGTCTTAGGAATTGACCAGTCCACCATTGCTTGGATTTTTTTAGGATCCACTTTCACTCCTTCATAAGACTCTAAATGGTCCAAATATTCAACCCCACTAGCCCCAAAATTACATGTGGAAGGTTTGGCATATAATTGATTTTGATCCAAAATAGAGAGTACTTGTTTCACATGTTATAAATGGTTTGCCCAATTTTTAATATAAATGAGGATATCATCAAAGAATAACAAAACAAATTTCCTCAAAAATGTATTAAAAATAGTATTCATCAAACTTTGAAAAGTATATGGTGCATTTGTTAGACCAAAAGGCATAACCAAAAAATCAAAATGGCCCACATGAGTCCTAAAAGTAGTTTTGGGTATGTCTTCATCATGGATCCTAATTTGATGATACCTAGAATGCATATCTAACTTGGTAAAATAAAGATCACCATTCAATTCATCTAGAAAATCATCAATGATAGGCATTGGAAACTTATCTTTGATAGTGTACTTGTTGAGTTCTCTATAGTCAGGGCACATCCTCCAAGTGTCATCTTTATTTCTCACCATGACAACTGGTGATGAGTATTTATTTTGGCTATGGTGAATGATTCTTTCATTTAAAATTTCTTGTACCATATTTTCAATTTATCTTTTTTGGGCATAGGGATACCTATATGGCTTGATGTTGGGTGGTGTAATACCAATAATAAGTGTGATAACATGAACATTCATGTGGCTAGGTAGAAGTCCTCTGGCATGTCTCCAAAAACAATAGAATGAACATCAATTATTTGTTTTAGATCAAGAGGTGGAGATGGATGAGTTGGCTATACTTCCATATAAAACAAGTGAGCTACAAATCCCTTAGCACCCTTATGGATAATATTTGTCATTTGATGGGAGATAATAAGTTGGGAAGATTTATCCTTAATCCTCTTAGCTCAAATGTCCTATCTTTAGAAAGAAGACACATGAATAATTCTTGAAAATTCATCTCAATAGTGCCCAAAGTGGTGAACCACTAAACTCCCAGAATAATATCAGCTCCACCCATTAGAATAGAAAAAATAAGAGAATCCAATAAGTAGTCTCCCACGGCTAACTTAATACTATGAAATTTTCTTGAATAGCTGATAGTACCACTATCTGCAATCATAACATAAAAATTTGTAGTTGGATAAATAATATATTTCAAATGAGCATCCAACTTACTATGGATGAAGTTGTGTGTGCTCTCAAAATCAATCAAGATAGTGACCTTCTATTTCTAAAGGAAACTAATCACCTTAAGAGTTTGGGGAGTACTAATACCTGACATGGCATGGCATGAAATAGTAGGATGAGAGTCTTCAGGTTCCTCTTCAGGAATTATTGCATTTATATCATGTACTTCTGTATCATCTTCATCATCATTGGCACCTTCAATGTAAAATAACTTCTTTTCAGCACAATGATGGTCTTTGTTCCATTTTCTGTCACAACCATAACATAACCCTTTAGCTGACTTATCCTCAATTTTTCATTGTGTTAATCTGATGCACTATGGAAATGATGGTGCTAGAAAGTTATGATCATGACTAGTAGTGAAAGTTTTCCTTTTGACCATCTCTTTTTCTTCTATCATGCATGCCTTAAGGATATATTTTGATACATATGTTGGGATAAACATTCAAACCTTGTATTTCATGCTATATTTGAGGCCACCCAAAAATATATCTATCAAATTTTTCTTAGTGATATTTTCCACCCGTAAAGAGAGATTTTGAAATTGATGATTATAATCCTTCATAGGTTTTGTTTGTCGTAACTTGGCTAATTGGCTAAAATATTTCTCAAAGACATTATTATGATAATGAGTTGTCAACTCCTTAATAGAAAATATTCCATGTAATAGGAACATCATTCTTTTTCTTTTGAGCACATAATCAGTGATACCAAATGAATTGCTCAGGTTCCATATAAAAGGACACCACCATTACCCTCTGATAACAATGGGTTTGATGAAACTCAAATAAAATCTCAATTTGGTTAATCCAAGTGAGAGGATCCTTACCATCAAACTTATGCATGTCCACTTTTGGCAACATTGATTTCATACCAATATGGGATTTGTTGAGAGGAGGATTTAAATGTTGAAGTGGAAGATTATTAGGCTAAAAATGAGATGTGAGGGTAGCTAATTGTGTGTTGATATACTACAATTCACTATGAACTTTATTAGTCTTTTTGTGTATCCCTAAAACATCAGCTTGAACTGCAATAAATTCATCATGCCTCACCAATTCTTTTATGTCTTCTTAAAGTTAAGAAATCACTAAATTTAAAGTTCTAGATTCCATGTCATTGGAAAAAGGAGTCTTAGGAGTTTATATTGCCCCTTTTCTTTCCTTAGATGAACGAACTACCATAAACAAACCCTAAGAGGGTTTTAACCTTGAATAAAAGTGTACCAAGAAATGGTACCATTATGATCACCTTGTCAAGATGAATTTAATGATTACCTTTCCATACTAGAGTAAAATTTTTGGTACCAAAAAAGTGTACTAAAAGAATAAATCATTGTGATCACCTCATCGAGATGAATCCAATGACTGTAAGTGTGTAAGGGGGAAAAAAAATTCTAGACTTTTTTTTTAAAATACTTTTTTTCAAAAAAGTGTTTCAAGCAATACTGCATTGATGAAAAAAATAATTCTTCCTAGATTCCAAGTTATGTTTTTTCACTTTCAATACTCCTAGAAGCCACACCTTGCCAGATCTTAAAAAAAAAAATGTCATAGAAAACTTTCCCAAATCAATGCTCTAATACAACTTGTAATGAAATTACTTAGATATTTGCATAGAATGATTTTATATTGCACATAATGAGAGATTACATAGTGATAATTGATAGTAGAACAAAATACTGGATAATATAACAAATCCACTTCAAGGGGGAAGCCTCTATAATAATTCACTAATAGAAGAATAGTTCACATGATTCTTAAAGTTTAACCACTACCTCCTATATATAGTCTACTTAGCCAAGGTCATTCCATAGGCCGACCTATCTAAAAACATAAAGAAATGTAACAAGTAAATAAAAGAGGTATATAAGCCATAAGTTGGCCACACATATCCCTAGATAAAAAAAGGTTAAGAGCATAACAGTCATTCCATTTTACAATAAACAACTAACTCCATAAGATCAATGATGTCAACATGGAAAATAGGAATCTAACAACTAACTCCACAAAACATAGAATACATAGAAATTATAAATATAAGGAAAATTTGACTCACATGTGAAACAAGGATCCACAAAAGGTGGATTGGTAAAAAATTCACTCCCCATATTTTTGGAGCTCTCTAAGCCCCCAAAATATACCCCCATGGTCATGTGATAACCCCAAATGGGTCCACACTCAATATGAGTAGCCTATGTATGACCATTTATCCATTAAAATGAGGGTAGGTCCATTTAAAATTAGAGCTAGATTAGATGATTTGACCCTTTCCATTTCCTTTTAATTTATTTCTTTCTCTATTTATCTTTCATTTTTAACATGAACCAAAGTTGTTTTAAGGTCTTTATGTATTTCGTATGAACATTGATGAATCTTAGTGTTGTGTTTCATGAATTATCTATTATATGAAATTTTTATGATTCATATTCACTACATGTGCATGTACATGGTGTCTTTTTTTCCCTATTATGCATAGTTTGTTGGTTCTCAGACTCTTGCACCTTCTATGCTTCCTAGTTGTGCTATGCTGACCAAATAGAGAATGGTTTCTCAAGAGGTTTTTCTATTTAACAAAATGAGAACTCTCTTTAAAAAGTGAGTTCATCCTTCCTTTCTCAATACCCTTTCTCTTTTGATATTTTTTATATATTTATTAGTTTAGATTTATTTTAAAGTGAATTATAGTCAGTTATTCAAGGTTTATCTATATTGCATGTTCATTATTTCACTTGTATTTTATACATTATTGAAATCATTAGACTAGAGATAGTTACCAACCAACATTGATTTCATTGATAAATCCAAAATTTTTAGTTCTTTTGGACACAAGATATACCAAAAATATATTTCATAAGTCTTAGAGAAGTATTCTAAATAAGCCACTTGTATGGAACAACTTTTATCATCCAACTGAGGTATGTAGTATGCCTTAACATTTCAAATTGATTCCTTAAATAATTTATTGTCATAGCCTACTTCCTTTCAAGATAGATGAGGGGAATTAGGGTGAATCCTCACTAATTAATAATTTTCCTCTTTTTATTTCCCCTTATAGTTGGTGTGGCTTTGCCAATAGACCACCAACAAGTAATTCATATTAACAAAATCACCAACCTCCATTCTAGGGGAGGTTACTTGAAATGTCTAAAAACCATGTGCACAAAGCACCTATATCACTGCCAAAGTTGTAAAAAATTGTTGATGAAAAAAAATTAGGGGATAGAAAATGTGGAATTTCAGTCAACATCATGGGGTAAATTACATCTCCTATTATTAGGAACAAATACCTTTATTGAAATAAAAAGGGGTATAATAAATGAAGCTATTTTTAACTATTTACAAAAAAATGTTTTCTATGGGGTCATAATTTTAACCCAAAAATATGGAAAGGTGATGGAAATGAGAAATCAAGGGGAATAATAGAGAGGAGGAAAATAAGGGAGAATGGAGAAATTATAGCTAGTTAGACACATAAAGCTTCTATAACAACCCCAAGGAATAAAAAGGATAACTTTAAGTATCTAATAAAAAAATGACTAGAATAATCTAGGAATTTAGATTTTAACATAAGAAACCTTTATCATGAAAATGAGATGGGAAAGACATATTCTAAATATATGAAAAGGATACATACACCAAGGAGATTGGATATCATTACCAAAAATATATATAGCATCCTCGTATTTATCAATAAAAATAGATATAAATCTTATTTTCAATCTCACCAAGGTTTCACAATAGAAAAAATTCATAATGTAGATTCAACAAAACTTATACACTAAAATATTTGCATTCATTACCTATCTAACAATAGTATTTTATAAAATTGAAAGAGGAAGAATCAAAATAGATTGGCATACTCATGTACATCATTCATATATAAAAACACATGACATAAAGTCATGTAATTAATTTATGTATTGATCCATCATGGGGCTATAAATATAAACTCCCTCCTTCAATATTGTCAAAAAATCTTGTATTGTCAAAATGCCCTTTACAAATCACAAAACTTGTATTTATAGATTAAAATATGTGTAACTACCTTTATAACCACCTTTATGGTACATTAATTATATTTCATAGTTAATTATTCATTTAAAGCTTTAAAAAGTAAAAGATAACCCTATTAAGTTATTACAAAAAGTGCAATAGAGAAATATAAGGAAAAAGTGACTTTTAGTGGATATTGAGAAATAGACAAGTCTTTTTGCTGAGTAAGACCTTGTCCACTATTAAAATAATATATGATTCTTCTTTTTATGATTATTTAAAACTATATAATCTAAATCATTAAACAACTTACATTATTACCATAACTAGTATGAATCACACATTCACACATTTTGATTTAGATAAGTAAAAACCAATTCACCACTCTAAATCATATGATAAATTCACACACGTCAGGCCATATCACTTACCCTAACTACTCTGCATGTTTGTCTCCTTCCTTGATGTAATTCATTCAAGATTCCTTGGATTCAAAAATAAATTTAAAATGGAGACTAGGTTATTTTGAGGATTTAAATGCATGAAAAAGATGTTTTAGCTCAAAACAAGCTTCACCATGTTTTGAAAAGCTTTATATTGAGCTTCAATCATTTATGAATGAGTATATCTTTTACTTTGAATCTCTAACTTAGGATTTCAATACTTGATCTATATTATGCTAAATTCCTTGAGATTTGAATATACATGAATCTTTTATCTTCTTGTCTCATCTATTTTTATGATACGCTTTCACCCATGTTATCATATCTCCATAACTAATATGTTTCACAAAGCTTTACCTTCAATTTATCCAAAACAATTTTTAATCTTGTTCCACTTTATAGTAGGACTATCTTGAATTTATGAAAAACCATTAAACAACATTTATATCTACATGTTATTGAGAATGCCATTTGTAAGATTGCCAAGACTAAGTAAAGTTGAATTTAGAGATTTTTAGAAAAATATTTTTTTATATGCAAAAGGTGGCATGTAAGCTATGGTGTCAAAATAATAAACTTTAAAACCATGTGGTTAATAACTCCAAGAAGATAAATGTGATATCATGTTTTAAACCATCATGTATATGACCATCTAAATTTAATGAAATTAATGTTACAAAAACCATGATATTACGAGCTTCTCTTTATTTATTTGATATCTTATTCTCACTTGTAAAATACTTGTCTATAAGTAGAAATTAAATAATTGTCCTATTTAAACAAAATTACTTTTGGGGGTGTAAATTGGAAGAGGATTGTTTGCATACAATGGAAGAGTTTATGGCTTATAATTATTGTCTCCAAAATATGTATATAGCCCATGAGAACCAATGAGAATGAAATAAACAATTAAAAACAAATATATTATCATTTCACTTTCAAATTACACCAATGGAGGGTTACTACATATGCTTTTAAGTTTGTAACTAGTTTGGTGGCATTTGGAAGAGTGTTTTGCATATAAAATAAACATTTGAAGGCCACAATATGTAAGAATAAGTAATAAATTCTAAAAAAAAAAAATGAAACTCAAAACTTGCATGGAAGGTTTGGAGAGGAAACATTACATAAAAATTAGGATTTGGAAAGATGTATGCTACAAAGGAAGTGATAAGAGCCTACATGAGGTGGTTAAACTTGTATATGTTGTGGAAGACTAGCAAAAACCATCAAAATCACCATTTCATTTAAGAAAAAATCTTGCATGTTTAAAAATATTTTGGAAATCTTGGGATAGATATTTCACATGCAAAAGACTTGTTGTAAACCTACATCATCCAAGATCAAGTTGTAAAAGTTACATGGGGTGATTTAGATTAATACTTGTTACCAATACCACAAATTTTAAGCTAAAACCATCTTTGAAAGCTTGAAACTAATGAATTGTGCACTAAAACAATTATTTCAAGACTATAACCACCTTTATAACATCAAATACCATGAATTTGGAGTGAAAACTACTTTACAAACATCTCTTTTTACTCAATACCATGGGTTTCATTGGTAAAACCACCTTTTATTCACCAAATACCATGAATTATTTCCTAAACCTACCTTTTGAAAAGTAAAAACCAATTTTTTGGTGGAAAATATCCTTTGAAAATTATTAATGGAGTGATTACCATGAATTATGTCAAAACCCACTTTGAAATAGTTTTTGAAAAGTCTTTTTAAGGTCTACGACTCCCACATGGAGTGATAAGAAGCATTTTGAAAGGATTTGGCACATTTTGGAGTGGATATTTATATGTTGTGGGTTTATAAGGAGAAAAATATATGTAAAAATACCTTTTAAAGGTTAATTAATTTATTATTTGGGTTTTTTTTTATAAACATTTACATGGTGGCAGTCATTTAAAGGGCATTTTACATGTATAACGATTTAAAAAGGGCCACACAAGTGTATAGTAAGGCATTTTGACAAGGGTAATAGATTTAAAGGTAATTTTATATAGTTGAATACCTGGTAAAGATATTTATACATGTATTTTTTTAAAAGACCACAATTCTAGAGAGATCATATAATTTTATTTAAAACTTTTTATTTATTCAAGACAAAAACTTATAAAAGATATTGAATGTTTTCGAATGGATTTGGATGAATTTTTTTTTACATTTTTCATAGAGAATTACCATGTTATTTAACTCTACCACATGGTGTCTACCTACTTCCATACGATAATTTGAACACTTATAAAGTCCTTCAAGACTCCTAGGTGAGAAGATCATTAGGATTTGGCCATGTGTTCAAATCCTATTCACCTGATGACTGACAAGGATAAAATTAATTTGTATAAAATTTATGGGGAAGAAAACCAATGATAGTCATACACATGTCACAATATCATAAGCTATTTTATGTTAGATCATTTTTATAAGTCTTATTCATCCCTCTTCCTTGGATCCTATGCAATAATGTAGAAAGGTGTATGATGCTCCCAAGTGAATGGATAACCTAAATTATGCCACATATTATGATGCTACTATTCCAAGGTAATAAAGTGAAGGACAATAAATAAAATGCCTAAGAAATATTCAATTGGATAAATTTCATAGCATGTCTTTAAAAAAACACAACGGTTGGGTAATACTATAATTAAACTCTTATAAGGAGCCAACCATGAGATAAATTCCAAGTAATGATGAAAAAACACCAAGAAATAGAGGGAGGAGAAGCCACATGGTAGCAAGGTTTGCAAAAGCTGGTACTTCAATGCCCAAATTCAAAATATGAAATAAGTAAAGAGAAAAAAGGAAAAGGGTCATTGAAGTCATTAATCTACATGAATTAGCCATGTACATGCATTCAACTCAGCATGGTTTATGAATACAAAAGGTAGTATATAAATCCTCTACATCAATTTAAATTAAACTATAATTGAGTTAGTTATTTCATAACAAAATTGATCTCTATTGAGACCAAGCCAATTTTTTTAAATTTTTTGAGAACTAGAACATTAGAGCAAATAAATGGCCTTTGCTTCATATCTTTCACCTCCCCCATTTGTGTACTCCATTATAAGGTTAGGGTTATACTCTAATAAAATTTTGATGAGGTTTCTATCAATCATGACTTCAAGTACTATTTTTCTATATTGGAAGAATTCAAATCACCTGAACCATGTGGTTCCACATAGAAATTTTCTACCTTCACATGGTAATACAAATGACTTAGTGAAAATCAAGACCATGGGCCTTCATGATGCACATTAAAGGAACAATGAAACTAATGTTGCAAAAACCATGATATTATGATCTTAACTTTATTTGTTTGATATCTTATTCCCGTATGCAAAATACTTGTCTATGAGTAACAATTAAATAATTATCCCATTCAAATAAAATTACCTTTGGGGGTGTAAATCTAAAGAGGATTGTTTGCATGCAATGAAAGAATTTATGGCTTAGAATTTTTCTCTCCAAAATACATATATGGCCCATGAGAACCACTAAGAATGAAATAAACAATTAAAAACAAATGTATTAGCCTTTCACTTACCAATTGCACCACATGGAGGGTTACTATATAAAATTGGAAGTTTGTAACTAGTTTGGTGGCATTCATAAGAGTGTTTTACATGTAAAATAAACATTTGAAGACCACAATATGTAATAATAAGTAATATATTCTATAATGGAAATTTTTGAAGATCAAAACTTACATAGAAGGTTTGGAGAGGAAACATTACATGCAAATTATGATTTGGAAAGATGCATATTGCAAAGGGAGTGATAAGAGTCTGCATGATGCAGTTATAAAATTGTATATGTTGTGGAAGACTGCCAAAAACCATCAAAATCACCATTTCATTTATGAAAAAATTGTAAATGTTTAAAACTATTTTGGAAAGCTTGACATAGATATTTTACATACAAAATACTTGTTGAAAATTTTCATCATCCAAGAGCAAGTTGTAAAAGTTGTACAGGGTGATTTAGATTAATACTTGTTGTTAATACCCCAAATTATAAGCTAAACCCATCTTTAAAACCTTGAAACCATGAATTGAGCACCCAAAAAATAAATTTAAGACCAAAACAACATTAAAAACATCAAATACCATGAATTTAAAGTGAAAACCACTTTACAAACATATCTTTTTACTCAATACCATGGGTTTCATTGATAAAACCACCTTTTATTCACCAAATACCATGATTTGTTTCTTAAACCTACCTTTTGAAAAGTAAAAACCAAATTGTTGGTGGAAAATATCCTTTAAAAAGTCTTAATAATGGGATTACCATGAATTATGTCAAAATCCACTTTGAAATAACTTTTGAAAAGTCTTTTTAAGTTCCAAGACTCCCACATGGAGTGATACAAAGGATTTTGAAAGGATTTGTCACATTTTGGAGTGGATATTTACATGTTGTGGGTTTATAAGGAGAAAATCACATGTATACATCGCTTTTAAAGGTTACTTAATTTAATATGTGGGTTTTTTTAATAAATGTTTACATGGTGGTAAGAATTTAAATGGCATTTTACATGTATAAAGATTTAAAAAGGGCCACACAAGTGCATAATAAGGGATTTTGACAAGGGTCATGGACTTAGAGGTAATTTGACATAGTTGAATACATGATAAGGACAATTATAGATGTATTTTTTTGAAAACACTGCACAATTCTATAAAAATCATATAATTTTATTTAAAACTTTTTATCTATTCAAGACAAAAACCCATAAAAGATATTTAATGTTTCTAAATGGATATGGAATATGTTTCAAAGATGATCAATCATAAAAATGTGCCCTATGAAACTCATAAATTACAAATCAACTTCAGGAAACTTGTGAAAGGAAAAATATTATTACATGAGACTCATTATGTAGATGATGGAGGATAAATATGGGTCTTATGAAAGAGAATTGTAGTAGTAATTTTGGCAACCATGATGGGAGAGCCTTATAAATTTAATCATTTTGATTTTGAATGGTGTTTTTGCTATCTTTTAGAGTTGAATAAATCAAGAACAAGTCCTAGATTTTTTACAGTTTCATTCATAGGTGAAAATGATGATATTGGTCTGCAAATCATGACATCATAGTGGCATTTTTTCCTCAAAAATCATAGTTTTTACCTTACCTAACTCCTAACAGTTTACCCATTTTGGTAGTTTAGAACATCCTACAATATCACCAATCGAGAATTGTGAATTTGGCACATAAGTTGTGATTTTGAATCATAAGTTATGTTTTTGACTAAAATCCCATCATTTTGTGCTAACCATTTTACCCTAACTATTGTATCTATAATTTCACCCTTGTGGGAGATTTTTATAGGCTCTCTCACTCCTAGCTACAATATGGGAACAACCCTAGGCTATGGGTATCTTGTCGTGAGGTTGAACCTCTAGGCTTTTTAATGAGGTTAGCTCCTCAAATTCTTCACTTTGTCTTGATTCCCACACTAAAACCTACCAATGACTAAGGAAAATGGAGAGAAAGATAACATGAAAGGGAAAACTATGCTAAGGATGGTGATGCACCAAATATGAAATGATCCACTTTTAGCCTGGAAGCCTTAATGACTAATAATGCATTTAATCAAGAAAAATACTAATCTAATCCTATCTCAAAGCCACAAGTATAAGTATTTTTTAGGGAGGTTGAAGAAAACCCTATAATTTGAAGGACATAAAGAAATAGGTCTATATGAGACACTATAAACTTGTGACACTTCAAGAAGGCACCAATGTCTAACACTTCATAAAACCTACAAGGGACCAAAAGAATTAAATAAGGGTGAATGGAGGATTAATAGATGATGAGAAGAGACATACATTCTAAAATTTAAAACCCCAATAATGCACACTTCACTCCAAAATAGAATCAAAAAATTTATCTTATTTCTTCAAGAGATTGTTTACAAGGAAATTTTGATAGAGTCACTCCATTACTAGTCGAGGGATCTCCTTTTAGGCTCAAAATACTATATATATAGTATAAAGGGATGAGAGAAAAAGGGGAGAGAGAAAAGAAGAGGGGATACTATTTAAGACATGACAACTAAGCTACTACCTTATTGTAATGAATGTTCAACCATCTTTTTGACCAAATAGGGCATTATATTTTTTACTTTGTATAAATGAAACCTTTTATTCCTAATAACCTCAAGCTTCTTCATTGATCAGAAAACATGTTATAAGATATTAAATTCTCTAAGAACACCTATAATAGTTGAGCTACCTTTTTTAATCACCTGATCTTCACGTTTCATCCCTACACCATCTTTCACTTGTCTTACACGTATAAGGACAAAATATCTATAATTTTGAATTTGGATTGAGCCATGTTGCTTTTGCATTGAGCGATCAATTTTCAAAGATGATGACCATGTCAAAGGATGAGAGCCTCTCCATTAATTATACCTACTAACTCCTGCTTTGAAACCTGAACCAGATCTTCCCTATAGATGGAAAACTAATCCAAGGACATTAGTTTTCCTATATCTATTTATATCAATATAAGTGTATATATTATGTGGCTCTTTTGATCTTTATTAGGTCTAAAATGCCTATTATTTCCTCTATAGAGCCTAACTGACAACACCTACCCCTTTTAATGCATTGGTCCAACTCAGGTCTACTTTGCATTCAAGTCCCTTTTTTAGAACTGGTAGAGCCATGTCAAAGGTAGTTGCATGTGTCTACCAAGTGAAAATAATTTGATCTTTGAATTTAAAAATCGATGTGCCCCTTCACTTTACATGTCTTATATGTATGATATAGACCCATTTGATGGCTTCTGAATGCCAACAACTATTTCAAGAGATCCATCTTTGACATATATGTAAACATCTCATTTTTCCTTTGAACACTTTCTTGTGGGCCTTTTTCTTTTGGACAATTTATTTGAACAATTTCCATGAAATTTTTCCCTGAAGGAATTAAACTTCAGACCTTTTGAGAATGACCCTTTGGATTTTCAGAAGTCCTTTGGAGAAGTGCCTTTTTTTAAGGAAAAGTATCTTTTAACCACTTTGAAAATTCCCCTTTTCAAAGGGAAAGTACTTTTCAAAACTTTTTTAAATGTCCTCTAGTTATTTGAAATGAAACATCAATTTTTTTTGGAAAAGACCCTTTAGACAAATTTGCTTCGACCAATTTTTATTAAAGAAAAATCTTCAGGAATCTTTCAAAGGTCCACTTCCTCAAATGATACCCTTCAAAATTGTTGCATAAGACACTTTGGCATGAAAATGACTCTTTAGAAAAAGTGTTTTGGCCTTTCAAACTTAAAAAGGTCCCTTTTTACTGAGAAACATGCCCTTCAACATTTGGGAAATTGTTTTTTAGTTTTTTTGTTTTGGGACTTCATTCTGAAGGAATTCCTTCAACAAAATTTCCTTCAACTTTTTATAATATACCTTTAAACCTTTTATTCTTGGGCACTTTTCTAAAAAAACTACATTCAAACTTCTTGATAAGTGCCTTTTGGACAAAAGTAAGTGGTCCCTTACCTTATTGAAATTTCCCTTTAGAATAATTTAAAATTCTCTTCAACCTTTTTTGTATCGGACCATTCTCTTGAGAAAATCCCTTCAGGAAAATTGTCTTGGCCACTTCACTTTGAAAAAGATATCTTTTGGAGCTTTTGATTGGTACAATTTCTAAGAAAAAAATCCTTCAGGCCTTTTGTTTTGGACAATTGTCCAAAATAATTCCCAATACTTATCCTAAAAAGACACAAAACAAATCTCCTAAAAGAAATAGGTCTTCGAGGAAATTATTGTGGAACAATTTCCACAAAAGAATTCAGTCTTTGTCTTTTGCTTCAGACATTTTTTTTGAAAGAATTATCCCTTTGGGAACTTTATCTCAGACAATTTGTCCAAAAGAATTCAACACTTAGCCAAAAAAGGGTCCTGAAAGAAACTATCTTAGTAATGAAATGGATGAAAGAGTTCCAAAGTAAAGACTTACCCTAAAAGGCTTTGTACTTAGTTTTTCTAAGGTCTGTAAGCTCTTCTAAACTTGTTCACGAAACTATTGTTTGACCTTCAAGATTTATAATTCTACTTAGCTTATTCATTTGGTCAAAATCTTGGTATGTGGGCCAAAAAAATGGCCAACACTAACCTCTAATGTTTTTGGTTAACTTAACATGTTTTTGACATTCTACTAAACCACTGCTCATAAATGGAATTTTCCCAAAAAGTATCTATTTTGTTCTAAAACTCATATTTTTGTCCCCTATATATTTATACCCTAAAACAAGTTGTATATACTTGATATCAATTTTTATAGGTCTAACATAACATCATTTACTTTCAAGTGAAGGGATAAATCATCTAGATTAATATTGAACACCCTTACCTCACCTTTTGCTATATGCCACAATAACACATATATATCATCATGTTGTTGTCCTAAAAATAATGATATTTATTTTAAAATTATAACTTCATGATTATGTTTAAATTTGATAATCTGACTATCTAACCCTTGATCTATTTGTGTGGTCTATTTGAAAGAAGCAGGGGAGGCCATAACTAGGATCCATCCCAAACATTCAAACACCCCCTCTTTACACACCTACTATAGAATAACTTAGTCATTGTGTATATCTTATAAATATCTCTATTTATCTAAGTAATAATAACTTTTATCATTTTTTCATTAATCATTTGTATCATTGAAGTTTTAGTCATTTTTTTAAATATTTTTTGTATATAATCTAAAATCTGTCATTGTTATACTCATTACAAAATCAATTATTTTGAGTCACATTTTTGCTTTAAAATTATGAATTTACATGAAAATATGTGGTTTTGCCTAACATCAATAGTAACCACTCATGTTTTAACTCCTTGAAAAATCACTTATTTTAACTCGCATTCTTGTCCTTAAAAATTACAATTTGACCTTAACTACACAGTCAATCCATAACAACCTACTAACCACCTACAATATCATTAATCCCTTAGTCATGATTTTATCCTTAATCTATGATTTTATGCTCTCTAGAATTGATATTGTTATAACTAAATATGCATCTATGGTATTGCATTATGATGTTATGATTTTCTACTAATTTTTTACTTAAAAATTGTCCTTTCTAAATGATTTTTTCTAGAGTCATTTTTAGTAAATTTTGAGTTATTCTCAACCTATCGCAAGGCCCAAATTTCCTTTGGTTTCAAGGGCTTTACCCCTTGAATCTACCACTCAAGCTTACCCTATACTACAATAAGAAGCACACCCAGGGTGTTGCCCTTAGACCATGGAAGGGGATCTACCCCTTCACCCCATAAGGGTCACTACCCGTTGACCTTGTCACCCCCATACCCCCACATCATGGCCCACTCACCCAAAAAAATTATAGAATCAAATTACTATTTTTATTGGTTTTTGTTAAGGCCTATTAGACTAACATTTTATTTTTTACAGGGGTGAATCTTGAACATCTTATATTGCAAGTCATATTTTGGTCTAATCTTTTGTTTTATAGGTTACCCCTGAAGATTGTTAATCAAAACTACTAATCATTGTCTTAAAGTTTGCCTATTTAAAAGTGCTAATAAAAATACTAATAATTTTATTATAGGTTTCCCATCAAAGACATTTTGGCATCTTAAAACTCATTTTTATCTAAATTCATTTTAATAATTTTTTTAAAATAGTGTATATATCTTGTATATTAGTGTTTACCTTTGATCTTGTATAAATCTCACAAATCAGTTAATTAATCTCCTTTTTGGTTTTCTTGTTCATCTCCTAAGGGATATGGTGGTGTATTCTCTCCTCTTTGCATCCTTACAATTATTTTTGGAGGATCAAAAACAACCTACAAACCCTCCCATTTTCTTTTATAAGGGAAGCATGATGTGGAATTGACCCTGACACACTTACCATAGTCTTAGGGGGATAGTGATCATGGACTTCACTACCACACACTAATGCACACTCTATGTTTTGGTAGAGTATAAATATTAGGGACACCTATCATTAGGCTAATCATTTGACCCCATACAAGTCATCCAAAAATGGGAAGAGTTCACTCTCTAAAATAGGCATTAGACAACACCCTATATGGACTTAGACCCCATTGTACCTAGAATATATCGGGGATACCCTTAGAGATCCTAATCAGCCTAGTATAGGACCTTTTAGCCATAATAGGTGACTTTATGCCAAAGTCAAGATCAAATCATAAGAAGCTATTAAGTTTAGATAGGGCCAAGAGAGTTTGGGAGATTTTGTAATGGGTCACGAGCCTACAACCTCACCTGTAAAACTATTAAATAATATAATAATTAAGTTACACACCCAAAAATAGTTTAATAATCATAGGTTTATGGTATTCTTGATTTGGTGAGTGTTTTTCTAAGACCCACATTGTTTTTGAGACAAGTTAGCCTTTCACCCAAAACCTATACACAGTTATCTAGGAATTCTATATCATCATCTTGTATATCCTTAATCTTCATATATATCCTCATCTACTCTTATATAATCTTACTTATCTTGTGCATCTTATCGCTCTATCTTATAAATACTTATCTTATCCTTCCCATCTAAGTCTAACCCCATCCTATATTATCCCACAACACACCTAGTTGGCTCTTTAGGTTATACACTTATCTAAATCATACTCACCACCATTACATCACCACCCTTATCATCAATATTTAATCCAATCATCCTTGATCCATTTATTTATCCTTCATCACATAATCATATCCCATCCCACCTTAATAAAATTAGTCTAAAGTTTGATCTAGTAATTTCATCATTACATATGCTCCTATAATCCTAGTCCACTATCATTTTATTAGATTCCATAATCAATACCTTGATATCAACCTATCATTTTGTTAGTTTCAATCTATCAACCAATCATCATCAATCTAGTCATCTCTGATCTAGTCATCTTTCCTATTCATACCGAGCACCCATCCAATCATCATCTTGCTAGTTTAAATCTAGTCACTAATCAAATCCCAATCTTATTGCTAGCTTAAAAACTAGACATTGTTGATAGATCATTAGCACTTATTATACTATCAATCTAAAATCTAATCCTAATCATACATAATTTTAAACTCATTTCATCAATTCCATCCTCACCATCACTTGTCATACTAGAGCAATCAATTAGTCATGCTTTGACCAAACACCTATCTAATTCCTAAATCTACTTTCACTTCATCTATTCCCCTTTTATCATTTATACCCATGGATTTTGAACCCATTCTCATAAACTAATACCTACTTTCCAACAAGGATGAGATATTTTTATAGGTCCTAGAAATGGGTGCCCATGTACTTGCATCCCTTAATCCCATAAAACCCAAACCTTTATCCCATATCCTTCCCCATCCATAGTGCCCTAGCTCATCATGGTCAACCCCATCATCTAGTCTTCATTATACAAGTGCTAAATTTGTGTTATTTAATGAGTACATCTTGACCAATAAAGATAAAGTCTTCTTATGGATATTAGATATGGGTGCCCATCTTCCCAATGATTTTGAACCCCTAAGCCTAAGGTAATATACCAAACCAATCCATCATTAGCCCTCATCACCATCATATTCCAGTCCACCATCTACTAGTCCTAGTTCTAGTCATGACCCTTTTAATCTAGAAATTTCCTTATTTAATAAATATATTAATGAAAATAAGGGGGCATCCCTCTCATGGATCTTTTAAATAGGTGTCCAACTTCCCAAAGGTCTTAACCCATCCAACTCACCTTACCCCCATTCCGCACCCATCCACATTTAAATCTTCCATCTACCAATCATAGTCTATCACAAATCCCCCATCCTACTAGCAAAGGGAAGCCTTTTTGATAACCTCATCATCTCCTTACATCATGACATTACTATCACATTCCTCTACTACTAAATCCAACACTTCCACATCCATCCTTATCGACAAGTCATATACCCCTCTCCCTATCTTTATGGAATCCCTATTTTGGAAAATGAGGTACATATGCATGATTGTCCACTCAAACACATGACCTATAAATTTATCCAAAAACATGCCCTCTTAGTATCAAATAAAATGATTTTTTGTATACCATAAAGTCCATGGGAATTATATTAATATATTTCTTAATTTTAGAGATTATATACAAAAATTAATTAATAATAGTGACATTAAAATTTATGAATAATCAATGAATCCACACATAGGAGTGTTCAAAAGGGGGTATGCTAAGAATTACTTCCTTATCTTGATGAAGATTCTTCCCTCTACAATGAAGGTCATAACCTCAATCATTACCATACTATAATCCTTCCCAATCAAACCATCCTTGTAACTTATTCACATTCAATCTCCCATTTTCAAAAACCCATTAATCCTAAATCACCCATTTACAAACCCAAGGAGAAGAAGGTACTTGCAGACAATAATACTACTATAAAAAAACCATTTATTGGTGACATCACCTCATCAACATCCTTGTCAGATACAACATCATAATGGTTAAGATCATGTTTGACATCAACATCCAAATCATAAATCACATCAAAATAATCATCCCTTGTTGATAATGAAAGTCATGATGACACATATCTATTCAAAGATGTCTCTACTATCAACCAATCAGAAGGCATGGCTCTTGATCACACCCATGGTGATGATACTAAATAACAATTCTTGGATGATCTCTTAATCAAATCTCATCAAGTTAGATACAAATTATATTTTGATGTTAATTCCCCCAAAAGTATTAGTGATCATTTTGATACTCTTTAGGACACTTTCTGTGATATTAAGGCTAGGGCTCCTAGTGACCTTTATGAGGACTATGCTACCCATTATCCTCTTAATCCACCACACATCCTTAATACATACATTACACTCCATGAATGGGATGAACAAAAACATGCATCATTGGATTCCCCTTCACATATAATATAGTGTGCCTAATATACAAAGCTTTGAGCCCATAATCACTTAACCTAGTCAAATAATCATGCATACTATGATCTAAATATACTTAATCAAAGTCAAGATGAGTCTTATAATTGGCTAAGTCTAAAAGAATCATACCCTATTATAGATATCATTGAAGTGCTATGGGTCTCTCTAAATAAAAATCATTTATCCATTCAAAAGTCACTTTCCTCTAGTGAAGCCCACAATTAGGCACTAGGAGGCAACCAAATTCAAAATCAAAATAAAAAATAATCATATCAAAATAATGTCAAAATTAATAATCATATGACCAACCATCGTCTTAAGGTTTGGATCAAAGAATTAGAAAATCAAAAGGTCTTGGATCCCTTAATCTCATGGCACTAATATAACGAATCCCCTCTACCATATCCAATAGTGTATGTAACTCTCAAAAACCATTTCTATTCCCCATCCCATCATATCATCCTTCATGATCATATCCCTCATTCACATCCTATATCCCATCATCACAATCATGACATACTCCCATCCATACCATATCTTAACTACCTGGGTAATATTGTCACTTGTATGGGTTATAAAAACACCTAGTTGAAACATTCAGAGGATGTTAAATCAAGAGTCAATCAAGGCCACTAAGACTTCCAAGAATCTAACATCCATCGCATTATCTTATCGCATATCTAAAAAATAGGTGTTGGTTAAAGATCTAGATGGTATCAACATTCCTGCAACTCACCCTTATCTAATAAATTGAGATGCCTAAAAAATCACAAAAAGTAAAAAGTAAAAACTAAATTAAAAAACTCATAAATAAATAAAAAAATCATTCATCTAATGGTGAAAACTAGTCTTCTATCACATTGGGCAAGTACCATGATGAAAACCAGTTTTTGACATCATGGTAAAATAATCTATTGTCCAAATTTTACCTCAAAAATTGGGTTCAAAATCCATACATTTCATATCCCTTTTCTATAATTTCCATGTTATCCATTTCTATCATATCCCTTAGTCCATTGTTCTTACCCATATTCTTCCATCATATCATGCATTCTATCTCTCCTTCATTCCTATCTTGGCCTTCATAAATAAGTGGAATATGTATTGAGAAATTTTCTAGAATCATCTTATCATATCCTATAATGAACAATTAGGTAACTAAACATATAGTTCTGTCATGATGTGGTAATGGAAATCCCTAGTCCATTCTTCCTTATTCCTCATTCCCTTTTCAGCATCACCCTTACCCTTCTATCATCCCATCCATCATTCCATCCACCTTTATCTTGGTTTTTAGGCTTGGCATACCCTTTTATAGTAACCACATTTTTATAGTGTACATACATATTCCAAAAGAAACTAAAATTTATAAAATCCATAAAATCCAAAAAAATACCTTATCATATATCATCTTATCTTATGTCCTAACTATTCTAGTCATCCTATGTAAATCCTTATCCATCTTATCATCTTACATTGTGCCAACACCCTAATCATATTTTGCTATGTTCTTAGCATCCTTATCCTAATCTTAGTCCCTTATCTAATTCTCATCCAATCCTTATCCTCATCTAGGTCCCTAGTCCAATCCAAATCCTTGTCGTAATCCCAAGTCTAATATCCTTATCCAAGTCCCTTGTCTAGTTCAAAATCCATATCCACATCCATATCCTTACCTAAGTCCTAATCCTAATCCTGATCATCCTATCTAAATACAAGTATATACTAAGTCCACAATCACATCATAATCATCTTAGTCCAACCCATCATCCAATCACTTATCCCATTGACTCTAATCAGGACAATTAGGCAAGACACAATGACACTGCATGTATATACTTATGTCTGATACTTGAATACTTTTGTGTTGTGTAACTTGTTTGTATATTTGATTGTATTTATATTTTGCATCTATGTTACATCATGTCTTTTTTTTTATCTATTAGGAAATTAATGAGGATGCTATGAGGTCACCAAAGCTACAATAACTATTATAAGTTCCCTAAATCATGTAGAGTTTGTTATTTACCCATGCACTTTTGTATAACTTCTCCTTGGTCATACTTATATCATGGGGCATACAACCAAGTGATATATTTATCAGACTAATTAGACTATGATGAGCCTTATGACCATTATGATGGCTTGATCACCTACACTCTCATCATTTATATATTCATTTAATCATAATTATTCCCATCATTAATCTAATCCCCTCAACCCATTCAACTAACTTCTAATATTTTATCCTCATAATCCTCATCTCATCATATAAGTCATGTCCTTTAATCACTAAAATCATATTCTAATCACTAATCATGATTATAATCATAATTATCTACTCCAATTATTCTTTATCCTTGAGTCAAAACTACATAAAAATGAGGTCTTTTCAGACTATGTAGGTAACACTTGGCCACTTTTTAGTGCCCAAAGATAGCTTGGAAATTCTCACTTCTTTATTAATCATCCATCATAGCATCTATCATGTTCCTCATTACCCTCACATTTTACATCAGTCAGATCTTTGATCTATAATATCATTCATTCATCAATCAATCTATTAATCAATAACCATCTGCTTAATCTTTTCATCAATTGCCTATAACTATTTATTGGTCTTAGCATATCACAACACACATATTTTCCTCCATCATTCATCTGTCATTAATAATTGGTCAATTTATCATTTATCACTCCCTTGCATCTATCCTTGGTAGGGTCATCATCTCTATTAATCATATTGTGGCTCATTGATTCAATGAAATGTCATCAAATTATTTTCCTTTATCTTTTGGTTACTGGATCATATCATTTCTTATCTATGATGCCTTGATATACACCAATAATCAATATTATCAAATCATTGTCTTATCCTAGCCAAACAACTCTCCCTTCCATGCATCCATACTTGGGATACATTGAAAGCTTGCGGCATTTTATCTTATCATCCTCATGTTATGGTTGATTCTACCTTGGGATGTGTTGAAAACCATGACATAGCTATCTCTACTCCCTATGAATGGGTATTTGTTAGGGGCATCATCAATTTTTATCTCACAATTTATGTACATATATTCTTCTTCATCATCTATCTCAACATATCATATCCCATCCCCTTGTCTATCCATCACATTCCACCCATCATTTATTCTTTCAAGTGGTCATCCATCTCATTCTTCCCCACATGTCCCATAAAGGGAGCATCATATCCACTAAAATTCATTTATGAAATGTTTTCATTTGGAAGGCCATTACTCCCTCCACTTTACTCCACTCAAAATTCCCTCTCAAAGAGGGGTAAAATGTATGCACCTAAATTTGCTCACCTCAAATATTCTAATTAATTCCACTAATTTATCACCCCTTTCTAATCATTTATCTAATATCCCCCTATATTATTATTTATTCACTAACATTATATTAACCCCCAAATCTATTAATTCCCATAATCATCTCTTAATCTTATCTTAATCTATCTTATCCACTATTTAGGAATTTTAAATTCCCATGGCCTAGCTACCCACCTACTAAACCTATTCCTATGCTATCCTAAACCCTTAGTCCCTAATCACCCATATAATTCATATCAAATCCCATACCTAATTATAATTAATCCCTAATATTATTTTATGATACTCCAATTATGTAATCCTCTCTAACTTAGCCTTCCCCATCTAGAACCATGTATTCTATAGGTCTCCAAGGAATTAAAAATTTGTTAGAAAATACCCATCTATTGATCTTAATGGCCCAAGATTTAAATCTATCCATTTATTATTCCATTCATATTATATATAAATGAGCCACTCCTTCATGGTCAATCCATCTATAAATATCATGAAGTCTCCATGTTAAACTAGTCATCAAGAAGAAATATACTAAGTCCATGTTAATCTAATCCTTGAATCGATCATCAACATCCTTGATCATGCCAACATAGTGTCAAAAATTTGAGTCTAAGGTAATATTAATCCAATCATCTTGTCTTTAATCCATTTTATCTTGGTTGGAGAAATTTGATTTAGGATTACAGTGCTGGTTTGAATTGTTCATTCATCTAGTTTGTATTTGATTTTAATGGATCTAGATCTCACTTAGGTAGTTTCATGTTTTGGTATTTTAAATTGCATAATTTAATCCATTTTCTCAAAATTCCTACTACCATAGAATATAATAGCTAGATGATATATTTTTATGGATTATTTACCATATATGGATCATTCTCCAATATTATTTTGTTCACTCCATAAGGAGACCTTAATCCTAAGGCTTTTTTATTGGCTTTTCCATACACCAATAAAATTTCTAAGTATGAGGCTTTAATTGATGTCCTTTAATTAACCATATAATGTAACATACATCACCTTCAATTATTCAATGATTCGTATCTAATAATCAAGAAATTCAATGCAGAGTTATATACCAGAGACAAGAAATTACTCCCCTATAAGTAATTGGTAGATCGATTAAAGTAGCATTTTTAGTCTATTACATTTGAACAAGTGACAAGGGGAAGTAATAAGGAAACTAATTATATGGCCACTATTGGGTCTCTAATTAATCTTCTTGAAGATGTCCTTGAAGGGAATTTCTTAATTGAGCATTTGATCTTAGACCCATCAATCTATAGCTCCTTTACAAATTTATGTTATCCCTGATCCTAATCTCCCTTAGTATCATGAAATCTATAATTATATTCATGATAGCATCCTTCCACAAAAAATTAATCACCATAAATGTAAGGCCTTCATCCACCATACCTCTCATTATACTATCCTTGGTAGAATGTTCTACGGGAGAGGTTATGATGGGACTTTGTTGAGATGTCTGACCTCAAAAGAGGCTTCTATTGAGATTAAGGAGGTCCATGATGGTATCTATGGTGGCTATATCAGTGGAATTCCCTAGTTAAGAAATTTATTAGGACTAGATACTATTGGCTTACCATGGAATAAGACACCTACCAATATGTACAAAAATACATAGCCTACTAAAAACATGGTAATCTTATACATACACCTGCACAATAATTGAAACCTATTATTAGCCCATGACCATTTTATATATGGGGATTAGATTTTATTGGAAATATAAATCCCACATCATATAATGGCCACAAGTTTATCATCACAGCTATGTAGTATTTTACTAAATGGATCAAAGTTATAACACTTGCATACACCATAGGTCTCTAGTTTATAAATTCATCCTAAATCAAATCACTTGTTGTTTTGGCATTCCAACCAACATTCTATTAGATAATGATAAGTCCTTAAAAAAACAAGAAGTTGAGGCCTTGTGTAGGAATTACCATATCAAGCAACACTTTTTTACACCCTATTACCCATAGGGGAATGGACAAGATAAAGCTATAAATAAGACCCTTATCTAGATTTTCAAGAAAATAGTCACTGATGATAGAAAGAACTGACATTTACTATTATATCCTACACTCTAGTACTATCAAACAAGTGTTCAAACACCCATTGGGGTGACATTGTATTCTTTGGTTTATGGAATATAAGTTATCTTGCTTGTGTAGTTGGAGCTTGCCTCCTTACGTATCTCATTATGAGGCATCATCACTAATCACAATTTTAGACAAAAAGGTTGCAAGAACTAGAGATTCTATATGAAAATCATCAAAAGGCCTTAAATCACCTATAGGGATATGAAAAAAATTAAAAGGCTAATATCGTAAGAAGATATAGTCTCAATATTTTTAGTTTGGTGGTCTAGTCCTAAAAGAAAATCATAAAAATACTAATGCAGACATGAATAAAAAAGGAAAATTTAAAGCCAATTGGATTAGGCCCTATATAATAGTTTCTAATTTTGGATTAAGAGCATACATTTTAGCCACATATATGGTTAAGAGCTCGAGGAGATAATGAATATAATGCATTAAAACATTTCTATACATGATAATCTCTATTTCACCTCTATCTATGGGTCCCCACTCTTGGGGGTGTATCAATTTCCATTTCACACTTCTTTTCTCATTCCACCCCATTTTCCCATCCCTAACCTTGGTCTTAAAAGTGGGGATCCATTAAAGGTTTATAGATAAATAAGTGATATATGTTTTAAACTAGAGAAAAGTCATTACTTGTTATGTTATAGGAATGTTTAATGAAGATTATTATGGATTCAATTTATCCATTTTCACATATATCCTACATCTCATCACATCCTCCTACATAACCCCATCACCTCCTCTTTGATGATTATTTATCCTCTTAGCCTCAAGCTAATCCTATCCTCATTTATCCCTTGATATCTCTAAACAATGGTCCACATATTCCCACTAACTTTATCATTATGGAAGAATCAAAATAGCTCTTATTTTGGGGTCTAGCATACACTATGCCATTTAATCCTAATTGATTATCCTAAGCCCGATATATAATTGCTTCTGATTCAATTGCATCCTTATTTCAATCCACTAATTTTAGGAATGATATACCCATGTACATATTTGCTATCATCATTGAGATCATTGTGCATAATCCTTCTATTGTCATCACTGGATACTATCATTTGTATATCTATTTTATTTATCCCTATCTTAGGATATTTTGTCTTATTTTTATCTTGTGTATATATGAATCTGTGTGTGTCTTGAATATGTGTGATTATTTAATTAATCATTTAGTCTTGTTTATATTAATTATATTATATTATTATCTTATCTTTTTATGGTAACAAGGATTGTCTAAGTGACTCCCAAACTTGTTTTGGGCAAAGTCACTTCAAACATGGAGTTCCCCCATGCACCATGTTTTAATGTACATTTGACTTATCTCATGTCATTATCACACATTCACTGGTATAATATTAAAATGGATTACATACATTATTAATGTCTTCAAAAGTTACCACCCATCCTATTCCCCCTCCAATATTATCACCATCTAAGCCTGATCATCCTACCATCCCATCATTATCCCACCTCTTTGGTGTAGGAAGATTTTTACTCACACCCAAAATAGTGAGACATAAACAAAATTAATAATGGGTTAATCCTTATTTAGCACATTGATTGACATTTTACAATCAACACATCTCATTAACACTACATCCACCCATAAAAATAGCTACCTCATGACATTTCATAAGTTATATATCATCCACAGATCCTAAAACATTATCACATTAATATATATCATCCACAAATCCTAAAACATTATCACATTAATAACTCTCTAATATCACTTAATCTATTAAATACTTATCTATCATCTACCTAAATACATCCATCTACACATGCATAATAATCAAAATAATATCCTTTTAATCAAATGCATACATCAATATCTAACTACCCACATCATATCATAACCATTTCATCTATTATAATTCAAATACACTTATACAAAACATCAAATCATATAACATTATATAAACAATCCAATACATCTAAAACACAAATACATTCATCTCATCACATCCTATAATATGCAAATAATCCAATATAATCCACCTAATACATAACTACAAATCCATCTTATCACATCATATAACATAAAAAATATCCATAATTAACTCCTAATATAGAAACATGCATACTCATATTATCATCAAACATAACACATTGCATCACATGAAAACCTCATCATATAATAATCTCAAGTGTCCACATGGAGTCCATGTCAAATATATATATATATATATACATATATATATATATACCTATATATATATATACATATATAATATATATATACATATATATATATATATATATAATAATAATATAAGGGCCTCATGGGCATCAATATGATATAATAAAAAAATACATATATATTCATCCTTATATAGTCTCATCTAGGCTCCTAGTGGTCCTTTGGGGCACTGGTGTACTAATTATGAGGAGCTAGCTCTAAAGGTTGGTGCACATTGCTCAATTGGCACTTATACCTTGTATAAGTCCCTTTAATATTGTGCCTCATTGTCAACCTCATAATATTCCACATAAACTAATCCATCTCCTTACTATTATGGATGTCTCTACCTCTTATTTGGCCCTCTCAACCACTTTTACATCTCCTATCATATCTCTAATTTGAGTCTACATCTGACTAATATGTGCCTGTATTCTAAAAATTTACATGTCTCAACATTGGATATAGATCTGTAACATAAGTACTTGATCCTATAAAGTAGTAACATGTCCCTTTAACCTAAAAAATTGCTCCTATGCCTAGGCTAACTACCCATATTATCCTTATAACTAATCCTAGAGATGGTCTCTCTCCATGGTAACACCTACTATATTTGTGAGTTACACCTATACCTCTACCTTGAGATATGTTAATAAAGATATCTAATCTTTAGTCAATGGATGATGGGATGGTCTTATGCCATAATCACTCCACTAACTCTAACTTGTGTGATAACCACCCCAACCTATGTACTAATCCCCCCAACCTAGGTCCCACTCCCTCCATCTTGACCCACTACAACTACCTAACCACCATAACCCCATCTACATCCATAGCCTCTAACTTTCCCTATCCATCTTGGGTATCTTAAATTTTTATTTGTACCCTCTTCCATCTTCATAACCTAACATGAAGCTAAAAACCCCTCCTAACCACTCCTCTCCATACCATAGGCCTATGCTTGAGCGATCTCACTATAATCCTTTGAGCCCACCATATAGTATACGCTATTATCACACCTAGATATAGTAAAGGTGTTTGTAAAAATCATGTGATTAGGGAAATGATATCATAATTAGTGCATTACAAATCTTTATTCACTACCCTACCCTAGTGTGTCCTCTCTCAATCATTCCATGCAAATATATGCTCCTCACTTGGAACATCCTGTGGGAGCCCAAACTATCTCTTCACATGTTCAAGTCTATATTTCTCTATGATGAGTTCCCTTTGACCTATTAAGTAACTCTCTATCAGCATATATTATGTCACCTTAGCCTTTTCCTCCCAACCAAACTAAATTCCCCTTTAGGACATCTAAGTGATGTGCTCTAGGTGTAAACTATCAAAATCCTATCTATAGAACCTCATCTCCCTAACATGGCCTCTATGCAAACCTAATAAAATATACCATCCAAATATAATGGGCTTATGAATCTATCTATCTAATCAAGTACCTAATAGCTATTGGATATTTATATGCTCCTAGCTCTAAATTTGCATTAATAATTATACACCCAGGCTCATAGCTCATCTATAGGACCCTAAGTTTATTTCATGATATAAATGTGCCAACACCACTATTCCCCATAAAAACACCCTAAAATTTTGAACCATGTGAGCAACCACATCCCCAAGTCTTAGGTGAAACCACTATCTACTATCATCTGATAGGAGTATGCTGGTAATAGAGATATCACAACTAGTTTCAATCAATCAATGGTCCCGTCTCATAGGTATCTATCAATGTCCACTCATCAATATTTCATACCAAATCATAACCCTCCTTTTAATATATGCATTATCACACTTAGTGTGTGAGATCACCATTATATCTTATCCCCTATCATTAGTAATCATAAAATTAGATATATGCCCTCTAATGTCACCATCATATCTCTTATCATGAATTAGAATGTACTCATATATGAGTGCCATCTCTCCACTAACAAAGTATTCAAGTCACGATTAATCCACACCATTGACATCATAACTATGTAATACAATAACACCATCTCTAGCACACCATAGTCTATAGGGGTCAATCGATGCATCTCATGAAGTACCTTATGACACTATAGTTGAGACACCATTACACCCTAGTCCTCTTAAACCAATTGCGTAACCCATAACTAAACCTAATCCATCATGTATTCCTTTTTAATCTCTCTTACCTAATTGACTCACCTAACTATAACTCATTTCCCCTTATGAATCATACTTATCCTAAATCATATACCCCAAGCCCTAAAAACCTATAATCCATATTAATATCCCTTGACTAATCCTAATCAATCCATACCTAACTTTCAAAATATCTCACCCAATCTACTCCCTTCATTCATATCCCAAACCCCTTACCTAACTCACTTAAATTCTTAATCCATTAACTACCCATACTAATTAACCTAGCTCAACACTTGTAATTAACGTATCCATCCTAATTACCTCCCAATCCCTACTTACCATCTAAGTCCCCTCATCCTTAATCACCTAAGTTAAACCCAACTAACTCATTATTAATTTCATCTAACTTCCCAAACCTTAGATTATCCTTTTATCCCTCATCCCTTAACCACCCATGGTAATATCACTATTCATGAATTTTCCCTAACCCATAGCATTGCCAGTCCCACTTCTTGAGTCTCACAGTCTTACATAATAATGAATACAACCTCATATTTATTCAAAACTGTAAATCAATAACCCATAGTATCATAATATCACAATTCATGAATTGTGGTATTTCAATACCATAATTCCATATTTGTAGTATTATAATATTGTAACTCATGAAGTAGTATTTCTACTCACAAATGTAATATTTATTGTCCTTAATCATAGTATTAAACATGTGATGCGTCTGATCTAACTAACATGAAATAAATTCCAAAACTTAAAAAAATACCAAATTAGGGGATATAATCATACCGATGATCTAACATCTTTTGGGCCTTTGGAATCCCAAATTCTCTCACCATAATTTGAAGCTCATGGGATTTAGTCCATGTTTTTAGCTCAGAGCAATTTTTCACCAAGATTAAAAGTCAAAATGAACTCCTTTTCACCCCTTTATCCTATTTTAACCCCCCCTTTTACCCCCCAACCCATATTTAACTCATAACACCCATATTCTCTTATTCTATCCCACCCAAATACTATCAACTTACTCCATTGCCCCAATCAATCATCTATTATCCTCACTCAATCATTTGGGGCATAAATTTTCCATTTCTGAGTTATCTAAGCTAATCCTAAGTCATAAATACATCATCTTGAGGTCTCTTAAGACTATGTAGGCATCACCTAGCCATGGTATTATGCCTTAAGATTACTTAGCCACTATTAACCCCCAATCCCTATCTTGTAATAGTTGAATCACTCAATAATATCACATCACTTTAAGCTAAGCATCTCAAGTGGCTCCTTATCATTGATCAACTCATATGGTTTCAATTATTATCTTTCAATCCCTCCTTAACATGTGTCCTTGCTATGGTAATTATCACTGGTGGGTATCCTATCTCATCTCTTTATTTCTTAGACTATATCTTTGTCTTGGGAAAGTTGTCTTTCTAGACATTGATCATCTATCTAGTACCCATCTATCGATACTAAGCCACTTTATCCCTCGTATATATACTTGGAGCATCTAAATATTATCTATATCATTGTTTGGAACTTCCAAACCCATTTTACAATTCTAGTTTCATCCCACCCTCAAGACTTTTATTTGAGTGACCATCTGGGTTGGCTCTCCCCACATTTTCCCTTAAGGGGGAATCATAGCTACTAACACCATTCCATTCACGATCTTGGTTTTTAATTTTAAATACAATTAATCCTTACACCTTATCCACGCATAATTCCCTTTCAAAGAGGTTCAAAATATATGCACCTAAATCTGTTCAGCCTTATAATTCTAATAATTTTGATAATTTAACCCATAACTATATTTTTAGGCCAATTAACTAATATCTTATACACTATTTCATATTCCCCACATCTAAAAAAAATTATTATACCCTTTTAATAAATTAATCACCCTAATTATTCTACTAACTAAGTCTACTTACTTAATAACCTATCCATTAACCCACTTGCCAATTTAAAAATACCTTTTATTCACCTACCTACCTACTAATCCTATTCCTAGGCTCTCCTACACCCCTATTCCATAACAACCCATCTAATCCCTATCTAATTATTAGGGATTTAGATTTTATGTTGTGTAAGTTTGAGTATTTACAGGTTAATATTTACTGAGATGTAAATATAATTAGTTAGTTTGTATATCAGAATATTTTTATATAAACAATATTATGATATAAGTTAGAATATATATTGTTGAGATATTTTGTTTATATTATTGTAATAATATATCATAAACAGGAGTTTATATAATTAGAGGGATTTAGGTGAAAATTTAGTGGAGATATGTTCTCCATAAATATAGCAATAATTATCCTATATATGTGTGTAAAGTCTTGTATTATTTATTAATCATAGTATAAATAATATTATTTGTGTGATTAAATTTTTTTGTGCACTGCATATTTGTGTTTAGCTCACTCATTCTTCAATAGTGGTATCAAAGTGGGTATTTTATTTAATGAAATATTAAGCATTTTTTAAGGGGAATTTATTTATTTCTTTTCCCCTATTGGTGGTAGAGCTATGAGAATACAATAGTTTATTGTAGATATGTGTTGTAAGTAAAGTTTTGCTAGGCATGGTCATTACTCTATCACTATTATTCAATTCGATGTGTAATTTAATTCTATTGATTGTGTACTTATAAAGTGTTTCAAATTTTAAACTTGGTCTCTTCTACACATTTCACAGTGTCCAACATAATTCTTGTCTGACTCAGATGTTTCTCTCTGATGCTACTCCACATAGCTAGTTAAAACATATGACTCAAACAATTATTTATGTGAAGAATTTGGAGCAGTTAGAGATCAACGAGTTTACATGTGTATATTTATAGTAAAGATATTTAATATTTATGTGAATCATTCACTTTATAGTATGTTTTTATAGCCATTCCACCTCTTCTCTTATATTCACCATGATCCAATTCCTTTAAATATTTTTTTCAATAAATCTAAACTTTTTAATCATTGCCATCTATGATTCAAATGCCTAGTTTATCATTTTAGCCAAGTAGATCTGCTCCATATTTCAAAGTGTTGAGTTAAAAATCATTGGTATTTTATATGATATTTTTCATTCTTTCTACCTTGACCTATAGATTTATTCACATGACATCTCCAATGATGAACTTTCCCATCTACGTAGTCAATAAACACCCAAGCCATGAGTCTTTATATAATGTTTAGTTTTATTTTATGGTATTAGGTTGTAAACACTTTTATTAAATATTAAAGAAATTGTTCATAATAATAAATGATTAATGTTCAAAGTCAATAGTATGTCATTAGACATTATTTCTAATTTCTAACCATTATCATGTATTTTAGGTCTTAGGTGTCAATATTGATATTAAAATCAATCAAATTTGTATTTTACTTTTATTTGATCAATTTTTAAATATAGTAACTTTCTATATTAAAATTTATGTTTATCATTTAGAGTTTTTAATGTCAAAAATAGTTTATATCTACGTAATTTAAAGTTTTAGTTTTATTCCAAAATTCATTTTTAAGAGTATGTCAAAATAGAAAAAATGAGTCAAGAGTCATTTTGTATATTAAGTCATTTTATCAAAATTACTATCATATAGAGTCAAAAATTATAAAAATAAAAAAATGTGCATCATGGACACATTTTCTCTTGTATGCAACATCCAGAATATGAGTGGGTTCTAATTTATATGGAAGCAACTAATAGAGAACCTGTTACAACCATTGGAGCATCTCAAAGACAAATTGGATAAGTAACTTCACCAACTAGAAGTTAGAGGATACACAAGGATGGAGGTATTTTAATGACCTCTCATCAGCTCCTAATGATGGGGTTACACCAATGATTTGGTGACACTTAGTGTGGTTTGTTTTTCAGTTTTCATTATATTTTTTAAAAATAATAATAGAAAAGTATTCCTATTCAATATTTGTAATTTGTGTGAAAATTATAAACATAATTCCGTAAGGTGAAAACATTGTGAAAGGATAAAAATCATCAATATAAGTCAGTTCATGGATCTTGAAAGGGTTTGTGGTAGAGATCTATAAAACCACAAGAGGTGAACAATGTTTTGACAATAGTTAGGATAGAAACTACTATATAGATCATGTGACTACTTTAATTATTTATGGAGATGACCCCTAGTGACACATTCATTATAGTCATGTAAATTAAATGCAAAATGTGTTCTCTCACATATTAGTGGTCATGTCCAACAAGACTACATCAGTAGTATGTAGACCTAAGAGTATGTGGTGGCATACAGTTCTATTTGTTCTAATTCTGGGATTTAGATGATGTTCCTATTCATGTAAAAGTTTGTGGTAAACTTGTAAAACTATGGGAGGAGTGAGGCTCTCTTTATATTAAAGTCATGAGCCAAATAGGGAATGCTACAATGGGTAAGCATACTATAGATAAGAGTATGAATGTTTTTGCACCATGTAAAAAATATGGAGGGAATGTTAGGGATTTAGCTTTTTCATTGTGTAAGTCTGAGTATTTACAAGTTAATATTTATCAAGAGGTAAATATAATTAGTTAGTTAGTTTGTATATCAAAATATTGTTATGTAAATAATATTATGATATAGGTTAGAATATATATTGTTGAGATGTATTTTTTATATTGTTCTAAGACTATATCATAAATAGTAGCTTACATAATTAAAGGGATTTGGGTGAGAATTTAGTAGAGAGACGTTTTCCATAAATATAGGAATAATTTTCCTATATATGTGTGTGTGTAAAGTCCTATATTATTTATTAATCATAAGAGAAAGAATATTATTTGTGTGATTAAAATTTTATGTGCACTACATATTTGTGTTCAGCTTGCTCATTATTAAACATTAATCCCCTACCTAATCCTAATTAATACCTAAGAGGATTCTATAATCCTCTCTAACTTATCCTTCTCCATCTAGAAACCTCTATTCTAGAGGTTTCCAAGGAATTAAAAATTACTTGAAAATAGCCAACCATTGATCTCAATAGACCAAGATTTAAATCTAGCCATTTATTCTTCCCTCCATATTCTATATAAACAAGCCACTCCTCCATGGATAATCCATCTATGAAGCTCGTGAAGTCTCCATGTTAAGCTAGAAATCAATAATAAATCTACTAAGTCCATGTTAATCTACTCTTTGAATCCATCATCAACATCCTTGATCATGATAGCATAATGTCAAAAATATGAGTCTAAGGTAATCTCAATCCAATCCTCTTACCTTTTATCTATGTGATATTGGTTTGGATTAATTAGTTTTAGGATTAGACTGTTGGTTTGAATTATTAATTCATATAGTTTGTATTTGATTCTAATGTCTCTAGATCTTACTTAGGTAGTTTGATTTTTTGGGTTTTTAAATTACATAGTTTAATCCATTTGATTTGCTCAAAATTCCTACTAAATTGGCGACCACAGTGGGCAAAAAAATGTAATAGGATTTTTGATAAAATGGACTAAACTATGTAATTTAAAAACCCAAAACATCAAACTACCTAATTAATATCTAGATCGATTAGAATCAAATACAAACTATATGAATGAACAATTTAAACCATCTCTCTAATCCTGAAGGTAATTTCTAAAAACTAAGATCAAATGGATGAAATATAAGAGGATTGGATTGAGATTACCTTACAATCATATTTTTGACATTATGTGGGCATGATAAAAGATGTTGATAATGGATTCAAGGATTAGATTAACATGGACTTAGTAGATTTCTTCTTGATTTCTTATTTAACATGGAGACTTCATGAGCTTCATAGATGGATTGGTCATGGAGGAGTGGATTGTTTATATATAATATGAAAGGAAGAATCAATGTCTAGATTTAAATTATGGGCCATAGAGATCAATGGTTGGGGATTTTTCAAGGAATTTTTAATTCTTTGAAAACCTGTAGAATAGAAGATTCTAGATGGGCAAGGCTAAGTTAGAGAGGTTTTAAGAATTGGAGGATTCTATAATCCTATTAGATTTTAATTAGGATTACGTATGTGATTAGATAGGGATTATATGGGTGATTAGGTACTATGGGTGTAGGAGAGCCTAGGAATAGGCTTAGTAAGTGGATAGGTGGCCCATGGGAATTTAAAATTCCCAAATAATGGATAAGATATAATAGGATGGGATTAAGAGATGATTATGGGAATTAATAGATTGGTGGGGTTAATATAAGGTTCGTTAATGAATAATAATGGAGGGGGATATTATATAATTGATTATAAAGGGGTGATACATTAGCATGATTAATTAGAATAATTGATGTGAGTAAATTTAGGTGCATACAAGAAAATTCAAATGAGTGAATTAAATATTTTAAAATAATACATGAGGGCTAAAACCATTGGATAAATTGAAAGTGATTATTATGAAGGATTTTAAAAATTTAATTGCAATAATTTATTTTTGAATATAACACATCCCTATTTTCATATCAAGCATAATATGAGTTATAATACAGGTCTGAAGTAATCAAACTTTATTCCATGATCCATAATTATCAAGTTACAATCTAAATCACTACATGCATTTTCATATATTATATTTCACCCATGTGTACACACATTCATGCACATAAGGGATAAATACATAAATATAATTTCCTCTTTGGAGTATTTTATATGTAGGTATCACCCATTGACAAATAGGTCTTTTGGGTCAACTCAACATTGTGAGCCCACTAACCCATTTTTACTAAGGTAACCTAACCTAGGATAGAGATTTAGGTTTTCGATCTAAAAAAATTCATAAACAACTTATTAATGATATATAGATACATCAAATGAAAGGTGATATAAAAATCATAAATACCTAGGTAGTCACATCTTGATATTATGAATATTTTGTACATGATCGTTGTGTCAAGATTTGGGAAGTAGAGTCAATGCAAGTGTCTACATGATGACACAGGTGTCTAGGTAACTAGAAATAATATTTATATAATTAGATGACTATATCCTAAACATCAAACAAAGTCTATCTATATACATGTACATCTTAGATTCATCTGTGTATCATTTCATAAGCTAAGTATTATTTATTCTTTGTTATTGTGAAATCAAAATATTATTTAACATTATAATTTTATATCTAAAATTTTCATAATTTAGCATTGGAATTTAATATCATAAAATAAATTATTTAATAGGTCTAATTTTATGAATAGGTTATATTAATGTTAAGTATTTTATTCCTCAAAACTGTTTAATTTCAAAAAAAGGGTTGAACATTTGGTGAAGCTGACCTCTGAATCTTACAAGTAACTCTTATCTTGTTCTAAGGTTTTAAACCTCCTAAGGTATTTAATTATTATTTTTATTTAGATTTTTTTCTATTATTTACATTCAACCTAGGCATATATATAGAATAAGTGGTGTGCCTATTGAATATATTTAACTACTCCTTGGTCCATTTAAAATTTCCCAGGCTAATACTATGTCAAATTGTCCTAATAATGAGAGTTCAAATCATTTTAATGAGCCACATATTGGAAAAGTTTCTTGAGGAATATATATCTAAATGTGAAGATAATGAAACACATGAGGATAAATATATAATGAAAAAATTAAGGCTTTTACATTATTTCCTGAGTGTATTTTCACAAATCCTAAAGATATTTGTAATATCATGCATACTATATTAGACCCTAAAAAAAATCACAAATTAATAACCATGCTCATCTATTATTCATGATATTAGAGTTATGATATGTCCACATATTCTTATTTATCTCCCCTTAAGCACAACATTACATACTAAATCTAGTGGGGGTACATGTTATGTGTTTAAACCATTGTTCTCTGAAAAAAATCTAATATTTCTACATTTTCCATGGGGACCATTAGCACTTCAACCAAATTACCAATTACAATGCCTATTACAACACATGATTTTTCATCACCCATGGTGACTTCTCAAACTTCAAATCTTAGTGGTCAAAATGTGTGATATCTTGTACAAGATATAAAAAATTTACAAGCTAAGGTTACCAAAATTGGGAAAATTATATGAAATAATCTCATGTTATTTATTCAAAATATGTATTTCATATCCCTCTTGCACTTGAGATATATTTGTACCCTTTGCCAACTAGTTTTTTTGCATCCAAGTTCATAATTTGTGATGGAAAGGATGATCCTAAACAACACCTTCAATCCTTTATTATGGATTCCCTTGATTATGATTCTAATGATAAGCTTTTAACCAACTTATTTCTAAGAATATTAAAGGAGTATGCTTTGATATGGTTCTATGATCTACGAATACAATTAGTAAAAGCATTCAAATCCCTAGTTGATCAAATTTTACTATTTTTTTCAATTAAAATTACTGAAAACATGTCATATGTATAAATATCTAAGATAAAATAAGGATACAATGAACCAATCAATGAATATGTCTTGAGATATAATACAATGTTAGGCAAAATGATAAATGTAATTGCAGATAAAGAACTTTAAACATATTCATAAAAATTTTGCTTTTTCCCTTACATGAGTCTATTATTTTCAATAAATTCAAATATTTTGATGACTTATGACATATTTTTAGAGATAGATAAATGACACTTATTGCATTAAATAAGCTTAAATATGTAGCTAAATAATAAACTGCATCCACTAAAAAGTTTCATATCAAACCAAGTTTCAAGATAAAATTTATTGAAGCTAAAAAGGACATAATTACCATGGTTAATATAATGTCATAATAACCTAATAGGCTCACCTTATCAAATACACATAAGAGATAATTTACATGATTACCTAAGTCTCCCATTTTTTTACCCCTAAATTTAGTAGAGTATCATATCATATCTCTCCATCCTCCTATGGTGGTTGATATGAGTCAAAAAATATACTAAAATGATATGATACCAATGCCTATTGTGACTACCACCAATGTACAAGTAATTCAATGAATTTTTTTTATAAAATAGAGCATAAGATATAGGAAAATATTGATAGTGATCAAATTACTTTTGAGGATTCTCCTACAGATTTAGGATCATAACCAAATGATCATCAAAACCAAAATATGTTCAATAATTATTTAAAAGATCATTCTAAGATAAATTTATAAGTATAAATGGCATATCATTCACATACTCCTCCTTCACATTATGTGCACCCATTAGATGGTATTATCATTAAATTTATATGTGATATAGTTCATATGGTTTGAATACCATCTATTTCATTTGATGACAATGATATTTTCAATGATGACTCATATCAGTCATCATTATTTATTTGTTAAGAAATGTGTTGATCATTAGATTATATATAGTGTTATGATAAAAAATGGTGCTATTGATAATATATGTACCATGATGATGATAGTGAGAATGTATGTACCATGATACTAATCACACATTTTGGATACACACATGATGAATTATTACCTTCAACTAAAATAATAAAATCCTTTGATAAGAAGATAAAAAAAGGTTTTTGGTGAGATTGATTAACCTCTTCAGGATGGTCCAACTCATGTGACCAATACTTCTTTAGTTATACCACATATATAAATCTTTGATATGTTATTAAGATGTCCTTGGATACATATAATTAGTGAAACACCATACACGGTGCATGGTTGTCTTAAGTATATTCATACCAATAATATAATTAAAAACTATGGTATTTTATATGAACATCCTTTGTAACTAGGAAATTTTTATTCCATGGTAGTTAATTATAAAACCTACTAAATTTAATCATGCATAAAAGGGTAATAAATAGGAAATCCCCTTTATTTATCACCCCATAGTTGAGAGGCCTTTACATCAGTAATCTATAGTGATCCCTTTGATATCGCAAGTCACACCTCCACATCCTATCGATTTACCTACAATAAACCACCATGTTTTAAAATGGGCAACAATACTAACTAGTACAAAAAAGAAATTAAATATCACAAAAAATTAGCTCTATAAACTTCTACACATTCTATTATTACTTCAATACCACATAGTCCTATGAGGCATATTTATATTATTACATATTCTCTAGTTTCATATTTGAAATGATACATGTGATGAGTAAAATTTTAAACACTAATTAATCTAATGTAAACCAATCTATGAATGTACAACCTAATATTAAAATATGAGGTAACCACTTGGTTTATAAACAAGATAATTCATTAATTTTTTATCGAGGGAGAATTTAGATTTCAAATGATGTTAGAACTATATGTGAAACACTTACTCACTTACTCAATTGTATCAATTGCAGATAAGAACACACTTTCATAAAGTAAATTGCATGAATTGAAAGTACTTGAAAGTAAATCACACTTGCAAGAAATAAATAAACTAAAATGAATTAAATTTATTATGGTGGAAGCTTCCTATAATAAAGTAACAATAATTCAAACTATTTAAATAGTGAAATAATTAATTACAAAACTTAACTCACACTTATGTATAATTCAAAGGATAGAAATAAATACTTTCACACTAATTCTATAGACTAGTCTAAAGAGATAGGATCTTCACTAAAATTCCTCCTGAGGGACCCTCCTCACTTGGGTTGAGTTCTAATCCTCCTCTTAAGTTTCAATGCTTTTGATTTAGAATATTGATGTTATTCATAATCATGTAGCAATTAAATATTTTTAAAACAATGGTTAGAAAGATAATTGTTGATAATAATTTTGTTATTCACACTTAAATTTATTATAAATCCATTATCCATGGCATAAGTCTCTATTATATTATATAGAAATGTGTCCATATTTTATGTCCTAACAACAAATTTAAAGAATACCAAATAGAATTAGGAACAAGTCTAATCTAGGAGAATACTACTAGCTATGGCCACACTAAAATAGAACATGGGAAGTTTTATTTGAGAGATAATAATAACAACAAAATTTTGGTTTAATAAGGAATATCCATTTATATCTTCCTTAAATAGTATATTTCATAATTTGACATGAAATATATGTTATCCAACTTCTTCCATTGTGGGTAATAACCTCAAGATACTATTATAATTGTTGTAGGTCAAGACATGCTATTGGAAGTTACTATGGGTTCAACATGATAGTATCCAAGTAGCTATAATCTCATCTATTAGTTGAAATGGGATGCCATTACCTATAACACTACAAGACTAATATAATATATCATAAACTAGATTGCTATGGGTTTTAACTACTTAGAATTATTGTGTGTTAATCATGTTTACTCACATTCGTTAAACACATAAATTAGAAATAAACCAACATATAAAATATAACCATAATGCATCTTAATCACAAATTAAAAATATTTAGCATTTCACATGTTTACTATATTTTTCATATGTTGTTTACTTTATGTTATTAGATAGAATATAATATTTTTACACATACATTTCATGGATACTTGAGTATGATATAGGCATACATTAAACCCATGATATCTCAAGCATGCAAATGTTTGACCTTTCCTATTCAAGTGTGACACACTAAATTGGTGGAATCTTTATTATATATGATCATGATTGACATATGATCTATTGTTATATGACCATTTTCCATTATTTTACAGATCTTATATATCATACACATGCCTATAATCATGCTCCTACCTTAAACACATGTAAGTAGGAAATAGTATGGCATGCTTATGTTAGTTTCTTATATCTCATTTCTTCATTTATTTACATTTGCATATTTGAGTATACTTCTTATTTGATTCTTTGTCTTACTTGTGGAACATTTTCACATGTTCCTTGCTTGTTGGACATAATTCCCTAAGTGCTGCTTATTTATTTGGTGCGTGGAAATTTTCACATCTTCCAATTGATTATGTGTAATTTGAATGTACTCCTTATTTTTGGTCTCCTTAGAACCCTTTTTTGTGACATTTGAGTAATCTTGCATGTGTGCTTGATTTTTGTTGAGGTTTTTATTTTCTAGATGTTTCCATGATTCTTATCATGCATCTTATCACTTATTATGTAAGCACATTATGATCTCATTGATACATATACTTTGACATGACACTACTATATGATTATTTACTACATGATTCATAAAGATACAACATAGTTATCTTATCCTTTTGAGATAAGGTGATTATCAATTTTTGAAATATCCTCACCTTAAGTGGGGTAGCATATCAATGTGGGCTTGCCATAGAATACATGAATCCATATACATAAAGTTAATATAATGAGTATAAAATTATTTAGTTTACATATTTTACATGATTCATATATACATTTGGAACAAATTCTATGCATTATGAACAAAATTGGGGACAAAGTTTTTTAGATTTATGATAGGTATTATATACATGTTATGGATTAGAGGTTACATTTTGACAAATAATTTAGATCGAGACATATTAAAGGTGTAATTTTACCAAATTATAGACACATTTCCAAAATAAATCATACATTTATGCACTGACTTTACCAAGATGCAATGTTTGGGATTTTATTTGATGCAACAGTTGGCTCTATTTTATTAGTGTGATTGAAATTCTTCACCCTCGATGGAATTGTGAGTGTTATTTGATTATTATGGGTTGATATGGTTACACCATTTGACTCCAATGAGACTAGATAAATTGGCTAGAATGATAATACTTGGGTTTATGATTGAGATTATTTTTTATCAATAGACATGGCATAATTCATCATTTTACCATATTGGGGGTATGATCACCCTCTAATTCCCCTCTTCACATATCCAAGGTTATGTTATGATCCTCTCTATAATTATTTAGGTAGAAAAAATCTTTACCAAGATAAAACACCAAGGGTAAACATGGTTACGTCAGCAATAGGTGTTCCTTCCTTACTCTCTTTCTTTAAATTAATTTTAAATTATTAAATTTAAGATTATATGAACTAATTGCACTTGTGACATGATATTGGTTATATGTCATTCACATAGAAAAAATTGAAGTGGTATCAAGAAAATACAAGGTATTTTATGCACACCACAATACACTTTTTTTCCTTTAACCTAGTACTTTCATCCTTATGCATTACTAGCTTAGGGGGGATTTAGATTATTAAAGCTAAATTTATATGTTAAACTAGTCTTGTATAGTTGACAAATATATCTCAAGGATCTACTCTTTAGTTTGACCATCCTTGTAGATAAAATACTTGCAATAAACACCTCATTGGGTATAATTACTTATTAGTTAAACTTGATTATTATAATTATCTATATCACATGTAACCATATAGTGCCTAACATCTGATATACATTCACCACATTTAGTTATAGAAACTCAACAACTTTCCTCCATCTTGAACACTTTCCTTGAAGTTAGGATAGTCACTTCAATGTTATTATCCATGCTCTAACGCAAGTGTCCTTATCTTAAAAATGCTTAAAATTTCTAATCTTTCAAAGTGTATGGGTTGGCCTAAGAATGTCATTAACCCTTACATGAGAGTTATATCAAAAGATCTAATATAAATACAAGTAAAGGCTAATTCATTTGGACATCTATAAATTAAGAAGTAAACACCTACCAAAGCTAAATCAATTAATCACATTACTATATTAATTTTACCTTTCATCCCTATTTACATATTGAGATAGGAAAAAAAATAATACAAGTCTGAAGCACTCAAAAGACAACCCATGATCCATATTTTTAAAATTATAAGATGCATCACTACATGTGTTATCATATAGTATATTTCACCCTTGTGCACATACATTCCCACACATGGCAAAGAGATATATAAGTCTAATGCCCTATTTGGGTTATTGGTTATGTAATAAATGCCCATTGATAGAGTGGTCTTTGGGGCTAGCTTGACACCATGAGCACCCTAACCCATTTTTAGTAAGGTAACCTAACCTAGGATAGAGAGTTAGGATTTTAAATAATAAGTAGTCATTGATAACCTATGTACACGATATATATATATATATCAAATGAAAGGAGACCAAAAACCTAAAAAGAGTCAGGTAATCACATCTTGATACATTGGATAATATATACATGATAGTTACATTAGGGTTCAAATAGTAATGCCAATGAAAATGTCCTAGTAGCTATAAATATTATTTCTAGAATCTGATGATTGTTTTTTGAACATCAAATAGTATTTTATATACCTATACATCTCATATTTTTATGCACATCATTACATAAGCTAAGTATTATTTATTATTTGTGATTGTGTAATATAAATACCATTTAACATTATACTTTATGTCTATAATTTTTGTAATTCATTACTAAAATTGAATATCATAAATTGAATTATTTAATTGGTCTTATTTTAGGAATAAATTATATCAATCTTTAATAGCATATCCCATCATAACCCTTAAAATTTCTAAAATAGGGTTAAACATCCTTAAATGAGCCATTGAATAGATAAAGCGGAAAAAGTAATTGGAGGATTCCTCCTAGATGAGAAGTCCATCAATTTATTACTTAGATGTTAAGGACTTGATTCTCATAGGCTATAATGAGAATAGTAAGATATTATGTATTTCATCAAAATTATAATAACTAAAAATACATAATATGATTATGATTTAATTTAAAATTAAAATTAAAATAAAAAAGTGTTTAAGTATCATGAACCAATATTTTTGATAGGGTTAGGGTGAAAACATGAAAGTTTAGTCACAACTTAGAAAATAATTAACCTTACAAAGATGATGTGACTATAACAAGTAATCACTTAACTAAGATTAAATTTAATACATTTTAAACATTTATAAGTGTGTTAAAAAAATTAACCTATGTAACTTTTTAATAAGATCATTTTTGGAGGGATTTTTTTTAAAAAAACATTAGAACTCTAATTTTAGGATTTCTACATTTTGTATCAAAGCTCTTTATTGTTAATATTATGAAACTATGGATGTATATCTTTATTAGAATATTAAAAATATGAATTACTACAATTTATATACTAAAATATGGTGATAATAATTTCAAATGGAGTTGCTAATAGATCTAAAAATCATTAAAATGGCAAGAGAAATAATTTTACCCATAATTAGCATAACTGAAATGTTAATAAAAATGTTGAAAATAACATAGATAGTAATTAGGAAAATAGAGATGAAGATCATCCTAGTAACAATGTTTTTATAAGGTATCATTTAATCCCTTGAAAATCTTACAATAATGTTGGTATCCTAGGAATACCATGTGGATCAATTACATGGTCGTAATAACAATGAATATAATTGCATTACTGGAAATGACAAAAAATGATAGAATAACCCTATGTATCAACAAGAAATATGGGATAATATAAATTCTTTATTTCATAAAATTAAGGAATATCCACCACTTTGATTATTTAGGGAGGGATATACTAATGTTTAGGAGTCCTAGTAGATTAAGTTAAGAAGGTACTTAAAGATGTGGCTAATGAGTTGGCATGAGAAGGACTAGTTTGCAATTTTTTATCTATAAGCTTAGAAAACACTATGGTGGGAGAATATGAGTAATTATAAATGGTATATTAAAGTGATATATTATTTTTAATTTTTTAAAGTTGATATTAAGGATAAATAAATATTTACTACAAAAATTGATAAAAATAGGTCTGAATTCCAACTCCTCACTTGAGGGTCTTCTTTGATTATTGTGTATGAAGCTAAGTTTATGAGATTTATGCATCATGAACCTCAATTTAGACAATCATATTTGGTATTAGATGCTTAAAAAATATTTAAATTTTAAAAAAATTAACCATATTGACTTATTCTCACATAGATGACTCATATTCACCATTCTTCATAGCCATTTATGCATATATGGGCTCAACCTTACAAATTATCATTATTGTTATACATGATATTCCTAGTCTCTACCAAAATTATTCAATATCATGCTCATATTTTATCTTTCTCAATTAAATGTTATTTATTTATTGATAAGTCTATGTCTCTCAGATAGGTCTATCATGAACTTGTGCACTTAGGTTAAACATATATTAATGCCCTTTAACATCTAGTTTCCAAAATTTAAATTATTAAAACTTTTAATCACATATGTTTCTCATGTCAATTTGGATAAAATTACCCATATATTTAGCTATATAAAAATATCAATACCTATAATTTACCTATATAGAACCTATCTTGTACATATCTAGTTATCACTAGAAATCATTCTATATAGTTGTAGGAATTATCTTAAAAAGCCAAAGCCTAACATCTGTCAAATAATAAAACATTGAAATAATTATAAAAATAATTTTAAATTTCAATTCATAGGTTTTCCATTTTTTAAATCCATACACATGATTGTAACACATATTAGAATTACATAGGATTGTAGACAATCAACTAGGTGGGAGAACTCCATTTAGATTAACTTCCCTATTTATATTTTTTGATACATAGGAATAAATTAGTCACATTAAATGGATAAGGTTAGCTAAACCCTTACATTTTATCATTTTACCTTGTTTTAAAAAAAATTATAGTACACATCTAGGATTTGAAGTAAGGAGAAAGAAAATATAGATTTGTACATAGATGTGTTGGCATTAACACACACATGAATTCTCATTAGGTGTAGGAGTATCCAGTGATATTTTCATAAATTATAAAGATATATAGGATAAATATATAATGTAATAGATAGTTTCATGATATTATAACTACCTAAGAAGTATGTTTATGCAATGGGAAATGTAGCAGATCTACAAATCAATCCTAACTCGAAGAAGATAGATCCTAACTACACTTACGATTGGGGATACATTAAATAATTAGGGTCATGACCAATATAGATCTACTATACCTAACCAAGGTATCTTTTAGCATAAATAATATCATAAGGTATGGTTCCAAAGCCTCTATTTACTCAAAACTATGTAGTAACCTTAATTTGGTCCTATGTTTTCATATTTACTAAATTAATAACAAGTAAATTAAAAGTCTAATATAATTCTCAACAAATCTTATGGCATAAAGTGGGGGTAATAAACACTAAAATTAAACATGCATAAAAGAATTATATTTAATATATGTATAGGTAAAACCCTAATGCATGGGGAAAATAATATATTCAAAACCCATTACTTGTGCTACTTATATCTACTAAAGAGAGAAACAAAGTTAGAGATACTTACCTTAAAGATGAACCCATCAAGACTCAATATCTCCATTGGCCAAAGGTTATTTTGAAGAGGTTTTATGGTTTGTAAGGATCACTAAGAAATTTTAAAGCATCCAAGACTTCTCCCAAGATAATAGTATTCTCCAAGTATAAACCCTAAGCTAAGACTCCTCAAGTAGAATAGTGGAAGAGTATATTATAAAGAAGCATAAATAAATAATTAACTCTTATTATCTCTCTAAGAATGGAAAAATTGATGTGTTTATATAGGTGGATCTAACCCTAAACCCTTCCAAAATCTTAGACTAAAAAGGTCAACCTTTTTAACTTAGTATTTTAATTGACAAAAGCAAACTAGGTTATGAACTAGGTCAGACCTGTAGTAATCTTTGTCAATAATAATACAAGGTCGATATGGTTGTTTATGTCATGTAAACTACTAAAAAGAGGTTTAGGTTAGGGAAAGGGCCAATGGAGGTGAAAATTGACTATAGGAGGGTGAAAAATAGGATACAAATCTTAGGTGAATGGTTTTATGAGACAAGTGTGTAGATAATAATTGGAAATAAGGGACATTAATCCTATGAAGCACTAATGGTTTTCCCACCCCTTTATAGGTGCACCCCTTAGGGCATGTACTTAGAGAGATTGGGAATCAATGGGTTCCTAAAAGATAGAAAGAATCAATGATTGATAAAGTTTGAAAATATTATGTGAATACATATTCCCCAATTGAATCTCATCACATGTCACTCAAGTGAAATAGGGGATGGTGTTTCAAGAAAGAACATAGTAATAGACAACGTTAAGGCTAAAAAAATCTAAGTATTTTAAAATAAAACTAAATGAAAGTAAATGACTAAAAGGGATATAACTAAAAAGTAAATGTAATGTGTAGCTTGACTTACCTTTATCATTGTATGGTTGGCTATTGTGTTTGTAGTTTTTATCATGGAGGGCATAAAGACTGCTTTCAACAAACCCAGGGATACAAAACTAAAGATCAAAAATAAAAAAACATAGGAAATCCAATATAATTGGTGCTATGTGGATGGGATGTAAATGGAAATTTGGTAATCTAAAGTGATAACTGTTATGTTAGACCAAATGACCAAGTCAAACATTAGATTAAATTGGGTAACTGAAAAGCCAAGGCTACTAAAGACCAAAAAACTCAAACAAGTAAACCTTAATTAAGAAAGATAAACTCAACAAGTCAAACCAAGGATACAAGTCAAAAAGGATATTAATCAAACATCTATGTAAAATTAATAACAATCCTTAAAAAAAAAAAGGCAAATAAAAAATGGTAAAACAACAATGATGAGTGAGAAGTAACAATCCTTAATCATCAATGGGAAAAAGTGCATAAAAGGGAAAACAACAATGGTGAGTTGAAATTAAATCTCTAACCCCAATCAAGAATGGAAGAATAACATGAAATTATAAATGGACCCAAGTGCCCACAAAAAATGGTAGTACAAAAATAAAAAATGGTAAAATAAATCAAGGCATATCTAAACATGTAAAGCCATGGCGTAAAGAAAATGAATCCTAGTCCCTTGAGCATTTTTTTTTCTCTAGGGATAAATCAAACTAAAAAAATTTATTGCTAGCATGTTTTTAAGATGTGAATAAGAATAAATATATAAGGAGAAATATATTTAGAATCATACCTCGCCTATCAAGGGGGAAATGAAATCGGTGGAGGGGATAATGTAAGAAAAATGAAGGTAGAGTAAATATTTATCGAAGTCAAGACACTCAAATTAGGTTTGTCAAAACAAGAGGAATTTCATCCTTAAACACTTTGAATAACCCTTCATGGCCACACATTTATTAGGTCAACAAATGAAGTATGTAGTTCATTCTATGAAGGCTATATGCATGAACATAAAAATAGACCTACCTTCCCACAATGTGTTCCCCATTCCTTAGGACCCCTTATAGAGCCATTGGTATACTATGAAGATTGGGTACTTAAATTATAAATTAGGTAGCACCATAAATTTTTTTGAAACCTCTTACACCAATCAATGGGCCTACTACAACCCAACAGACCTTAGCTCTATTACGAGGCCAATTGTGGAGTTAGAGCTTTGATTAGAGATAGGAAACGTGCTTGTAATCATGTATATTGGTGTTATTTTGACATTTAAAATTTGTATGTTGAATTTTTTATATCATTACCTTTTGTTTCAAATTATTTGTCTTTTAACTTTTATGATGGATTTTTCTATTCCTCTTCAGTATAGATTTAGAAAACCAAACATGAGTGTTAAAGATAAATTTCATTTGAATACTTTATACTTGGTTTTATAAGAGATAGATATTATAGATAATGTTATGTAAGAGTATCACTAATACAGGTGAAATAAAAGTGTTATCTTGACTTTGACCTTATTTTATCCAACGTGGAGTGAAAGGAAAAGAAATCAAGAGACATGCAATATGAAACAATTTGAATTACTTCAAATCACAAAAAATGTGACAAAGGGTGAAAAAAGGATACAATGATAGTAAATTGTGATTCCTTACCACTATAATGAGGGAAATGGAGGAAAACATTCTAACATAGATTTTTGTTCAAATTTTAGCTATAAAAAAAACAAAAGTTAAAGCTGAAAATAAGGATAAAAAACTTGTAACCATTGTAAAATACATTATAGACAAGGAATGAGAAGATGGTAATTTTATGAGGAAGGCTAGGTCCTATACATGGTATTACACTCCAACTCATAAAAAATAAACCCAAGGGGTGCCAAAATCATGTGAAAATAAATAAATATGAAAAAGATGGTATTTGTGAGGAAGGCCAGGTCCTATTTATGGGATTACACTACAAATTATAAAAAAAGACCCAAGGGGTGCCAAAAAATGTTGGAAAGAAAGGAAAAAAAAAGTGGAAAAAGTGAAAAATCATGAGGAAGATTGAGTCCTGTCCATGATTTTACAATGCAAATCATGAGGAAAAGGGGAAATCAAAAGACCCAAAAGGAAGGACTAAGGTTTGTGAAAAGAGAGAACTACAATAGAGGGTGAGACATGTGTAAATATCTTTAAAAAAATGTTAGATAGATAACATATATAGAACATGTAAATAAGAGAAGGACTTAGGAAAAATAATTCTATAGGAATTATGCATTGGTGGGCTCTTTGAAAATATGGCCTTCATTAGTTTGAAGGAAAAAAATACATAGACCAAGCATATATTTGACTAAATAAGGGCCACGCCATTTTTTTGTGTATTTATATTCTTTGACATGATTGTAGACTATTTAAGGATAAGATCACCAACATTAAATGTGTAAACATTAACCCATTTATTATGTTATTTAGCAATACGAGCCTTGTATTGGTAATTACATTATAAAGTAGAAAAATGGTGTTCATCAAGGAGATCGAGAGCATGAAGGTGAGATTCACATAATTATTCATTGGGTATGATACCATGAAGGGATATACAGAGAGAGGAAATTTCAAATTCTAGTGGGAGGATTGATTCAAAAATGTAGACTAGAGAGAATGACATTGCCCCAGTGGTAGTGTGTATGCTAGTGAAATAGGCCCAAAGAAAAAGACAAAGATGAAGGTGCCAATCCATTCAACTTTCATAAATGATCTTTTAGAGAATTTTATTGATAATTTTTTTAGTGGCCTCAACTTAACCATTACATTATAGATGATAGGGTTTGGCAAATTTTTTGACTAATTTTAAATTTATCATAGAGTTTTTTGACATCTTTATTTTTGAAATTACCACCATTATCTGATATGATAGTATGAGGGACACCAAAGTGGAAAATGATTTGATTAAGGATGAATTTGGAGATGGTGATACTGGTGACATTAAGGAGGGTCATAGCCTCGCCCCATCTAGTAAAATATTTTGTGGCTATGATTATAAAGACATGCCCATCTTGAGATTAAGGTAATCTACCTATGAGATATAATCCCCACATGGAGAATGTCTAGGGATATTCAATAGTTTGAATATCAATTGGAGGTGAATGAATTAAATAATCATGAATCTATAAAGGAGTACACTTGTTATAAAATTCAATGGAATCTTTTTCTAGAGTTAGCCAAAAGTATCCCATACGTAAGCATTTATGAGCTGTAGCATGTCTGCTACATTGGCCACCACAAATGCCCCTATGTTTTTATTGAAGTAGAGGAACCTCATATTTCATAACACAATAGATCAAGGTAGCTTCATAATTGAAATAATATAAGATTTTATATCAAAATAGATACATAAAATATTATTTATGAATGTGAGTCTTTTCACAAGAATCAAGGTTGGGAGGATAAGTTTGGTGTTCTAGAAATTGAATGATATCTTTATACCATAAGATTTGTCGAATGGTGATGACCTCAATGTGTCAAATGATAAAATATTTTGGTTGAATAAAAGATGAATATTTTCTTATTTGGATAGGAAAATTGAGATTGGTAATAACTAGGTGTCAATGAAAAAAATATACTAAAGAAACAAGGAAATTGGTAATAGAATTTTGATCTCGAGGGATAGGCTCGATGATTAAAGAAATAAAATCTTTGGTGGGAGTAGTTATAATTTGATGATAATAAATGATATTC